>CM069132.1:101717984-102102705 GCA_035221665.1 Okamejei kenojei | reverse complement strand
CATAGGAGATAGTAATTCAACCTTCTGGAATATGGGGTTTCAGGAAGGCAAAAAACAGTGGGGTAGAAAGGAGGGTTTAACACAAAAAGCTGGAGAAACTCCAGCGGGTGGCAGCAGCATCTAAGGATCTAAGGAGCGAAAGGAGATAGGCGACCGTTTCGGGTCGAGAACCCTTCTCACCTGGTCAGGTCAGGGAAAACGAGAGATATAGACGGTGATGTGGATGAGATAAAGAACAATGAATGAAAGATATGCAAAAAAGTATCGATGATAAAGGGAACAAGCCATTGTAAGCTGTTTGTGGTGTGAAAATGAGAAGCTAGTGCGACTAGGGTGGGAGGGAGATAGAGATAGAGGGAATGCCAAACGGCCCGAGGGCTAGGGAGAGGTGGGAAGGGGAGGAGACAGCAAAGGTTAACAGAATTGAGAAAATTCAATGTTCAAGCCCAAAGGATGCAGACTCCCCTATCGGAATATGAGGTGCAGTCTGAAGAAGGGTCTCGACCCGAAACGTCGCCTATCTCCTTCGCTCCTTAGATGCTGCTGCACCCGCTGAGTTTCTCCAGCTTTTTGTGTAACCCTCGATTCTCCAGCATCTGCAGTTTCTTCGTTAACACAACAGTGGGGTAGAAGTTGTTCTTACATCCAAACTTTTGATCTCCTGTATCTGCTCTCAGGAGGTAGTAGAGGGAAAAAGGATGACCGAATGATTAGGCATCCTTACAGCCCTTCCGATGCAAACACAATACCGTAAGATGAGCTGGATGGAAGGCCGTGGCAAGCCGTGATCGACTTGGCCGAGTTCATCCAATTCTCTGCAGTTTCAGGCGGACAAGAGCAAGCCGTTTCTTCCAGATTGAGATGTATCCTGTTAGAATACTTTCTGCAGTGGCTCCAGTAGAGTTCAAGAGAATACTCAAGAAAATGCTGAATCATCCTCAAACCAATTAAATACACCTGATGTGCGTCTTGATCCTCATATCAGTGTGAAGGGGACCAGATTAGGTTATTGGTGATAATGGATGGCTGGAACTTTAAGCTGTCAACCATCTCTACAGCAGCTCCATTAAATGAGGATAGGTTGAGTTCACTCCCATTAGCCTTCCTTAAGATCATCAACATCTCTTCAATCTAGCTGACATTAATGCCCGGAACCATGGACAAAAATTTTCTCAATCACTTCCATGTACCTCATTAATTCTTTGACTGGACATCGGCCGAACCTTAAAAGATTGAGTGATGTGTACTTGACGAGACAGTCATAGGCATTTACCAATGAGAAGAGCTTGGGACAGAGCACACAACCCTGAGTGGCACCATTGTTGAGGGTCAGGGTAAGAGGAATGTTTATGACCAATTCAAACCAACTGAGGCCTGCTGGTCAAGAATCAACAGAGCCCAGTTGCAGATAGAGGCTTCCAACAGCCAAGTTCCATAAGTTTAGGGATGAGCGTAATTCCATGTTGCCAAAGCTCAATATCCGGACATAGGTTTCTAATTTTGTTATGGTGACCCAGGACGTGAATGTATGCAAGGGATGACATCACATCTATCGACCTAGACTCACCATTGCAAGGGCTCTAGATTGTGTAGCACAAATCTGGCACAAATGTAGAGACCAATACATCCTTCAAAGCACTTATGATGGTCAAGGACAAGGCCAAAAGACATTTATTGTCACATACACATTGGGCAGTTGATGCTATAGCTAATGGTCAGAAGTTATTGAGAACAAGTTATTTAATTTTCTTGAGACAGGAGTTTAAGGAAAGTTTTCTTTGAAGCCGATGGACAGCCTGATGCGTAACAAATGTTGCCAAAGACGGGCCAGAATTTTGATTGACGCACAATTTCAGAACCCTTCAGGACTCTATCCCAGGTTAGCTGCTTTCCAAGAATTTACCCACATGTGAACAACAATATCAACCTCTTTCACCAAGAGTATTTGGCAGACCAATGGGGGATGGGGGGAACACGTCTAGGTGGAGCTTTGTTTTGCTGTTCAATAAAAGCCCTTTAGTGTAATTATTATTTATTTTCTGCCAACCTGCTTAGCTCAGGATAAGCCGGAATCTGATCTTGAGTGAGCTCATGAATGATGTAAACAAGTTTGCCGTGCTGGTACATTTGAGCTTTCTCTGAATAATAGTTTCTCTGAATACACATTACAAAACTAGTGAGGTTCCAGTACTGATCGCCCATACATTAAAAAACGATGAGTTACTTTGGAATCAAAAGAAGTGATTGATTTAAACAAAAATAACCACACATTAATTCTTTTTTTCCTTTGTGCATTTTGAAAAACTTCACATTGTCTTGTGATGAGCTTGTACTGCTTCTTTGAAATGAAAACAAACTCCTTGCAGTTTAGTGAAATGAAATAAGGGTCTATGTGTCTAATTGCTATCTCATCATCCTTGATGGTGTTGCACATAGTCTGAATCTTGTACAATATTAACATTGTGCATGTCCATAATGTATATATTTGATTATTACCTATATGAGGTAGTTTTACCGGGCAATATTAGTTGGTATTTTGACAGGTCCCAAAAACGCGCAATTTCCGGCAGGCAATATTACTTGATATTTTTCTTCTTCCGGTTTTCGCCATTGACTTTTGCTAAAGGGGAGCGACGGCCAATCAGAGGATTTATCCAGCTTCACGGGGAGGCCAATCAGCGCCTGTTGCTAAGCGAGCGGACGGCCATCAGAGAATCTCACACGGGGAGGCCAATCAGCGCCTGTTGCAAAGGGACGCGGCCAATCACGAAAATCAGTCACGGCATCTAAAAAACATTGGCAAGCCTCCAGCAGTGGCGAGATTCGCGTCTCTTGAGACGACGGAAATTATTTTAATTTTACGCTTCGACTCAGGCAATATGATTCATTTGGGCAATAATCCTGGTGTCTCCCTCAAGGCCAGTCAATATTATATAATTATTCCAGTGATAACAACGACACTAAAGTGCACACATGATGAATGTTCCACATGAATGAGTCTCAGTAGGCGACCCAATATGTCAACTATTCTAGTGTGGAAATGACATGAATTTAAAAGAGAATTGCAGTTGTAATTATAGAGAGCACAGGTGAGAAATTGGTGATGAAAATAAAAATTTGCTGTAAGCTTGGTCATTAGCTGTCCAGAACAGGGAAATTGTGACTTTCCACAGATTCAAACTTTAATTTGGTCCTAATTCTATTTACAGCTGAAACAAAAAATCTGCTTCAAATATTACCATGGAGTGAGTGGAGCGCTTCGAGCAAGACTCCAAGCATCAGTGAGAGAAACCCTTCACTCCTGTAAGTTCCTTACCGTATTGTGCTTGCCTCATAGTTTATGCATATAAATTCCATTAAAAGATGGTTTGCATTAATCTTACAAACACTGCGCTGACAATTTACATCTGACTAAAAGAGAGAAACAAAAATAAGAAATCAGTCCTCTTTTCTTTACCATTGTCCTGAAAGTTTCTCAAAAAACCATACTTTTTTTTTACTGTATTGCATCAAATCTACATCAGTAAAGGCACCCTCCTCTCCAATCTATTTATTACACTTTGTGTTCTATGCTCAGCAGTTGAGAGGTTTTGTGATAACAGAGCTTCCACCCTCTACGTTTGGTCATAAATTAATGTTAAGCTTGTCCTTTTCAGCACTAAATAATTGTGTTTAATCTACATTGCATCAATACACTTTACTTAACAATGGTCTCATCATGCAACATTTAGTCCAGCTTTTATAAAATGCTATTGTTGAAAGCATATAATGCATGATTTGGGAATAAAAAATAAATAAATAAATATTAATATTTTCTTACTTGGAAAATGCAAATTGGTGCTAATTTTCACAGAGAGTGTTAGTTCCCTACATTCTTTTCATTACCATCAACTTAAAAATGCAAATGGGTGGTATGATTAGTAAATTTGAGATAACCGAAAATTAGTGAATTTGTGGATAGTGAGGCAGGTTGTGAAAAGGATACAGTAAGGGAAAGAGCGATTGTAGGTAAGGGTGGGGAAAATGGCAGATGGAGGTGTAGAATTCAGGAGAGGCCAAATGGGAAAGGTAAAGTTATAGTAAAATGGAAGACCCTATACAGCATTGATATACAAAGGGATCATGGGTTGCCCTTGTCCATAGTTCCCTGAAAGAGGTTGTAACAAGTGATAAGGTGATAAAAAAAGGCAAATGATATACTTGGCTTTTCATCAGTCGAGTGTCCGGTAATAAAAGTCAGGATTCATGTTGCACCTGTCATAACACTTTAGATAATCCACATTTAGAGTATTCTGTACAGTTCTGGGTTGCTATAAAATCTGCAGGGATGAGTTGAAAGGATGCAAAGAGGTTTCCAACAGGATGCTGCCTGGATCAAGCATATTAGCTAATAAGGAGAGGTTGAACAACCCTGACTTGTTTTCTCTGGAACGTTGGGATGAGGATTGACCTGAAATTAAGAGAGGCATATATAGGATGGATAGTCCACAATATTTTTCCCCCAGGGTTTAAAATGTCAAATATTGACCTGACATCAGCTTTAAAGTGAGAGGGGTTCATAAGGACATATGTAGGCAGGTGTTTTGCACAGAGAGCGTGTGTGTCTGGCATACATTGCCAGAGAAGGTGGAAGAGCCCGATATTATAACAATATTTAAATGGCATTTGTACAGAAAAGGCAGGGAAAGAGGGATCCAGACCATGTGCAGCTGATGGGATTTTGAAGATTGCATCATTGTGATGTAGATTCTATGAGGCTTGAAGGCTTGTTCCTGTGCTGGTAAAATGTTCTATGTCAAAACACAAAGTGCTGGAGTAACTCAATGATTCTGGGCTGCATCTGATGGAGGGAAAGACATATGACACTTCCTGGTTGCGACATTCTGAAACTTGACTATCTAATCCCTCTAGAAGTTGCCTGACCAGCTGACTTAAGCCCAGCACTTTGTGTTTTGCTCAAAATTCCAGTATCTGCACTTTCTTGTGTCACTACTTTACTGTCCGTGTTCTTATAAATAAATGGCAGATTAATTATTCAGGTAAGGATCCTTAACGTTTTTTATTCTGGAGGACTGCAGTCAAACACAATTCTGTCCTTAAGCTCTTGGTACATATTTGCATTATAGGTTAGTTTCACTGGTGGATAATAATGCAAAACAGTGAATTCGCTTCCTATTTAACATATCTCCATAGTTTTATTTCCATTGAAGTCAGTGGAGTAAAACAATCAGAAAAGAGTAAAATGCGCTGCTGATTTGATGGCCACTTAATTTATTAACCACCATACAAAGTCCTGATTCTACTCCAGCTCATCACAGAAGAGATTACCAAGTCGGTGAGTCCGATTGTGGTATCTTGACTCCTGCCCAAGCAAGACTAGTGCAAACCAGTAATCAATCTAAGGCTATCCTGCTCTGTGTGATTCATCTATCTGGCAGATAAACTCAATGAGCCATGCAAAATATTTGGATTAATATTTAAAACAAAATATTTTAGCAGAATGACTGCATGACTAGATTGAAAATATTATGTTTTGTTTGATGCCAATTCAAAACCCTTATCAGAATCTACGCACAGTAATATAATTGAACATTCAGTGCTAAGAATCTACAGATTTTGTCCATAAATATATGTAGCTGACAATTTCTTGGTAATGACATTTGGTAGATCTTTCTAGATATTTTACTCAACAATTCATCCATGAGCCATTTCAGAAATAAGGAATAATTTTGAATACAATATAATTCTCTGTGTAGTGGAATTCTATGTTGCAACATTTTGACAGCAATAAATGTGGTTTAGACACAGTTTAAGGTACCATATAACAAGACCTATATAATTAGTTTTTTGACTATTTTACAATGGAAAAGTTCCACACCTTCCTGATATGAAACAAATGTGGAAACTTGTGTTGGGTTAGAACCAAAATATATCTCAACTTTCATTCAATCATTTGGGAATAAAATTGCAAGGAGAGTAAAATAGTGAATAATTCAATCTTGTGGCCACTGGCCTAAGGTCCTGTCCAACTAACGAAGACGTTTCAGCGCCTGTCTATGACCTTCAAGCACGAGGGCATTGAACCTGAAAAACCTCGAGCTGGATCAACCGTTCACAGCGATGAAACCGCGAGCTGGATCGACCATGCCACACACACACACACACACGAAATCCACACACACACACACACACACACAACACACACACACACACACACACACACACACACACACACACACCACAGCCATCACACACACACACACACTCACACACAGCCACACACACACAGCAAAGGCGGGACCAGGGAAAGCGGGGGAGCGCTGTCCTGAAAATTCACACCCGCGATGAGACAGGAAGTTAAAAGATGGCTGGCACAGTGTACGGTAAGATCCTTTAAGAGCGCGGTGTGGGGGGGGGGAGAGAGAGAGAGAAGGTGGAGAAGGGGGGAGAAGGGGGGGAGAAGGAGGGAAGGCACTTTTTAAGAGCCAGACAACTTAAAAAGTTTATCGGCAGTTAACTTACCGTCGGTTTTCCTTGGTTCTGAAAACTCCAATGAGCCAATATAATGCCCGTTTTGGCAAAGGAGATTGCCTACGGCTATCTCAACTGCCTAGCACCCCACTCCACTGCACTACAAGATCAAAAGAACAATGCCGACCAATTTTTTACTCGCGGAAAATTTTTCAGCAGCTGAAAAAATTTTCCCTCGATCAAACTGATCCACGAGTATGCGGAACTTCCTCAAGCATGAAGGAGATTTGACAGTGGACCTCCTGACCACGTGTCGACCATGCTGCGAGTTTGAGTCGAGCGTAAACTCTTCTAAACTCGCCAATTAGAGTCGCCGCAGTGAGCAGGCCCTTAACTTGTTAACAGTGCCCGCTAAATTTCTTTTTTACTGTTGTATTTACACATCATCACCGAGAACATGTAATTTGGTTCACAATTGCCTGAGATCTTGCCCAGTCTATGTTGTTATGAAACTAAGGGAATTGCGCCTAATTCTGCAAAGAAAACCAGAAAGATTGTGTGTAATATAGATAACATGCAGTAAAGTGTTTGGATAGTAACAGATTATAACTCCAGGAGATCCTGCCGGTTTTTCCTTGCACTGTTCATAGTGAGTAGAGGATGTTTACTTAAGCATCAGGAATGCTCTATATCAGGTAGCAACATCCAGTATGATAATCCGCTTTCTGTGGCTGTGAGAAATACTGATTAAACTCCCTGGCCGGTTCGGTGTGCGGGTCGGATCGGTCCGGTCTCGGTCGGTCGGTCGGGTCAGTCAGTCAGTCAGTCAATCTCTCTCTCTCTCTCTCTTATATAATAAATACCTTCTCATTCTTACTTATGGATTCCCTGACTTATCTCGGTCTTTTTACATCTCTCCCCTCATCTTTCTTATCCAATTTCTGTGCCGTGCTTGTGTTTATTGACGCACTGATGCATTGTCACTTTCTTAAGAAAATAGAGACCGAGGTGGAGAGGAGAATGGGTTGCATTTGTTAAATTAGTTTGACTGTGGATAGTTTGTAGCTGGGCCAGTTTGTTGGAGAAGCTTTAAAAGGGAAGTAAGAGTTGATGGAGTTTTGGAATAGAACATGTCAGAAGAATCAAGAGATTGGGATTGAAACGTAAAAGAGATTCTGCAGTAGCCTGAGAAGAGTAAAGTGGAGACTCTTTGATTGTAACGATAGCTGTGACGCTGGGTGCATGGCAGACACAACAACACAGACGCTGAGCGCAGTGAGAGGGTGGGGGAAACTATGCAGGCGCAGTTGGACCATACTGGAAACTGTAAGCAGGACAGTAGGGTACCCAGGCAGGAAAATCTCTTGGTGGAATAAAGGGAGGAGACAGAAAATATGGAGCAGAAAATGCACCACCCTCTCTACCCTGTGCTCCACTTGGACTTGCACCTATTTCCCCATTCCCCTCCCCATCCACCTACATTCCTTCCTCTATCTTGACAATTTGCAACTCTTCAATCCTTTTATGTCATGTCATACCTCTTTTCATCTCTTGCCTATCAAAACCTCCCTCACTTGTATCAATCTATTACTTGCCAGGTTTTGTCTTACCCCTCCTCTCTTCTAGCTTTATCTCCCCCCCCCCCCTTTGCAATCAGTCTAAAAAAGATTCCCGACCCAAAACGCCACCTATCCATGTTCTCCAGTTGCTTCCCGCTGAGTTACTCGAGGACTTATTTAGTATAATCTTAATGTTAGGTGGTCAGGAAGCACTTTTTCACATAAAATGAGGTGGAAATCTGTTTATCGTACAGTTAATTATGGTGTTCATAGAAAAAATGAAATTCTTACTTGTTGCTGCTTTACAGGCACATTAATGCAGCAACAAGTAAGAATTTCATTTTTCCTATTCCTGGTTCATATGATAATTAAACACATGAAGAGGAACAAAGATGTCTCAGAATATAAATACATTGATTACTGAAAGTTGTACCACAGATTTGCAAAGCTATTAAAATAAAGCAAGCCATGCACAGAGTTTATTTTCAGACAGATGGAATTGAAAAGCAGGGAAGTTATGTAAAGTATTTACTAAATGTTAATTAGACCACAGAGAGTATTATGAACTGTTCTGGTCACTATATTGTAAAAAGGTGTTATAGAAATTATCTGCCATGATGATTCCAGAAATAAGAGGAAATATGTAGCAAGAAAAGATGAATACAGTGGTCTGTTTTCCTTTGAGGGAAGAAGGCTGGGAGATGATCTAAAAGAGGTCTTTAAAATTATGAAGAGTTTTGACAGAGTGGATGCAGATTGCTTCCACGTGAGGAACATTAGAATGATAGAATCATAGAACATTTGTGACACGGGATACGGATCGAAGCCATCTGTCCTATTGAGTCTGAATCGACAAGGTGAGCTAGTCAGCCGAATCTGATCTTCTGTCTCATATTTCCTTCCAACACATATTTAATGGTTCAATGATCCTTTACTGTCATGCGTTCCGAGGTACAGTGAAATTTGATTTATCATACAATCAAACCAAAAAAGATACATAACTACACAAAAATTTAAACATAAACAGCCACCACAGCGGTGAGAATCCCTAGGGCACACAGCATACACAGAGACCCAGAGCCATCAGTTCAATGGCCAGGCCACACAGACGCTCCTCACCATGATGTGACCAGAGTTGTACCGACCGCTGTCACTCTCTCCGCAGTCCCTGCCCGCCCGAACAGTCAGAAAGCCGTCCACACTCGCACCAGATTCCAGGATGCTCTCATGGCGTGATGTCCCTGCAAACACTGAGATCACTGCACTCACACAATCCCTCCGAGTCCCCACTAGTGCAGGCAGCACATCCATCTTGTTTTTCGGCAACCTCACATTCCCCACTGTGATGGACGGCAAATAATTTTTACCTTCTTCCTCCTTTTCTCCGGCGGTCAGGGCGATCGAAACATCCGCAGTCGGGGCGATCGAAGCTCCTGCAGTCGGTGATCGAAGCCCCCGCAACGGAGCGAGCGAATCTCCGATGATCAGGGCGGTCCCAAAGGAAGCTCCCAAAGTTGATCCCTAACAAAGGGACCGCCAGCTCCACGATGTACGGCCACAGTGCGGACAGAGATACGATACGGAAAAAGTTGCATCTCCGTCGAGGGAAGAGATTTTAAAAAATGTCCCCAACCCCCTCTTCCCCCCATCCCCCATAAAACTAAACATCCCCCATACAAAACTAAAGATACACTAAAACATACAAATAAAACAGTCTAAAAACAAACAAAAGACGAAAGGGACAAGACAGGCTGTCACTTATGGCATCACCTGACACGTCAGCTCATTAAGTCCATTCTGGAGCACTCTCCCATTCAGCTGCATTCCTCTCACATGCCCATCAACTCCCCCAACCTCCTCTGCCCCTCCTTCTACTGTCACTAACCTACACCAGAGGCAGTTTACAGTGGTCAATTATCCTTCCAGTGTTTCTTTGGGACGTGGGAAGAAACCAGTTCAACCTGGGGCAAAACACATGCAGTCACAGAGAGAACATGTAAATTCCACACAGACAGAACTCAAATGCTACCTTACTGTGTTGTCTTCGATCTACACTCATTGTTTATTGACTAAAGCTTTACAATTCCATTATTTAGTACAGCGTTTTTATATACTATGCAACCTTCTTGGAGTTAAAATTGACCGCTGGGAGGGTTTCAGGTCAGTGACTGTTCATCCATTCTGAAGACATCGACTGATTCAGTAATTCAACTTCTCCTTCACAAAACTGCCGGATTTACGGAATATTCCCAATGTTTTTGTTATACTGAGTCTGGAAAAGCCCAAATAGAAAAATAAACCTGCAAGATGTTGAGAAAGCAAGGTGAAGGGAGCAAATTAAATTACATTTGTGTTTGTACCCAATTATCTGACTTTTATTTCATTTAATGTAATTTTGGTTGCTGACAGACTGAAGATTTAAGGTGTTCAACAGTGACACTTACTGGACAGAACCTCCTACTGCACCTAACCCCTCAACACTTTAACTAAGATTTAACTGATGTTAAGAATGATATGTGAAACTATAGATAAAATCTTGATGCCATTTTAATGGCTTTGCCTTCTGACAAATTGCGAGTCAAAGTTTCATTACGTTTTGAAACAGTATGTTGTGTCCCACAATTCCTTTCCCATTTTTCTGAATGTATGTCATTTTCTTGAATTGTCACGTATTTGAAAGACAAATAATATTATTTGTTATGAATCATAAGTGTTATGTCAGTGTAATGTTATGGGGTTAAGCTTTGCTTTGTGAGGCTTTTGCAGTTGTAAATAAACAAATATAAAATAAAAAAGATCATAAAAATAAGAACTGGGGAAGGCCACCATCAGTGATGAGCCTTGCTAAACCCAGACCTCATTGAAGTGTTCCATCCATTCAACGAGATGTTCCTTTTGTAACTGGGAATTTTCTTCCCAGATTTCCCATGATAATATTGCTGACTCTTAATCCATGTTTACAGTGGATATCGATCTGGCTTAATTATAAAGATGCCAGGAATACATCAGCCTGGATCGTTTCACTTTAACTGCACTGTAGGGAAAGAATATTCTGCAGCATTCTCTTCTGTTAGCTTGCATTTATCCTACAGATCCAGGTCATAGTGGCACATTATCTCTGTCCTCATTGAGCTACGAGACGTGCTCCTTATCCATTGGTGCATCAAATTTAAAACCGCTAATTCACACCTGAAATTTCTGAATGGTCTTACCAAACCTGTCTCCTTCATCATTGTATTCCCACTGCCCGATCTGTCCCCCCTCCCTTCACTCTACATTGGATGCAGTCTTCAGTAACCTGGGTTTTATGGTATAAAATTCCTTCCTAAATCATTCCTTTTCAGCAGCTTTCATTTTTTGTCTTGATTTTGGATCACATCTTCAAGTTTCTCCTTCCCAACTGTTGCATTGGCTATCTTAGGACAAATTTGTGAACTACATTTGTGGGTGGCATGGTGGCGTAACGATAGAGCTACTGCCTTACAGTGCCAGAGACCATGGTTTCTTCCTGACTACAGGTGCTGTCTGTACGGCGTTTGTATGTTCTCCCCGTGACCTGGGTGGGTTTTCTCCTAGATTTTCAGTTAACTCCCAAACGCTAAAGACGTACAGGTTTGTAGGTTAATTGGCTTGGTATAAATGTAAATTGTCCCTAGTATATGTAGGACAGCGTTAATGTGCGGGGATCTGGTGGTCGGTGCAGTTTCGGTGGGCCGAAGTTCTGTTGCCGCGCTATATCTCTAAACTAAACTAAAGGATGGAATATATTTGAAAGATCCTATATAAATGCAAGATTATTTAAAGGTTATAAGAATTGTTTTACCATCCTCTAGCTGCTAAGCCCATGGTGCAATTGTAATTGTTTTGACAACTGTTTTTCCTTTCCATTAATCCACCAGAACTTTGTGATATGTATCTTCAATGCTTGATGACTGAGGACGCACAACTCAATCTTTCCAATGTTTACTGTCTGTGGTTTGTGCTTTGGGTTCTTTGAGGAAGAATCTCAATTTTGAATATTTTTCTTCTTCCTAACAGATTTTTAAAACTATTTCTACTGAAGAAGGTGTTCAAGGACAGGGAAATCGAAGGTTGATTAATTTTACATTGTCAGGTATGGTGACCTTTTAAAGAGCGACCACCTCAACATTACAGTAATTCTGGAATGGTGATCAAAAACTGTTAAAGCATTGGTGAAAGGAGCTTTTAAACACAAAGATTCAGTACAATATCAGATGTTCAGAGGTAGAATTGTTGGGAATAGAATCATTACCAATTCTGTATTAACGATTTGGAGGAAGAGTTGCACCAAGATGTCACAATCAGCAGAACATAAATATTTGTGGGAGAGTTGGTCAGGGTCAGACCACAGAGATAACAGGGCATAGAGATTTTTTAATTATGGGAATTTTAAACATTACATGCGTTAGTTTGATGGTTAAGTGGGAAAGAATATAAGTTACAGAGTTTGAGATGAAATTAAGCCTTGCATTCATCATCTGTTGCTGATGATTGCAAATGAGCTGTAAACTGTGCAGTGAGCATCTAAGGTCACATTATGTATATGCAGTTTATAAACCTTAGGAAATCCTGTCATTTGTGAAAACTGCGATGCTCTTTCACTTTGTTGCCATTTATCCATTGAGGTGGAGATGAAATGATTGCTCAGATGTGGGAAGGATTTGGCACTTCCAAATCTAAGGATATAATTCCTGCAGATTGCATAATACATGTAACATTGGTGGGATCAGTTGTTAAAGAATCTGATGTGTTGAAATTAAAGACTATTGGGACTTTCACAGTTGAGTTGCCGCACCAATTCCCAAATACAGTTTACACAGGTACACATATGAAATTATTAGATTTCTGCATGTTAGGGACGTCAATGTGATGTAATTGAGGCAGCACTGATATTAAAAGGAAACAATCTTTTCTCAGGATTAGTCTTACATTGCTTATCAAATCCAGTACTGGAACTTTGTACAATGTATTACAGAAGCAGTGGCATGCTTTCCTTTTTAGCAATTGATTATATTTGCTCTTATACTCAAATGAGGTTGATCAGAAAAGTTATTCTAATACCTTACAATTCTTTTTATTTTAATTTTGTATCATTACTTGCAAGAATATACCTGCTGAGGCTATTTGTCAAGGGGAGATGTTAAGCTAATCTCTTCTGTTTAAAACATTGCCCAATAGTCAAGCACTGGAGTTGATGAGTGCCAGAAAGCCCATCCCAATAGAATAGGTCACTTCATTTTAACGGTAATCTTTTTCCAGTGAGATCATTAAGATATTTCCAGCATGATATAGTAAATAGCATGGTTATAAGTATCAGCATTCAGTACTGTCAGTATATTTACATGCCAGATATGATTGGGCATGTTTGAAATGAATAGGTTTATTTTGATCTGCAGAAAACCCCCTGATACTGATTTTTCTTCACGGTTTTGGTGGGAATGTTTTTCCAAATACCACAATGGCGCCATGTAAATGGAGATACCCTGCTTCAATACTGCTCTTGCTGCTGCAACCTGGTACCACCATGGACTAGCGATGGGTCCAGATGTAGCCAAGTGCAGAATTGGATTGGCAGGATATATATGAGGCTTAAACTCAAAAGACTTGGAAATTTACCCTGAACTGCCAATTAGACGACTAAATATGAAAACCGGGTTACTGCTAGCATATACAGTTCTAAATATTAATTGTAAAATAAACAAGGCTGAGCGCAGAATAGCACAAAAAATCACGTCATATTTGATGATAGTAATTGATTGTTGACATTGCCCATTAATAATCTAAAATGTATTAACCTGGATTGTTTACTGTTTCCTCCATTTTGGCGTCCTTTAGAGATACATTTCTCCTCAACATATTTTAATGTAAGAAATGAGCATTGTTAACGTATTAACAATGCAAATTTATGTGAAACAACTACATCAGTTAACATGAAACTCTCAATAATTTCTGCAGCTCTTAATATTTAATGGGAATGAAAGCTATATGTCCTTCGATTTCTGGGACACATTGCAGTAAAAAGCAGCGAGATGTTCAGCTTACAATTCTGTGCTATATTCCATCAGTCCGAAATCATCATTCAAAACATTATTTAGTCATTATTTCCATTGGGCTTTTTGACAGCCGTGTCATGTTCCCATGATAGCCAAGCAAGTTGGAAACATTAGAGGCATAGCTACGCACTTAATTATTGCAATTGATATTATTCATCCTAAACATATTTAAAACAATATATAATGGTGCTTTGTTAAGGACAGTTATTTATTTAGTTAACATATAATGTAATTAGCAATATATAATTTTCTTGGTAATACTGATAAATTCCACCTTAAGCAAAAGGAGTTTATTCAAACACTATGTGCTGGCCCTTTGCTAAGATAATTCTAAATTAATCCCCTTAACCTGCCACCTCCCTGTCTTCCTCTAGTCATAGAGTCACACAATATTGAAGTAGGCCATTCAGCCCAACTCGTATACGCCAGCCGAGATGCCCTTTTAAGCCACTTTCATTTGCCTGTGATTGATCCATACTCCGCTAACCATTTCCTCGTCATGTACCTGTCCATATGTATTTTAAATATTGTTTTTATATCTGCTTCAACCATTTCCTCTGGCATCATGTTCCATGCATTTACCATCCTCTGTGTAAAACAGATTTCCCGCAAATTCCTATTAAAGTTTTCCCCCTCTTAGCTTAAACCTATGCCCTCTAGATCTTGATTCCCCATCCCTGGGATCTAGATGTCTCTACTCTACGTCATACACGTGTCTAATTTTCCATTCAAAACATAATGACGTCTGCGTTGAATTCTCACTATGGTAGACTATTCTGTAACATCTGAACAATTGGAAAAACAGTGCGAGGGATTTTCATGATGTTTGTCTGAATTTTAGAAATACATTTTTCTGTGAATGGTGAAAGATGTTTAAAGTGCCGGAATGTGCACTCCTGTCAAGCAGATGCATGGAGATTGTCTTTCATAGTCAGTTTTGGGAAATTATGTCAGCTGGATGTAGTCATCTACTAAAACCATTTCAGGACTAACATGGCTTTATCCTTGCCAGCTGAGAATGCACATTCCAGCATTTAAATATGTTTACTTCACACAAACAGATTTGTCACTAAAATGCGCATTTGACAATGCCAAAAAATCATTTAATTATATTTCCATTTATGTGGAATATTTTCCTTCATATGTTTTACTTTTAAACTAATACTAGACCAAGCGGGACCCAATGGGTCCCTGTCACACAGGAGGCCTGGTCCCCCAATGCAACCCGTTCCCCAACGGAATATTGCACAACCAACCCGTAGCCCCCAACTGAAGCCGTTCCCAATTGTAATATTCCAGCACTCCCCTGCCTCCCTCAGCACTGGACTTAACAAAAAAAAAACAAATTGCACTGCCCCTGCCTGCCGCAGAAGTTCCAATTGCAATACCAATTTGCCCTCCCCTTCCTGTTGAAGTATTTGCTGTGATATCCAATTGAGGTGAAAAGTTTAGTGTTCCTGTATTGCAACTTTGTATCGAAGTGTGTTGGAAGCTGGCAGGAAGAATTTTAACAGTAAAAATCTTGTTAAAGTTGGCATTTTATAGCTTTAATCATCAATAACGTGAAATAGCATAATCACTGGAAACTCCTGGAAAAAAGCTCTCTGTGAGAAGTTGCGGTTACCATTGGCAGCGTCCCATTGTAATGTCATTGTAGCACTCGGCAGCTTGAGAGCCCATTGTGATTTGTGCACTGTGAGTGGCATTGTGACATCATCACTGGTAGCTGCTGGGCAAAGGCTCTCTGTGAGAAGCTGCGGTTACCATTGGCATTTGTAAATGAGATCCATTGTGATTGGACATCTGCGAGATGGCATTGTGACATCATCACTGGAAGCTACTGAAAAAAGGCTCTCTGTGAGAAGCGATTTTTGGCTTTTTTTTTACTATAATCATGAATAAAGTGAAATATAGGATGAAGTCTTAAGTGAACCTGAGTACGGCATGGAGGGGAAAATTTGAGTTAGAATATGTAACATTTTAACCGTTAGCGCGTAGCAATTTGAGGAAGATAGAAAACATACACATGCACACAAGATAGGACTTTTAATATACAGATGAGCAACAATTGCAATGGTACATTGGTACCCTGTTTATTGTAAAGACAAAAAGGATTTACTGCATACTTCACAAAGCACTCCTCCATTTCAGCATGCTGAAACGATAGAACATCTGCAATTGATAATCAGTTCAAAATCCCACCTCTTTTCTGAACTAACAGTGCTATCATGGTTTCAGTTCTGTGTTGATGCTAATTTGTGAACCAAGTTTGATGTGAAGATTAAAATACTTGAAAATTCACTGAAAGTAAATTAATTGCGATGTAAATCCTTGACATTTCTTGGTTGAAAGTCTTGTGTATTCTGATTCAAAAATACATTTGATTGTTTTGATTAGGGTTTCAAGCTATTGGTCTGAAGAAGGGGATGTTCTTTAACCCTGATCCTTACCTGAAGATTTCCATTCAACCAGGCAAACACAGCATATTCCCGGTTTTACCACACCATGGGCAGGAGAAACGGACTGGCATTATCTTTAACACCATCAACCCTGTCTGGCAGAGAGAGGTAGGAAGAAGAAGCTTTAATGCACAAAACAATTGAATGAAGAGCCCTAACTTTGAAAGAATTTGGTTCAATCTTGGTGCACGGTGAATTTTGGTGAATTTGGTTCACACCTTGTTTCAATTAGGTGTGTTTTTACAATGGGTTTGGTAAATTTTTTTGAACATGTTGGTGCTAAAGCTTTGGTTATCACCATGATTAAAATTATGAAATCTGCCAGATTGTTGTACAAGCCTAACTGGCTCATTGGGTTCTGGGAAAGGGAAGAGTAAAGAGTGTTGAATTGTCATATGTACCCAAAACAGAACAATGGGATTCTTACTTGCAGCAGAATACAAGGTCTGTAAACACAGTACTCATAACACAATAAACAAACAAAAGTTCAATAAATTAAAATATATATATCAGTCCAAACAAAAGCCCACAACCACTAATGTAATCAAGATACTTTGGAGTAATCTATTATTTCTACTCTATGTGGCATAAAAACATAGAAACATAGAAAATAGGTGCAGGTGGAGGCCATTCGGCCCTTCGAGCCAGCACCATCATTCATTGTGATCATGGTTGATCGTCCCCTATCAATAACCCGTGCCTGCCTTCTCCCCATATCCCTTGACACCACTAGCCCCTAGAGCTCTATCTAACTCTCTCTTAAATCCATCCAGTGACTTGGCCTCCACTGCCCTCTGTGGCAGGGAATTCCATAAATCCACAACTCTCTGGGTGAATTTTTTTTTTTCTCACCTCAGTCTTAAATTCCCCTTTATTTTAAGACTGTGGCCCCTGGTTCTGGACTCGCCCAACATTGGGAACATTTTTCCTGCATCTAGCTTGTCCAGTCCTTTTATAATTTTATATGTTTCTATAAGATCCCCCTCATCCTTCTAAACTCCAGTGAATACAAGCCTAGTCTTTTCAATCTTTCCTCATATGACAGTCCCGCCATCCCAGGAATCAATCACGTGAACCTACGCTGCACTGCCTCAATCATAAGGATGTCCTTCCTCAAATTAGGAGACCAAAACTGTACACAATACTCCAGATGTGGTCTCACCAGAGCCCTATACAACTGCAGAACTGCAGGCCTACTAATCATACTAGTCCAGCACCACCTGGTTGACTGAAGAAACCTGTCTTCAGTTGCATGGGCAATATAGCAGCAAATGCATGGTAAAAATGACTTAATTGAAAAAATCAGCAGTGGAGTAAAATGGATATGGACTACTATGTTGCAGCAGGTAGAAGCAGGTACAATTATGCCATTTAAAAGACTCTTGGACAGCTACATGGACCGGAAAGGTTTGGAGGGATATGGGCCAAGCAGAGGCAAATCCTCATGATCAAGAAGGGGAGTAGGGATAAGCCTGGAAACTGCAGGCCAGTGTACTTAACGGCAGTAGCAGGAAAACTGTTAGAGAAGAATCTGAAGGACAGGATTGATGTATACTTGTAAAGGCAATGACAGATCAAGAGTTACCATAGGTTTATGCAGGGTATAATTTGTCTCACAAATTTGATTCAGTTTTTGTGGATGTAGCCAAGGAGGTTGATGGAGGCACGGCAGGAGATGTTATCCATATGGACTTTAGTCAATTATTTGACAAAGTCCCATATGGTTGGCTGGTCTAAGAGGTTAAAGGACAAGATCCAAAGCACTTTGGTGAACTCGATCCAAATTTATCATGGAGACATTATTGCTTCAAATCAGACTCATTCTCTCATATATATTTATAATTTAGATTTGTTCTTCAATAATGATATTTTGAAAAGTTCAAAGAAATGGGAGGCAGACCGGATTAAATTGAAAATATTACTGAAAAACTGTAAAAACGTGTACTAATTAACTACGGCATTAAACTGCAATGCCCAGTCTTAATTTATTATAGAAACATGACTTACCAATTTCACTCACTTGATCTCTTGTGGTATGCTATGGGAGCTTTGCAGATGCACATCCAGTGGTGCCTGGGAAGATTTAGTAAATAGTACTGGAACAACTCTAAATATTTAATAAAGAAAACACTATATGCATTGTACTCAAGGTTTAATTATATCTCACAGTTCAATTTTTATAACACAAGAGATTTTTGTAAAAGAAGACCTAGCTGATTTAATTGGTGATGCATAAACATTGATCAATTATGACAATGTAATAAATACAAAGCACTGAAAGTCTGTATTTAAATTATGTATTGAACAAGTTTATGAGTCAAAAGACTGCAATTGATATCATTTAGGGCAGTCTAAAACTAGAGGGCATAGATTTAAGGTGAAAGGACAAAAAAAAAACTGTCAGAGGAGCAGGTAGCGGTGGGTATAATTATGTACCCTTTTTGATCATGAGGATTTGCCTCTGCTTGGCCCATATCCCTCCAAATCGTTCCGGTTAAAAGATATTTAGACAGGTACAAGAATAGGAGCTGTAAGGAAGCAACTCTACCACTGCGCCACCGTGCCACGCTTGCACTGTGACAATAATAAATCAATACCAACTTTCTCCATTTTTACAAGGAATTTGAATAAATATTTGAACGAAAATAAATTTGTTCTGCAATCAGGATTGTTCTGCAGAGCTGTGATAGATACAGTGGACAGAATGGCCCACTCCTCTGCGAAGTGATCATTGATTCTACCTTTGAAACTTAGACAAACTATTAGGAATATGTTCCTTGGTATAAAATGTTTAATACCTCCCTCACTTCTACCTGATCAGTCCTTTCCCACACATCATGGCAGGAGGGAAATATTGGGGTTTTGATACCTTTGTTCCTGTAAAGAAATTTGGAGCATCATATCTACGTTTTTTGAAAGAGCAATCCAGTTTGTCTCATCCATCTGCCCAGAATTGTTCATATTTCAGCTGTTGGTTGACTAATGATCTTAAAATGTTTAGTATACATTCTTTGGTTTTCATCTCAATGCTGCATATGTTGCTGTTTTATGACAATCTGAGTAGTGTGTTTATTTGCTTTTAACTGTTAAATCTTGAGGGAAGTCAAGAGTGAGTGAGTGTGTAAATGTTTTACTGTGTATGTGGGTGCACAAGGAATACAGCATGAATATTGTCATTTGTAAGTCCGAGGATAATTCAAAACACTTTGTCCACCTTTGCCGAAAAAAAGAATTTAAAGAGTTCAAGTTAACCAATTAACCAAAATAAAGATTCTGCTTTTTTTGTGGAAGAGTCATGGGAATAATTCAAATGGAATAAATCCCATTCCCACCATTTTGTCACAGCTCTTCCACTAAAATGAACAGAGATGAATGTAAGAACCAGTGCAAAATTTCATCAGAAAACCCTTTCCTCACCTGTATCACCCTATTACCTGCCAGGCTTTCTCCTCTCTTCAAGCTTTTAATTCCCCCCTCCCACCTTCCTCCTACAATCAGTCAGAAGCAGCATCCCAAAATGTAATACATGCATATTCTCCAGAGATGCTGCCTGACCCGCTGAGTTACTCCAGCATTTTGTGTTATTAATTTCCAGATATTACTGAAGTTATCTGGAAATTACTGTCTTAAAGTATATCACAAGAGTCACAAAAAGCTAAACTCTTTAAATACTGGGACTGCAATATATCATAGTTAGAATAATTCTCACACTAAGATTTGATTTGTTATGAACTTCAAGCTGCTTACCTATTGATGGATCAAATACTGAATAAACTTGTGGATACTTTGAAATCCTCTAGATGGTGGACATAAATCTTACATTAAATTAAGCCTAACCGCACTCATTGTAATTAAAGAATAAATCAGTCAGCATTTTCTGCTTTCAGTTAAAGGCTGAAATCAGCAATTACTGTATGAGTTGCCCTGCTCCTGTAGAATTTTAATTAAAACAGCAGCTTACTCATACTTGGCACAACATTTGTAAAGTTGTGCTTTGTTCACTGATGTTCAGTGAAGTGATCATTGACTTCCTCAGCAGCAATCCGCAATCAGTGCAGATCAGTAACAATGTCTTCTCTTCATTGACCATCAACAGGCAGTCATGGCAAGGTGTGTTTAGGGTGGCACAGTGGCTCGGCAGTGGAGTTACAGCCTTACAGCTCCAGAGGCCCGAGTTCGATCCTGACTATGGGTGCTGTTTGTATGTTCTCCCCATGACCTGCATGGGTTTTCTCCAGGTGATCTGGTTTCCTCCCACACTCCAAAGACATACAGGGTTTTAGGTTAATTGGCTTTGGTAAAATTGTAAATTATCCCTCGTGTGTGTAGGATAGTGCAAGTGTATGGGGATCGCTAGTCAGCACGGGCTCGGTGGGCCGAAGGGCCTGTTTCCGCATTGTATCTCTAAACCTAAACTAAACTAAGCACAGGTGCACCACAAGACTGCGTTCATAGCCCACTCTTTACACAGATGACTGCGTGGCTAAGCGCTGCTCCAATGCTATCTATAAATTCACCGGCAACATCACTGCGGTTGGCTGAGACAGTAGTGGTGGTGGGTCAGCATGCAGGAGAGAGATTGAACACCTGGTTGATTGGTGCTCAACAACAACCTCTTGCTCAATTATGAGACCAAGCAACTGTTCATTGATTTCAGAAAGGGAAGTTGGGGTATTATGCATCAGCTTTAATCAATGAGGCAGTGGTGGAGAGATTTAGTTCAGTCAAATTTCTGGGTGTAAACATCTCGGATGATCTATCCTGGGCTCAGTACATTGTAGAAGGCACACCATGCCTCTATTTTCTTGGAATTAGAAGAGATTCAGCATGTCTCCAAATACTCTAAAAAAACTTTAACAGATGTAATGTAGAAAGTATCCTGAGTGGTTGCATCATGGCCAATCCCAATGCACATGAATGCAGGAGCTGCAGAGTGGTGGAGTAAACCTGAACAGGCATCCCCTCCATCAAAAATATTTGCATAAGGCGCTGCCTCAAGAAGGCGGTATCTATCATCAAGGATTCTCGCCATCTCTCTTCTCACTACAAACATCGGGCAGGAGGCACAGAAGCCTGAAGCCCCATACTACCAAGTTCAGGAATATCTAATTTCCAACAACTATTAAGTTCTTGAACCAACCTATACAGTCTTAATCCTACCTCGACAGTGGGACACTACATCCCAACCTTTGCAGTAATAGGGACTTGTTTTTTTTACCAATTACATTTTTGCATTAATATCTTGTTTTTTGCACATTACTTTTTTCTTTTACATGCAATTTAAGTATAATTTATGTATACCTTGTGTTTGTGTATTTGTCCTACTCCATGTGCCTGTGATGCCGCTACAAGATTTTTCATTGTACCTGTACCTGACTGCACTCGTGCATATGACAATAAACATGAACTTGAACTTTTCTTTTGAAGAATTGTTTTTTAACCAGTAAAACTTTGTAGATAGAACCAAAGACAATGTTATCGTTGATCAATGAATTCAAAGCTTGAAATATATTTTGCTAGGATGGTCGTACTTGTCTCTTCCGGGGTGCAGAGTCTAAAACTAGATGGCATAGAGAGGGGAAAGATTTAAACCAGATGTGAGTGCGACATTTTCATACAGAGGGTGATGGGATGAACTGCCAAAGCTGTAAATGTGTATACGAATACAACATTTAAAGGACATTTAGATAGGTACATGAATTAAATGATTTAGAGGAAGATGGACCAAACATAAGCAAATGGGACTAGCTAACATAATCATCAAGGTTGGCATGGATGAGTTGGACCAGAGGGCCTCTTTACGTGGTGTATAACTATGACTCTATCTGTTGAAGTGTCAGACAGCAACATTTCTAAATCTATTCAAATAATATATCAACAGCACACTACTACATTGTTACTGTATTATCTACATTGATATTTGGAAGTAAACACTGTAGATATTGGCATTATACTGTAGATTGTCCCTGCACTTGCTGCACTACTGTTTTATACAGGAGAGGAAGACTAACATTCAATACTGGTTATCTACATATCTAAATGCTGTAGTTCATGGGCCTGTCCCACTTACGCGACTTTTTCGGCGATGTTGAAAATCCAGCGGTGACCAGAGCAAGGTACGACTCTTTGGGCGACTACTCACGCGCATACAAGCTTCACTCCGCGACATGTCGCCGGGGTGTCGCTTGTATGGTCATGAGTAGTCTCCTCAGTCGCCCAAAGAGTCGTAGCGTCTTACTGGTCGCCGCTTGATGTTCCACACATCGAAAATTTTCAGCGAGCTGCAACGACCTTTGACGGGTGCCAGCAGTCGCCAAAAAAGCCGATTAAGTGGGACAGGCACATAAGTTACACAAAATGCTGGAGTAACAGTGGGTCAATAGACAATAGACAATAGACAACAGGTGCAGGAGTAGGCCATTCGACCCTTCGAGCCAGCACCGCCATTCAATGTGATCATGGCTGATCATCCCCAATCAGTACCCCGTTCCTGCCTTCTCCCATATCCCTTATCTTTAAGAGCCCAATCTAGCTATCTCTTGAAAGTATCCAGAGAACTGGTCTCCACTGAGACAGAGAATTCCACAGAATCACCATTCTCTGTGAGAAAAAGTGTTTCCTCGTCTCTGTTCTGTATGGCTTACCCCTTATTCTTAAACTGTGGCCCCTGGTTCTGGACTCCCCCAACATCGAGAACATGTTTCCTGCCTCTAGCGTGTCCAAGCCCTTAACAATCTTATATGTTTCAATGAGATAACCTCTCATCCTTCTAAACTCCGGAGTGTACAAGGCCAGCTGCTCCATTCTCTCAGCATATGACAGTCCCGCCATCCTGGGAATTAACCTTGTAAACCTACGCTGCACTCCCTCAATAGCAAGAATATCCTTCCTCAAATTAGGGAACCAAAACTGCACGCAATACTCCAGGTGTGGTCTCACTAGGGCTCTATGCAACTGCAGAAGAACATCTTTGCTCCTATATTAGATTCCTCTTGTTATAAAGGCCAACATGCCATTCGCTTTCTTCACTGCTTGCTGTACCTGCATGCTTACTTTCATAGACTGATGTACAAGGACCCCCAGATCCCTTTATACTTCCCCTTTTCCCAACTTGACGCCAATTAGATAGTAATCTGCCTTCCTGTTTTTGCTACCAAAGTGGATAACCTCACATTTATCCGCATTAAACTTAATCTGCCATCATCTGCTCACTCCCCTAACCTGTCCAAGTCACCCTGCATTCTCATAGCGTCCTCCTCACAGTTCACACTGCCACCCAGCTTTGGGTCATCTGCAAATTTGCTAATGTTACTTTGAATCCCTTCATCCAAATCATTGATGTATATTGTAAATAGCTGCGGTCCCAGCACCGAGCCTTGTGGTACCCCACTTGCCACTGCCTGCCATTCTGAAAGGGACCCGTTAACCCCTACTCTTTGTTTCCTGTCTGCCAACCACTTCTCTATCCATGTCAGCACTCTACCCCCAATACCATGTGCCCTAATTTTGCCCACTAATCTCCTATGTGGGACCTTATCAAATATTTTCTGAAAGTCCATGTACACTACATCCACTGGCTCTCCCTTGTCCATTTTCCTAGTTACATCTTCAAAAAATTCCAGAAGATTAGTCAAGCATGATTTCCCCTCCGTCAAGCAGCATCTCTGGAGAATGTGAATAGGCAAAGTTTCTTCAGACTGATTGTAGTGGGGGGAACATCACCTATTCCTTTTCTCCAGAGATACTGCCTGACCCACTGAGATACTCCAGCCCGTTGTGTCTGTTTTCATCAACAACTGTTTGTCAGACCCTTTATGCAGTTCTGATAAAGAGTCTTGGACTTGAAACATTAACTGTTTCCCTTTCCACAGATGCTGCCTGACCTGCACAATGTTTCCAGCATTTTCTGTTTTATTTGAGATTTCCAGATGGGTTTTTTAATTTTCATTTATGCTGGACTACCTGTAGGATTTTAAGCAGTTTGTAGCTTTGATTTTCTTTTTTCACTCCTCTCTCTCTTTCTCTCTGTGCTCTGCAGCAGCACAGTTTTGTTTCACTCCCCACAGATGTTCTTGAAATCGAGGTCAAGGATAAGTTTGCAAAGAGCCGTCCCATTATAAAGCGATTTCTAGGAAAGCTGTCAATGCCCGTACAGAGATTACTGGAAAGGCATGCAATAGGGTAAGTCTTTATAAATTATCTCCGTGAGAAAATAATTGTTTATCTTGACTGGAATATATTGTCATATTACATGTTGAAAAATATTGGTTCTGCATGATACAAAGCTAATTTAATGTGGGGATTTATCTTATTAATTGCTTATATTAATAAAAGTTGAATCAAGGCCAGAAATGAAACATATAATGTTAGAAATGTGTGGTGTAAATCAATATCCTCGTGCTTCAGATGTTAGGTTGATCTGTCTTACCCTTCCAGTTTCATTTTGTTACGTTCTTGGATAAGCACAAGATGCTGATCAAAATACATGCTGTACAATTTTGCCAAAGACTGGTCAAATCCTACCTTTTCTGTATTCTGATGCTTCTGGAAAATCTTGTATTTTTAACTGGAGAAGTGAACACTCACACAGCAGCATCTTCAGAACCCAAAGTACATGAAATTGTAGGATAGTAGATTCTCTTTCCTGAAAGGCAGAGGTGAACTAATGAGGCTACTTTGAAAGTTCTATGGATTTGGTGGCCATCTTTTTTCTGGTATTGACCCAGAAGCCACCAAGCTCATTTATATAATTGGCACACTGAGTTCACTTGCTAAACCTCTTAGTCACTATTAATAAACATTGGGGTTGCTGTGCCATGGTTTATGTCTCATTCAAAGATGGCACTTCCAACTGTGCAACAATCCCTCAGTGCCTCTTGTGGATCGTCAGTCCGGATATTTTGTTCAATCTCTGTCGAAGTACTCAAATTCTGTGCTTTCTAATTCAGACAAGGACCCTACCATTTCAATCACGGCTAACACTTGCCACATACAAGAGGTGCATGCTGACTAGAATCCTTGTGTCTTTGAATAATTGACCTTTGCAGAAATGCCTGCTAGAAAAACAAGTGATGTTCAAAACCATTAGATGAAGGGCCACCGAGAGACAACACAATACCTAAATAAGCCGCATTCACTTAGCTAAATCAGTTCTAAATATGCTCATTCCCTGGTGCAGAAAATGAAATCTAGGGCATATCTTATAGAACCATGAGGCTGGATTGAGGGCCTTGAGTGGCCTATCCTGCTCCTATTTGCTTATGTTCTTTTAAAAACAATATGTATACATGTGTTTATTTGAAATTGTAATTTTATGTAGAAGTGAAAATATTTTGATGATGGTAGTGTTTAAGAAGGAACTGTAGATGCTGGAAAATCGAAGGTAGACAAAAATGCTGGAGAAACTCAGCGGGTGAGGCGCCATCTACAGTCTGAAGAAGGGTCTCGACCTGAAACGTCGCCTATTTCCTTCGCTACATAGATGCTGCCTCACCCGCTGAGTTTCTCCAGTATTTTTGTCTACCTTTGATGATGGTAATGATTGTTATTCCCCATGCAGTGGCAGGAGGATTTTGTGCTATAATTTACCATTCCTCTGTAAATAATCTCAACATCATCCAGCTTTGGAGCTAACACAGGGCTGACAGTAACGAGATGTCAGAAATTACCTGGGCGGCAGAGTTGATAAAATTACCAATCCATAGGGTGCAGCCACCTGAGGGTGAAACAGAATTTCTCTCATTAAGTGAAAAGCTTGGGACATCGCTTTGAATATTCAGTCAATGGTTTGATGATGTATAAATTGGCAGGCCGCCCTCTGGTGGAGAAAGATAGGATTCCATATAAATGTTCAGAGCTCCAGGGAGGTGGGTTGTTTTATTGTATTCTTTTTTAATTTTTTGTTATTTAACGGTATAAATTTTATAAATTAACTAGGCCAACTGGGACCCATTGGGTCTCCCCAATGCAAGATTCCACCACTCCCCTGCCTCCCCCAGCACTGGACTTAAAAAAAAATCCAATTGCACTTCTGGAGTATTGTGTACAGTTTTGGTCTCCTAATTTGAGGAAGGATATCCTTGTGATTGAGGCAGTGCAGCGTAGGTTCACGAGATTGATCCCTGGGATGGCGGGACTGTCATATGAGGAAAGATTGAAAAGGCTAGGCTTGTATTCACTGGAGTTTAGAAGGATGAGGGGGATTTATTAGAAACATATAAAATTATAAAAGGACTGGACAAGCTAGATGCAGGAAAAATGTTCCCAATGTTGGGTGAGTACAGAACCAGGGGCCACAGTCTTAGAATAAAGGTGAGGTCATTTAAGACTAAGGTGAGAAAACAAATTTTCACCCAGAGAGTTGTGAATTTATGGAATTCCCTGCCACAGAGGGCAGTGGAGGCCAAGTCACTGGATGGATTTAAGAGAGAGTTAGATAGAGTTCTAGGAGCTAGTGGAGTCAAGGGATATGGGGAGAAGGCAGGCAAGGGTTATTGATAGGGGACGATCAGCTATGATCACAATGAATGGCGGTGCTGGCTCAAAGGGCCGAATGGCCTCCTCCTGCACATATTTTCTATGTTTCTATGTTTCCCCTGCCTGCCGCAGCACTTCCAATTGAAATACCAATTCACCCTCCTCCTCCTGTTCAAGCACTTGCTGCCAGGAGCTGGAGTAAGTAACATTGTTGCAAATGTCGGGTGGAGGACTGTGAGATCCCATTGTGACATTATAGCTCCAGTTCAGGTGGAAGCGCAGAGTGTTCCTGGATTGCAACTTTGTATGGAAGTTTGTTGGAAGCTGAGCCAGCAAGGATTTAGCAGTAAAAATATTTTTAAACTTAAAAATCATGAATAACCTATGAAATATAACATCAAATCTGAAGGAAACTTGACAGGAACGACCACGAGTCAAAGGTGAGTGAGGTGGTGCAAAAGTGTTAGCTCTACCATGTACCGTTTTGCCGTTGTTCCATGATCACATGGGACAATAAACAAACACAAACAAACAAACATAGATAGAAAGAAGACAAGAGTTTTAGTAATATAGCTTAATTTATTGTATTAATTATTGCTTCACTGTTTAACTTTGGATTAAAGAAAGGAAGAAAACTTATGAATGTTTCACAACTATACTTCATTAAAAGTAGGGAAAAAGATTCTTGCATTTGCATAAAGCTGGTCACACCGTCAAAACACTTCATAATCAATTATTTGTTTTTGTCCTGCATCTTGTCCTGCAGGAGTGCCCTTTTTAAAAGTCCCACCTCAGACAGTAGCTAAATATCTGGTCAACCTTGAATTTTTTGCTGGTGTTGTTTGAGGGACAAATGATATCCAGGGTTTCATAAAAACAATGTGCACCCCTATCATTATCCTGAGAAGACAGGCATAGCCATGGTGTAACATCTCACCAGACAGATGGCACGCATGTTAATGCAGTTCTTCCTCAGTACTGCTCTGATGTACTCATCCAGACAATATGCTGGTATCCTAGGGTAAGGTTTCATAAAAACAATGTGCCAAGTGTCAGTTTTAGAGATACAGCGAGCAATCAGGCCCATCGGCCCACCGGGTCCGTGCCGACCACCGACCCCCGCACATTAACACTATCCTACACCCACTAGGGACAATTTTTACATTTACCAAGCCAATTATCCTACAAACCTGTACATGTTTGGAGTGTGGGAGGAAACCGAAGATCTCAGAGAACGTACAAACTCCATACAGGCAGCACCCGTAGTCGGGAACGAATCCGGGTCTCCAGTGCTGCATTCGCTGTAAGGCAGCAACTCTAATCTCAACTAGAATCTTTTCCTTATAAATCACTGAACCAGGCAGGTGTATAGAAGGTACTTTTATCAGAGGGAAGTGAATGGGAACCAGAACTATCCAAAAGTATCAGATTCTTGTACTGCAATGGTAAGAAATTGCCAATTGAGAAGGAACTAAAGGGATTGGAATAACACTTTGAAAGGATTGTAATAATGAAGAAACTAAACGATTTGAACAACAGATTTAACCTGAAACTAGGTGAAACAAACCAACCAACACAAACCAAAATTTTAAAAATTAAAGGGGAGATATGAAAAGGGAATCTAAAAGGCATTTGATAGATTGAACACAACTTACCAAACAGTGACCATAAATTCATAAGATCATAAGTGATAGGAGCAGAATTAGGCCATTTGGCTCATCAAGTCTACTCTACCATTCAATCATGGCTGCTCTTTCTCTCCCTCCTAACCCCATTCTCCTGCCTTCTCCCCATAACCTCTGACACCCCTGTCTATCTCTGCCTTAACTCTAATGCATAAATACCACAAAAGTCACAATGTGGAAACACGCCTATCTTGATTTAAGCTCCATAACATCAAGTGCTCTGTGTAGAAAACATAGAACATAGAAAAATAGGTGCAGGAATAGGGCATTTGGCCCCTTGAGCCAGCACCGCCATTCAGTGTGATCATGGCTGATTAACTAAAATCAGTACCCCGTTCCTGCTTTCCCCCATATCCCTTGATTCCTTTCGCCCTAAGAGCTAAATCTAACTCTCTTTTGAAAACATCCAGTGAATTGGCCTCCACTGCCTTCTGTGGCAGAGAATGCCACAGATTCACAACTCTCTGGGCGTAAACGTTTTTCCTCATCTCAGTGTAGATCTAATACAATTGTCTAATAATAGTCATAAATTCTGTTTTGTAATTAGGTGAGGATGGAGTTTAGAATTGCAGTATTCGGGGAAGATTGATTGAGTGATGCAATGACATACTATGTATTCATTATATATACTGGCCCACCACCGATTTTCCGACACCTCCCTTAATTAGGACACAACCCTAGTTGCCCATGCAAGAAATTAATTTACATTTAATATTTGTTTTTATTTAATTTTCTAGTGGTCCATGGTGCTTTAGGGACACGGGAGGGGTATAATTAGTGAGTGAGTGGTGTATTGTATCATTGTTATGTGACCTCGGATAGTCCGGCAAAACGGATAATATGGCAAGGATAATCTGGAACCAAAGGTGCCAGAAAATTGGTGGTGGACCTGTATTTAAAGTTATTCTAGTAAAAAGTGAACAAATGCCAGTTGTCTATTACGAGTTATTGATTAACAAGTTGAAAACCTTCCAGTTATCACATTTAGAACCATTTATTCAGTAACTCAAGTAGTCTATCTGTTATATGTGGGGTTGCCCTTATGCTCTGTAGGGACATGCCCCTCTAACAACCAGAACACTTAAATTATGTTAATATAACTTTGTAAGGAAAAGCAGGCAGTACAGGGAATATTTCAGGTCAGCTAGCCTGGTAGCCAACACAGTCTTTTCTGTAGTGGAATCTTTTCCACAGCAATTATGCCACACAGCTTCATTATTCAAATATTAATGAGTGCTCATATTTTTAAATCATGTGAATCAAACTCTTTGCATTTGCTTCTTTCCCATTATTTACTCCACTGTGCTTCTCTGTTGTTTCATTACTATGAGCCCTGGTTACAAAGATTGCTTTATAGTCTCATGTCATTAAAACTGCTAAACTTTTACACACAAATTTTGATTTGTGGCGAGGCTGTAGATTTTCAAATCATTTTTAAATAATGCCACACTGTATCTGTAAAGTCTAAAGCAAAGTCTGATCTCCCCACAGCTACCAATAACAGTCAATCAACATGAATGTACTGCAGTTTTCTCTGCATTCTTGTGATAGTTAATCTTTGTCCTAGTTTCAAACTGCAAATTGTGTTTTATGATTCATGTGGGAAGAGTTATTTAATCCTGTTTGTTTCCTTTCAGGGACAGGGTGGTGAGCTACACACTGGGCCGCAGGCTGCCGACAGACCATGTCAGTGGACAGCTGCAGTTCCGATTTGAAATAACATCTTCAATCCACCAAGGTTGTTCGCTTTTCAACACATCAAATCCAAAAGCATCTTCTGATGGCAGTGATTTAACTGATTTTCACAGGATATTGAAACTTACGACAAGCAATTCATTTACTAGCGAAGGAATGAAATTGGATTTAAATTAGTTTAAATTCTATGAAAACAAAAACAGCAGCAGTTTTTAACCAAAGTCTGTGCTAAACACCCCTTCACATCAATTTGCTTATTGAAATAAATGGAAAAAAAATCCAGTACATCGTCTCAGGAATCAGGGAATTAGCTGAGATCATTATAGTGGCCATTTGATAGAATTATATAATTTGTGGTAATGCATGATGGTGGTGGGGCCTCCATGCTTTGTCTGTTCAGTGCATTTTTAATACATAATAGGACAGAAGAGTTTCTCATTTGCACTGGAGTGATTGCTGAATGACTGATCAACATCTGACATTCACTTCCTGCATGTGGTAGATGCTACTGAATGCATCCAGTATTATTTGAAAATATTTTACAGCACAATATTTTAATTCACAAGTGAACTATTACCAAGTAGCATTTGTAATTGCTCATTTACTGAATGTAGGCATCGGTGGCAATGCCAACATTTTTGCCCATTTCTGTTTGCCCCTGAACTGGGCCCAGTTACATTTCAATCGTGTAGATCAAACTCAATGATAGATGATTTCCATTCCTGAAAGAACTTGATAAGCAAGGTGATTTTATGTCAGTTTATGATAGTTTCCTGGTTAAAATTACTGAGGCTTTCCTTATTCCAATCTGTCCAATTTATACTAAAGGTTGGCATATTAATTTTAAAGGTTACTGGGATAACTCTGAAATGATCCAGAACCACATGGGCATAATGGTTTTTGCTCTACTGCCCTCTGGGATTGGTATTCATATTGGATAGCAGGAGTTTGGGGTTGACTAATGAGCCAGTGCCTCTTTATAACCTTCCTTTAGTATGCAAATTTAGAGTACATGGTATTAGTGTGCAACATTAGAGTACATGGTGTTGTGGTAGGGTATTGACATGGATAGATAACTGGTTGGCTGACAGGAAGCAAAGAATAGGAATTAACGGGTCCTTTTCAGAATGGCAGGCAGTGACTAGTGGAGTGCCGCAAGGCTTGGTGCTGGGACCCCATTTATTTACAATATATTTTAATGATTCAGACAAGGGAATTAAATGTGACATCTCTAGATTTGTGGATGACACAAGTTGTGTGAGCTACAATGAGGATGCTATGAGGCTGCAGGGTGACTTGGATAAGTTGGGTGAATGGGCAGATGCACGGCAGATGCAGTATAATGTGGATAAATATGAGGTTATCCACTTTGGTGGAAGGAAGGCAGATTAACAGGAAGTAAGATTATTATCTGAATGGTGTCAGATTAGGAAAAGGGGAGGTACAAAGAAAACGTGTGTTTGTACATCAGTTTGTACATTGAAAGTAAGCATGCAGGTTCAGCAGGCAGTGAAGAAAGCTAACAAAATGATTTGAGTTTAGGAGCAAGAAGGTCCTACTGCAGTTGTACAGGGTCCTGGTGAGACCGCACCTGGAGAATTGTGTGCAATTTTGGTCTCCTAATTTGAGGAAGGACATTATTGCTAATGAGGGAATGCAGCGTAGGTTCACCAGGTTAATTCCCGGGATGGCGGGACTGACATATGATGAAAAATCAGCTGGGCTTGTATTCATTGGAATTTAGAAGGGTGAGAGAGGATCTTATAGAAACATTAAATTCGTAAAGGATTGGACAGGCTAGATGTAGGAAAAATGTTCCCGATGTTGGGGTAGTTCAGAACCAGGGGTCACAGTTTAAGAATAAGGACTAGGCCATTTTGGACTGAGATGCGGAAAAATTTCTTCACCCAGAGAGTTGAGTATCTGTGAAATTCTCTGCCACAGAAGGCAGTGGAGGCCAATTAAATGGATGTTTTCAAGAGAGAGTTAGATTTAGCTCTTAGGGCTAAAGTAATCAAGGGATATGGGGAAAAAGCAGGATGAGGGTACTGATTGTAGATGATCAGCCATGATCATATTGAATGGCGGTGCTGGCTTGAAGAGCCAAATAGCCTACTTTTCTATGTTTCCGGGAATAAGAAGACCCTTGTGTCAAGACAAGCATATTCATGTCCAAGGAGACACAGGAGATGGCAAGTGCTGGACCCTTAAGCTAAATACAAACAGCTGGAGGAACTCCATGGGCCAGACATCATCTGTGGAGGGAAATAGACAGTCGCCATTTCGGGTTGGGACTCCTCTTCAGACATTTGAAATATCCAAGGCCATTCCCAAAATGGGAACCACATTCCATGCATTTGTAATAGAAATGGACAAACTGAGTGGGCTGCAACCAGCAATAGGCAACATACATCAGAAGCCTGTCACCTGAAGTGAACAGGCGATGCTGTTTATGCAGTAACAGGCCTGTCTAATAGTAATATATGAGATGAACTCGAGCTTTTGTGGACCTACTGAGATTTTCAACTGCTCTCTGAATGGGGCAAATAACATGAGAGAAGTTGAAATTACCTTTCCTCTTTAAGATTCTTATTGACCTGTATGTATTTCCATCATTTATTGCTTTTAAAATAAGCTTAATTATATGAGCAGTGCAGAACACACTATGATTAGGTGCTTTTATTTTTCTCTTTTTTTTATCTGAACATGTTGTAGATGATGAAGATATCTCAGCCAGTACTGAGGCAGGATCAGCTGAACAGGAAAATCCAACAATGGACTTGACGGAGCAGGCCTGCTGTGAGTCCCAGAGTGTTGGGGGTACAGAGGAGATTGAGCCGTTGAATGAAAGTGAAGAGACTGTGAATGGTGAGGACTTGAGTAGCCCAGTTAACAGTACGAATGCTGTGAGTGTGAGTGAACCGTCATCAGTTGGTGAATTGGAGCACCCAGCCATTGAAAACGGGAACGGTGATGATAGCAACAGTAAAGAGAATAATTTACCAGCAATCGTATCGGAACTCAGGGAGTCTACATCTGACCCAGCTCAGGAAGCCCTTGCTGATTTACCCCAACCTCAGGCCAGTCCGATTGTAGATAGAATCTCGGAGAACGAAGGAACACAGGCAAATGAAGAGGGGCAAGAAGAAGTGTGTTCTGGTCAGTTGATGCCCAAGGTCGAAGATGTCACTGAAGAAACAGGTGAGCTAGATGGGACCGACAACAGTGACGCCTCGTGTCAGCAGGAAGATGGTACATTGAAAGTGAGGAAAGCCGGAAAGAGGAAAGCCAGGCCGTTCTCACTGCCGGTGTCTGAGCTAGAGTCTGTAATCGCCACGGCTTGTGGTTCAGGAGAGCCGGAAACCCCTCGAACCCACTACATTACCCTGCATCGGTTGCTGCACAGTCTGCCATCTGCACAGCTGGATAACGAGGATGTCCAAGGAGAGACCAGTCACAGTTTTGTAGCCTTAGAACCACCGGAGAAAGAACCCGAGGAACAAAACATGACGTGCAGAATGGATGCAGTAGAGCTGGAAACAAGTAGTGACACCAGTGGGCCCAGCAACGCTGGGTGGAGGATGCTGCCACGCAGTGCCTCCGTTGAACATCTTTCTGAGTTAAATCAAATTCTTGAGAAGGATCAGCAAATAAATCAAAGTGAGACTGTAACAGACACGGCACAGCAGGTTAACAATGAGTGGGACATCTGTGATACACCATGTTGTAGAACTTCTTGTTATAGCACTTCCTGTTACAGTACATCCTGTTACAGCACTTCCTGCCAAAGTACTTCCTGCTATGACAGTACCCATCATTTCTCCTCCAGCCATACCAGGTTCTCCTCAATTGACAGTGCGCGGCTATCTGAAAGTACAGTTTTCTCTTCCCAAGAAGAGGAAGATGAGAGCAGTGCATTTGAGTCGATGCCGGAGTCAGGCCATAGTCCTGAGTACTGTGAGAGAATGCAAGCAGACAGCATGGTTCAGTGGCCAGAGGAGCCAGCAGCCCAAGCACTGGAAAGGACGTTGGTCAATGATGAGCCAACTGCGGGACAGAGCAGCAGAATGGAAGGTCAGTCATAGATACACATTATGTGTATGGTGGATAGTAGCTTGTAATTTCCTTAACGTTATTATGCCTGTGTATAAATAATGTATATGGATTATACATCTTTAAATAATTATTTTTTTCACATACTTTCCATTACTTTTCATTTTCTTGTCATCAATAATGTAGAAAAAAATGTGAGCAGGATGCTGTGTTTGAAATCTGAGGTAACTGAATGAATTCATTCCTGTTTGAACCAACGGTGGAGCTTGATGTTGTAAATGATAGCTACTTCTGCTCACAATGCAATTAGAAGTGATCCTCTTAATAGTGAATAGAGAAGTGAAGATAAAGCGCGATATTAACTCTCCCTCCCCTCTTTACACCCCCCCCCCCCCCCGAAAGTCCCTGTTCCTCCCCACACATTGTTTTATACATTGTAATTCTGGCACTGTGAATTGGAAAACCTATTATTCATAAATCAAGGACGTTGCATCATTTTCAGCCCATTAAATGAATACATATTTTTATCGGGCAATAGTTGATCTCTATTGAGGAAGAATAAAATAGCCTTGTATCAATATCAAGCCCTACAGTGTAGTCCTAATAAAGTAGTCCTAGCAAAATTCTGTACTTTGAGGAGAAATGTGTCCTTGCCTTTTCTAAGTTTGAGCAGATATTATACTTGTAGAATGCTCCCAAGCTCCCTGATGGTAGGACTGGAAGGTTGGTGGTACAGTTGAGGTAGAGAATTAATGTCTGTGGCTTGAAGAGCCTTCTGCATGGACCTTAATGCACAGTTGATGTCACATTTGGCTTCCTTGAATTCCTCACCCTTTGAGAAAGGTTGTATTCAAGTCTTGGACTTCCACATAGGTTGGGTATTTTTGAAGAAAATAAACCCCAGCCTCATAAACCCCAGCCACAAAATGCTACCACAGACTTCCAATATTCAAAAACATGCTCTTTGCTCATTGTATGGTTGCCTTGGAACCGGGATGTCCTCTGTGAACGGCGTCAAAGTATCCTTACTGGAGCGATACCGGGATCACCGCCTTGTGGCCTTTCTTGATGACTCCACCTTCAATGGCAAGTTTGTCTCTGGAGCAGCATGTATAGGCTTGTTTAAAATGGTGACCAAAGAGCTGGTGGTCACTTTCTATGGTTATAGGTTTACCAAAGATGTAATTGTTGAATTTGACACACGTGAAGACCACCGCCAGCAATTCCTTCTCGATCTGAGCATACCTTGTCTCTGTGTCTGTCATTGTTCTAGAAGCGTAGGCAATAGACTTTTCACCCTGCACGCAAGCAGCACCGAGGTCGTACTGGGAATAAGCCAAGGTAGGAGGGCACGACATCTGTTGTATGAGTGTGTCAAAAGCACGTCGCTTTTGTTCATGCCACGTCCAGGCAGTGTCCTTGTGAGGAAGCTTGTGAGTGAGCAGTGTCCTTGTGAGAGCCGAAAGCTTGCTGAAATGGGGAATGAACTTCCCAAGGTAATTAACCATGCCCGGAAATCTCTGTAGGCTGGCGACATCTGTAGGCGCCGCCAGCTCACTGATGCCCGTCGTCTTGGAAGGATCCACATACTGTAGGTAAAAACATACCCCATGTAGCACACCTGGTTGACCGGAACTTACACTTATGAGGATTGTGTTTCAAGTGTACCTCCTTGGCATGCTCGAGTACCTTCATTAAGTTGTTGTCATGTATCTTCACATCTCTGCCCACAATGATGATGTCATGCACGATGATCGAGGAAGGGTATCTATCGAAGATTTGTTCTATGGAGTGTTGAAACACCTCGCTGGCTGAATTGATACCGAACAGCATTCGTAGAAATCTGTAGTGGCCGAAGGAAGGGCTGAAGGTGGTGAGTAGAGATGAAGCATGGTCCACAGCAATTTGCCAGAAAGAGCTCTTGGCATCTAACACAGAGAATACTGTCACCTTTCCCATGCGAGCACCTACATCCTCCACGGCACGCATCGGGTAGTGTGGCCTTTTGAATGTGGTGTTGAGATCCCTGGGAATGAAACAAATGCAAATCTCCTGCTTGTTCTTCTTGGTGGCAGCTACCATTGAGGAAATCCAGTCAGTGGGTTCCAAAACAGGTGTAATGACCCCTAGTGCTTCCATTCTGTCCAGTTCCGTGAGTTGAACCATGCCGGGTTTTCGCTATGCCATCTGGTGGTAAGCAATTAGCGAGACTCTAATTTATGATGCTGTATCTTGCAGATGCCAATGCTGTGGTCTCTGCATGTATTCTGAATAAAACACTTTATAAGTTAAACAACTGAGTGTCATCCCACTTCTGACACCATATAAATAAGTGTGAGACAGTCGTTTAACTTCTTATAAAGTATTTTATTAAGAATGCATACAGAGACTATGGCATTGGCAAAGTGCAGCATCGTAAATTAGACTGAGTCTAGCTAATTGCGTACCACCAGATGGCATATTGAAAACCCGGCCTGGGTCATGGATCAGATTGGCAATAGCAAAACCAGACGTGGATCAGATCAACTATAGTGATTGATCTACAGTTAGGAAATACCTTTACAAATATACATAGATGTTAGGAGAAATTTAGAACTCTTTACAATTAATGCTGGGTCAGATATTTAATGTAAATTTGAGAATGACAGGTTACGATAAATGGAGTTAAGTTGCAGATCATGTTTTGAATTCATTTAATGTTGAATAGGCTTAAAGAGCTGAAGAGCCTACTTTTTGAACATTCCAGTTTGGGCCCGTAGTGGACCCTTACTTGCAGTGCATTGCTGACACAGTGAACCAAAGCCACATGAGAAACGATCAGAGTGTGGGGTTTGCAGCATGGCACATTCTAGGAGTTGAAGTGGAGAGTGACACCTTTCGCGCTTGTGTATGAAATGGAAAGCTTCACTCTTGGATGCCCCGTCTTTCAGTGCAATTAATATTCACTTGAAATGCCATGTGGAGAAATTAGGTGCCTCCTATAACAGATTTGATGTGCACTTCTGGTCATCTAATGACACTGAGTTTTGTAGACATCTACCTGATTCAGTGATGATATATACTTGGAAGTTAATGGAGTTGCTACACGGAGTTGCTACAAGGATATTAAAACTCAAGCTTCAAGCCCCAAATAAGATTTAAGACTGGAAAGGAATATAGCAATTATTTCAAATTTACATCCCTTGAGAAAATGATTTTGACATGATTTAATCATACTTTATTAGCGAAGTACGTTTTTGCAACATATGAGGAATTTGATTTGCCATAGTCATACTAATAAAAAGCAACAGGACACAAAATGCATTATAATGTTAGAAATGTAATATAGCTTTGGGTTATTGAGAAATGAGCATGGCTGCTGAGAATATTTTCAAGTCTATTTCGGACATTCCTGGTTTATTGGTGTATTTTTTAGGTACTAGCTGGTTCTCCTATCACTTTCAGAAGCTTAATCCATGTCTATTGCTGGTTTTTGTTTTTCATTTGGTACAATTTCTATTGTTTATAAAACAGTCACTTTTTGCAGCATGTTAGGCAGCATCTCTGGAGAAAAGGGATGGGTGAAGGTTTGGGTATGAACTCTTCTTAGAAACATAGAAAATAGGTGCAGGAGTAGGCCATTCGGCCCTTTGAGCCTACACCGCCATTCAATATGATCATGGCTGATCATCCAACTCAGCATCCCGTACCTGCCTTCTCTCTATACCCCCTGATCCCTTTAGCCACAAGTGCCACATCTAACTCCCTCTTAAATATGGCCAATGAACTGGCCACAGCTACCTTCTGTGGAAGAGAATTCCAGAGATTCACCACTCTCTGTGTGAAAAATGTTTTTCTCATCTCGGTCCTAAAAGATTTCCCCCTTATCCTTAAACTGTGACCCCTTGTCCTGGACTTCCCCAACATCGGGAACAATCTTCCTGCTTCTAGCCTGTCCAACCCCTTAAGAATTTTGTAAGTTTCTATAAGATCCCCCCTCAATCTTCTAAATTCTAGCGAGTACAAGCCGAGTCTATCCAGTCTTTCTTCATATGAAAGTCCTGACATCCCAGGAATCAGTTTGGTGAACCTTCTCTGTACTCACTTTATGGCAAGAATGTCTTTCCTCAGATTTGGAGACCAAAACTGTACGCAATACTCCAGGTGTGGTCTCACCAAGACCCTGTACAACTGCAGTGGAAGCTCCCTGCTCCTATACTCAAATCCTTTTGCTATGAATGCTAACATACCATTCGCTTTCTTCACTGCCTGCTGCACCTGCATGCCTACTTTCAATGACTGGTGTACCATGACACCCAGGTCCGTTGCATCTCTCCTTTTCCTAATTTGCCACCATTCAGATAATAGTCTACCCTCCTGTTTTTGCCACCAAAGTGGATAACCTCACATTTATCCACATTATACTGCATCTGCCATGCATTCGCCCACTCACCCAGCCTATCCAAGTCACCTTGCAGCCTCCTAGCATCCTCCTCACAGCTAACACTGCCCCCCGGCTTCATGTCATCCGCAAACCTGGAGATGTTGCATTCAATTCCCTAGTCCAAATCATTAATATATATTGTAAATAGCTGGGGTCCCAGCAATGAGCCTTGCTGTACCCCACTAGTCACTGCCTGCCATTCTGAAAAGGACCCGTCTACTCCTACTTTTGCTTCCTGTTTGCCAGCCAGTTCTCTATCCACATCAATACTGAACCCCCAATACCGTGTGCTTTAAGTGTGTATACTAACCTCTTATGTGGGACCTTGTCGAAAGCCTTCTGAAAGTCCAGATATAACACATCCACTGGTTCTCCCTTATGCACTCTACTAGTTACATCCTCGAAAAATTCTATAAGGTTCGTCAGACATGGTTTACCTTTCGTAAATCCATGCTGACTTTGTCCAATGACTTCACCACTTTCCAAATGTGCTGCTATCCCATCTTTAATAACTGACTCTAGCAGTTTCCCCACTACCAATGTTAGACTAACTGGTCTGTAATTCCCCGTTTTCTCTCTCCATCCCTTTTTAAAAAGTGGGGTTACATTAACTACCCTCCAATCCTCAGGAACTACTCCAGAATCTAAAGAGTTATGAAAAATTATCACTAAGGCATCCACTATTTCTGGGGCTACTTCCTTAAGTACTCTGGGATGCAGCCTATCTGGCCCTGGGGATTTATCGGCCTTTAATCCATTCAATTTACCTAACACCACTTCCCAGCTAACCTGGATTTCACTCAGTTCCTCCATCTCATTTGACCCGCGGTCCCCTGCTATTTCCGGTGGATTATTTATGTCTTCCTTAGTGAAGACAGAACCAATGTAGTTATTCAATTGGTCTGCCATATCCTTGTTCTCCATGATCAATTCACCAGTTTCTGACTGCAAGGGACCTACATTTGTTTTAACTAATCTTTTTCTCTTCACATATCTGTAAAATCTTTTGCAGTCAGTTTTTATGTTCCCTGCCAGGTTTGTTTCATAATCTATTTTCCCTTTTCTAATTAAGCCCTTTGTCCTCCTCTGCTGGACCCTGAATTTCTCCCAGTCCTCTTCAGACTGAAGTTGGAGGGGAGGTAACTGGAGGTAGGAAAATATCAGAACAAATGAGGCCCGCCAACAAATAAAGAAGTCTAAAGTAGGATTCCGATCCGAAACTACACCCAGTTCAGTTCAGTTTAGTTTATTGTCACATGTACTGAGGTACAGTGAAAAGCTTTTGTTGCATGCTAACCAGTCAGCAGAAAGACAATACATGATTACAATCGTTCCTTGATTACACCCACCCATTTTCCTCCCTAACCCACTGAGTTACTTCAGCATTTCGTGTCTATCTTTGGTATAAACCAGCATCTGCAGTTCCTTCCTACACTTATTTTGATTAGTTGTTTTCAATGAAACAAATAGGAAAGACAAGTCACTTTAAATTATCGAGACTGGATGTGTTTGGAATGTTTCTCATTCCTAGACACAGGAGTCAAAGCTGCTTTGAGCATGCTTTTTTGGCTAGCTGCATGTTCTTGACTTCACAAGTCCCTAACCTTTTCAAAGCTACAGCATCGGGATGAAGATTTCTCGTAATGTATCTTGGCAGTCCTATGCCATAGTGGCCATGACTGCTGATTTAGGTCATGGGTAGAAACAGTGGCTGTGCACTTTCAGAGTTGCCTCAGAAAGCACCTTTGATGTCCATGAGAGTCAACATTCTTCTCAATAAATTGTACCCAATATTGTATTATCCTTCCTTCCCAATTATTTATCATTGAACATTTTGATTGGGATCAATCGTGTCTAATGTAATAGAAGCACATGGCGCACACATCCTCCCCCACCCAACCCTTTGTTCCCCTTGCCGCTCGGGAATGATAAGAAGATCAGAAACAGAGATAAAGGAAATAGTCTTTAATTGGCAGGATGTAAAATGTGAGTTCCACCGTGGCCTTGGCTTCATATTATTTAAATTAATGATGTGGTTACAGAAAAACATAAGAACAAAAGAAAATAGGCCAAATGTGGCCTCAAGCCTTTCAAATTTATCATGACTGATCTGCCCAAGGCTTCAACATCTCTTCTGTGCCAATACCCATAGCCTTGAATTTCCCTGAGAAAAAATAATTATCTGCCTCCTCTTTAATCCTGCCTTCACAATAGATTGAGAATTCAAGAGATCCGACACCTTCAGAGAGAAGAAATTCCTCTGTAACTTAATATTAAATGACCACCTCCTGACGTTATAATCATTTGTGTTGCATACAATTTATGTTAAGGGAACTTGCTTTACAACAGTACTACCTGTACAATACTGGTGATGAACGAGGGAACGCTATTTCCTTTAAGCCTGCCAAACTGGTTATCACATGATTTCAATAGAAAACAAGAGACCACTTAAAAGATACTTTTGAAATTCTTGAAAATTTTGAAAAGGAGCTCTTTTGGATTTTGGATTTAAACAGTATGGGGAGAGGCGCCTGTTTTCATATAACCTTTCAAAATAATCAGACACCAATAAAACACAGCTGCCACATTAACCATGGTCATAACATTTGACAAGCAGTTGCTTCTACTGGCACTTGTGCAGTCATAATCTATTAAACAATGTAACATGCAGCCTTTAGCATTGTCAGCTTGCAGGAACAAAAATAAACCTAATGCTATTGGAAAATACCTCAATTTTACTTCGGAGTCACGTGAGTGACTACGTGAAGAAGCTCCGTCAGGCGCATGCGCGTCATTACGTCTGATGCATGGCGCACCGACAGGCTGGAGAGCACAGCTCCACCAGCGGTAAGTAGTAAACCGGCAGGTAAGTGATTTCAAAACTTTTCTGCGGGTATTTAAACTCTGTGAGACTGGATCAGGAGCCAGCGGGAGTCGTTAGAGAATGGAGAAAGCTGCGAAAAAGTCTGCCGTCCGTAGCAGGAGTTTAACTCGTGGGACCGTGGTTCGTGCTCGCAGATCTGGTAGGGAGATACCGGCTGCGGTAATGCCGGCTCCGACGCCGACTGCAGAACTGCCAGCAGCTCAACTGCCTCCATTAACTCCAGTGCCTCCAGCAGGGAGAAAGACCAAGCGAAAATCTGCCAGGCCCGTTTTATCTGATGCGTCTGATGAAGAAGACCTGATGATCCAACAAGAAGGTCTGGGGACGTCTAGATCAAATGGAAAGAATGCTTCAGACAATGATGAGCCATGAAGTATTCCAATCGGGGTTGCATGCCCCTAGGATTCCCCAAACAGCCTCACGCAGAGGCCCATATGGCGAGGAGGACTTCACCGCCTATGAGTATCAATGGGAATCACCCTCGCCAGCACATTCTGGAGCAAGACTCAGGAGAGCCAGGGCAGGAGGAGTCTGACCCTGAAGTTGGTGTCACTGCTCTTGGGCACACACCAAGGCACATGAGCCATGTTCCAAGTGTCCCGGATGTGGCAAGAAATTTTGCCATTCCGGAGGGTACTGGTGAAGCCACGGAGGAAAATCTGGCTTCTAACATTAACCACATGGCCTCTCACCAGCTACAGTATTCCATTATGGAACAGACGACCACGCGTTACCAGACACCTGTTAACTGCGCGTCGCTCAAGATTCCCAATCGTGAACTCTGCTGTCTGGGCACAAATGAGCGCAACGATGCGTGGACAAGAGCTTCGTTTCCAGCGAGTCCTCAAATTAGTGGGGGCAGGGATCACAGCTTTCGGGAAAATGGTCCAAGAGGCACCGATGTCCGGGACACAGCAGGATACGTTGGCCCTGCTGTGCAATGCATACTTCGAGATCAACTGCATCCAGAAAATTGCTATCAAGCCAACGTTGAACCCACGCTTTGCAGCTCTGTGTAGGTCCTCAAATATTCAAGCGTCAAATTTTCTATTTGGCGAAGACCTGCTCAAACAGGTCAAAGACCTGGAGGAAGAGGCCAAAACTATTGGCCTCATGAAAACTTACATACCTTCGGCCAGGATGCCACCTTGTAGGTCTTTCTCAACAAGACGGGTGTCAGATCCCGGTGCAGGCCCAAGCAGAGTGGTACCAGTTGGACGACGTCCTTATCCACCTGCATCCACCTGTACACCAACTACAACCCCAGCATGGCAAGGAGAATGAGAAGCTCAAGGTTGACTATGGAGGTACGGGTAACTCATTCAGTCCAGGATAAATCCTCTGGGAAACAACATCCGGTTGGGGGTAGGTTACAGTTATTTCATGATGAATGGTGCTGCATAACATCTGATCTGTTTATACTGGACACTGTCTCAGGGTCTCGAATAGAGTTTATGGCAGGAATACATCCACCTGCACAAAATATGCCTAGTCGGGTATTGTTTTTTTTCTGGACCAGAACTCTGCAGGTAAATAAAGAAATTGGGGTTTTGTTCCAAAAAGGGGTAATTGAGAGGACGATATACCATCCTCAACAATTTGTGTCCAATATATTCCCCAGACAGAAAGAAAGATGGTGGGATTGAGTCATTCTGGACCTAACCCAGTTAAATTCCTATGTCCAGTATAGGCATTTTAAAATGGACACCTTCAATACTGCTAAACAGCTATTATCAAAAGGTTGTTATATGGCAACTATAGATCTGAAAGATGCATATAATTCAGTAATCAGTACCGTAGATACTTGAAATTTAGTTGGATGGGATAGCCGTGAGAATTTAAGGTGTTGCCTAATGGGTTAACCTCAGCTCCTAGGTTGTTCACAAAATTGTTAAAACCAGTTCTGGTGCTACTTTGTGCCCTGAATCACTTTGTGATGGCTTATCTAGATGATATTTTAATTATAAGCAACACTCAGGAAACAGCTGAGGAGTCGGTTTCAGCAACCAAACACCTGTTTGAGAGGTTAGGTTTTCTCGTCCATCCAATAAAATCCAAGCTAGAGCCATCCCAAAAAATTAACTATTTGGGGTTTGTCATTGATTCAGTTGATATGTCAGTGACTTTGCCTATGGCCAAGGCTGTTGAGATCACGGAGGTCTGTACCAGTCTCGTTATAAAGCAACAACCCTCCATCCGGCAAGTAGCCAGTGTTATTGGTAAATTGGTGGCAGCTTTCCCTGCAGTGGAGTATGGACCTCTGCACAATCAAAGTTTGCAACGAGCTAGAGAACAAGTACTTAAAGAACATGCAGGTCATTTTGATAGACCTATGCAGTTGCCAGCCAAAGCCATCGCCGAATTACAATGGTGGATAATCAATATTGCACAACGTACCAAAAATGTTTTGATTCAACAACCTTCAGTGGTTTTACAAACAGATGTTAGTGCTTTGGGATGGGGAACCACGGACAGTGAGTCTAGCTGTGGTGGTAGATGGAGTGTGCAAGAGGACTTAATCCTGCAAAGGCATGGTATATATTACTTAGAATTGCTGGGTGCATTCTATGGATTAAAAGCTTATTGTTCAGCAATGAATAATTTACATGTTCAGCTCCAGATTGACAATACCACGGCTGTTGCTTATATCAATCACATGGGAGGAATAAGGTCAGTATCATGTGATAATCTGGCTAACCTCATTTGGGACTGGTGTATTTCCAGAAATATCTGGGTCTCAGCTATCTACCTACCAGGTAGAGATAATGTGGTGGCAGACACCAGATCACGGAAATTTAATGACAACATAGAATGGATGCTAAATCCTGATGTTTTTTACAGTGGCTTGCAAAAGTATTCATACCCCTTGAACTTTTCCACATTTTGTCATGTTACAACCACAACGTAAATGTATTTTATTGGGATTTTATGTGATAGACCAACACAAAGTGGTTCATAATTGTGAAGTGGAAGGAAAATGATACATGGTTTCCAAATTGTATTACAAATAAAAAACTGAAAAGTGTGGCGTGCAAAAGTATTCAGCCCCACTGAGTCAATACTTTGTAGAACCACCTTTCGCTGCAATTACAACTGCAAGTCTTTTGGGGTATGTCTCTACCAGCTTTGCACATCTAGAGACTGAAATGTTTGCCCATTCTTCTTTGCAAAATAGCTCAAGCTAAGTCAGATTGGATGGAGAGCGTCTGTGAACAGCAATTTTCAAGTCTTGCCAGAGATTCTCAATTGGATTTAGGTCTGGACTTTGACTGGGCCATTCTAACACATGAATATGCTTTGATCTAAACCATTCCATTGTAGCTCTGGCTGTATGTTTAGGGTCGTTGTCCTGCTGAAAGGTGAACCTCCGCCCCAGTCTCAAGTCTTTTGCAGACTCTAACAAGTTTTCTTCCAAGATTGCCCTGTATTTGGCTCCAGCCATCTTCCCATCAACACTGACCAGCTTCCCTGTCCCTGCTGAAGAAAAGCATCCCCACAGCATGATGCTGCCACCACCATGTTTCACAGTGGGGATGGTGTGTTCAGAGTGATGTGCAGTGTTAGTTTTCCGCCACAAATAGCGTTTTGCATTTACGCCAAAAACTTCAATTTTGGTCTCATCAGACCAGAGCACCTTCCTCCACATGTTTGCTGTGTCCCCCACATGGCTTGTGGCAAACAGCAATCAGGACTTCTTATGGCTTTGTTTCAACAATGGCTTTCTTCTTGCCACTCTTCCATAAAGGCCTGATTTGTGGAGTGCACGACTAATAGTTGTCCTGTGGACAGATTCTCCCACCTGAGCTGTTGATCTCTGTTGCTCCTCCAGAGTTACCACGGGCCTCTTGGCTGCTTATCTGATTAATGCTCTCCTTGCCTGGCCTGTCAGTTTAGGTGGACGGCCATGTCTTGGTAGGTTTGCAGTTGTGCCATACTCTTTCCATTTTCAGATGATGGATTGAACAGTGCTCTGTGAGATGTTCAAAGCTTGGGATATTTTTTTATAACCTAACCCTGCTTTAAACATCTCCACAACTTTATCCCTGACCTGTCTGGTGTGTTCCTTGGGCTTCATGATGCCCAAGGAACATTGTTTGTTCACTAATGTTCTCTAACAAACCTCTGAGGACTTCACAGAACAGCTGTATTTATACTGAGATTAGATTACACACAAGTGGACTCTATTTACTAATTAGGTGACTTCTGACGGCAATTGGTTGCACTGGATTTTATTTAGGGGTATCAGAGTAAAGGGGGCTGAATACTTTTGCATGCCACACTTTTCAGTATTTTTTTTTTTTTTAATTGAAAACCATGTATCATTTTCCTTCCTCTTCACAATTATGTGCCACTTTGTGTTGGTCTATCACAAAATCCCAATAAAATACGTTTACGTTTGTGGTTGTAACGTGACAAAGTGTGGAGAAGTTCAAGGGGTATGAATACTTTTGCAAGCCACTGTAAATGATTGTCAGCCGCTATGGTTTGCCAAATATAGATCTGTTTGCATCCAGGCTAAATCACCAGTTGCCTAAATACGTTTTGTGGGAACCAGATCCAGGAGCAGTAGCGGTGGATGCATTCTTGCTACATTGGGGACGTACGTTCTTTTACGCTTTTCTCCCATTCTGCCTCATTAGGCAATGCCTCACCAAAATAGAGCAGGACTCCACCTTAGGCGTTTTGGTGGTTCCAGACTGGCCTATACAGCCATGGTTCCCATTGGTGTTGAGAATGATAACTCAGCCATTCATGACTATTCCCAGGTGCAGTAATTTGTTGGTGCATCCAGTAACAGGAGAAAGTCATCCGTTACATGATCGTATTAATCTGTTAATCTGCAGGTTCTGACCAGATCGTTCAAAGGGCTTGGACTGTCGCGTAGGATCATGGATGTGATAACTGCAGCTTGGAGAGACAGCACTAAAAAACAATATGTGTCTCATATTAAGAAATGGAAGATGTTTTGCTTGTAGTCAGATATATCTTATCATACTGCAAGCATACCAGATGTATTGGAGTTCCTTGCTACATTGCATTTTGATGAACACTTAAGCTATAGTGCCATTAATAGTGCTCGGAGTGCTTTGTCCTCCTATTTAGGGCAGTTTTCAGAACAACAATCTATCGGGTCTCATCCGTTAGTGTCCCGATTCATGAGATGAATCTTTAACAAGAACCCTTCTAAGCCTGGATATACAGAAATCTGGGATGTCAGTAAAGTTCTCACAATGTTTCGGCAATGGGCTCCAATTACGTCACTGTCTTTTCAGAAGTTAACACTTAAAGTGGTTATGCTCATGGCGCTAGTATCAGCGCAACGAGTTAAAACATTGCAAAAGCTACAGCTAGATAGCATGTAATCTTCTGTAGATAACATTACGTTTTATGTATATGATTTAATCAAACAAAGCAGGCCAGGAATGGCCGGAACCAAAGTAATCTTTAAAGCATACCCTGTTGACCAAACGCTATGTGTAGTCAAGCACCTGAGTCAATATATTGAGGTAAATAAGAGTCTCAGAGGCTCTGAGACAGTAATGCTCATCAGCCACAAAAAAACTCATAAAAAGGTGTCAGTACAAACAATTTCTAGACGGCTGAAACAGGTTTTGGATTGTGCTGGAGTAGACACTCGTGTGTTTAAATCTCACTCCACCAGGGCGGCATCAACATCCGCAGCGAAGGCACAGGACATGCCTCTAGATCAACTCCTCGGGGCCGCAGGATGGTCTACGGTGACTACCTTCTCAAAATTCTATGACAAACCTGTCCTGACAGTGCCAGATTTTGGGCATGGTGTTTTGGGTTCGGTTTAATTTTCTTTTCTAAATTTTCATTTGTAATTTCCCCCTGGGACAGAGGGGTTATTACTGTTTTTGTTTATTATTATTTAAAAATGTTTATTGGATAATTCGAAGCAATGTTCAATACAATATTTATTCACTACTGTGCCAACTGAAGCAGTGTGTCATATGGAATGGATCTACGGCATGAAACCGCAGAGCTTTGAAATCTTCACGTAGTCACTCATGTGACTCCAAAGTAAAATAGTAAGATTAAATGAGAACTTACCAGTTTGAACTTTGATTTTTATTTTATGAGGAGTTACGATGAGGGATTACGTGCCCTCCGCTCCCGGCCCTCATAATCACAAAGATCATCTGGTAGTTCGAGTCTTCTGAGTCTTACTATATCACTTTGACTATAGTTTCTATGTTTTGACGCCGCTGCTTTGAAGTATGACGCGTATGCACCTGGCGGGGCTTCGTCACGTAATCCCTCATCGTTTACTATCCTCTTACTATTTTTGCAAACACCACATGGGGGGAAAATGGTCTTATTACAAGTCTGAATCTCTCAACCCCTGTAAAACTCTTTACCTCCATTGTCACAATTGTCTTTAAAAGGAAAATTACTGTAATACAAGGTTTCATAAGTTCTAGGGGCAGAATTAGGCCATTTGGCCCATCAAGTCTACTCTGCCATTCAATCATGACTGGTCTATCTTTCCCTCTCAACACCATTCTCCTGCCTTCTCTCCATAACCTCTGACACCCTCACTAATCAAGAATTCTTCGAAGGCAACCATTGTTTTATCGTAGAATTACCTGAATCTAAATTTTTATTAGGAGGAATAAAAATATATGTAGAAAGGAGCATGGAGTCACAGAGGATGTAAATCACATGAGTTGGCAACAGAATGGTAGGTGAGAGTTCGAAAGGGTGAAGTATGAGGTGCTCTGATAGGAATACATTCTTTAATAATAAGAAGCAGGAAGTACAGGGGAACAATTAGACAGAAATCTCACGGCACATAAAGACAATTTGACCTATAGTGCCAGTTTTATGAAAAAAATATTCAGTTTAATCCTTCAATATTTTCCAAAATTAATCCTACCCAAATTTCTATTCTTTTGTGTTTTCAAAATTTGTATGGAATCTATTTTTTATGTCCATCCACCAAAATCAAAGTTCTTTACATTGATGGACACATTCAAAACCTCATGAATTGCCTTTGGCAAGATCCTTTTCATGCATGTCACCCTGGAGCAGGGGGCAGACCAAAATATATTATATGGCATGGAGGTTTATAACCTTTCAGGTTCATTACTCCAACAGGGAGCTGTTCAGATGAGAGATAAAGCACATGGAAGACCCTTCACTAGTGGAAGATGACTTCAATACTCTTTCAGGTCCTGCACACCAAACCTAAGTAGTCTCTCAAAGTGAAGACATTTTCCTTGATGTTATTCAATAAACAATAGACAATAGGTGCAGGAGTAGGCCATTCGACCCTTCGAGCCAACACCGCCATTCAATGTGATCATGGCTGATCATCCCCAATCAGTACCCCATTCCTGCCTTCTCCCCATATCCCCAATCTTTAAGAGCCCTATCTAGCGCTCTCTTGAAAGTATCCATAAAACCGGCCACCACCGCCCTCTGAGGCAGAGAATTCCACAGACTCACAACTCTGCGAGAAAAAGTGTTTTGTCGTCTCCATTCTAAATGACTTACCCCTTATTATTATATTGTGGTCCCTGGTTCTGGACTCCCCCAACATCGGGAACATGTTTCCTGCCTCTTGCATGTCTAAATCCTTAATAATCTTATATGTTTCAATAAGATATCCTCTCATCCTTCTAAATTCCAGAGTATACAAGTCCAGCCATTCCATTCTCCTCCCAAATGACAGTCCCGTCATCCCGGGAATTAACCTTGTGAACCTATGCTGCACTTCCTCAATAGCAAGAATGTCCTTCCTCAAATTAGGGGAGCAAAACTGCACACAATACTCCAGGTGTGGTTTCACTAGGGCCCTATACAACTGCAGAAGGACCTCATTCAGATTCAGATTCAGATTCCTTTATTGTCATTCAGACCTTTCGGTCTGAACGAAATTTGTTACCTTGCAGTCATAACATGTAATAAATTAAAACAAAACACACAATAAACACATATTTAACATCCACCACAGTGAGTTCACCAAGCACCTCCTCACTGTGGTGGAAGGCAAAAGTCTTAAAGTCTTTGTCTTTTTCCCCTACTTGTTCCCCCTCTGTACTGAGGCAATCCAGGCCTTCGATGTCATCGTCCACTAGGCCCGCGGCCGAGCCTCCGAAGCCAGGCCGTCACCGCCGCCGTTGCCGGAATGCCGGAACACCACCACAGCTCCCAATCAGGTTCGACCACGGGAACGCTGGAGCCGCCGGAGCTCTGAAGCCGGGCCGCCGCTGGAGCACCGCTGGAGAGCCGCTGGAGCGCCGCAGCCCCGAAGCCGGGCCGCCGCTGGAGCACCGCTGGAGCAACTGCTGGAGCCGTCGGAGCTCCGAAGCCGGGCCGCCACTGGAGCACCGCAGCCGGGCCGCTGCTGGAGCACCGCAGGAGAGCCGCTGGAGCGCCGAAGCCCCGAAGCCGGGCCGCCGCTGGAGCACCGCAGGAGAGCCGCTGGAGCGCCGAAGCCCCGAAGCCGGGCCGCCGCTGGAGCACCGCTGGAGAGCCGCTGGAGCGCCGAAGCCGGGCCGCCGCTGGAGCACCGCTGGAGATCCGCTGGAGCCGCCGGAGCCGGGCCGCTGCTGGAGCACCGCTGGAGAAACTGCTGGAGCGCCGAAGCCCCGAAGCCCCGAAGCCGGGCCGCCGCTGGAACACTGGAGCTCTGAACGCTCGCCACAGCTCCGAGGCCACCAGCTCCGCCATTAGGCCTCAGCACAGACGGAGACGGTGACGGGGGACACGACAAGAAAAGGTCGCATCCCCCCGAAGGGAGAGACTAAAACCTTGTTTCTCCCCCCCCCCCCCCCCCCCCCCCCCCCCCCCCCCCCCCCCCCCCCCCCCCCCCCCCCCCCCCCCCCCCCCCCCCCCCCCCCCCCCCCCCCCCCCCCCACACACACAAACACAGCCTAATAAACCAAAATTCTAACTAAAACAGACACAAAAAGACGAAAAAAAGGAAAAAAACAGACGGACTGCAGGTGAGCCGCAGCTGCCACGCAGCGCCGCCACTTCCGCCACTTGCTCCTATACTCAACTCCTCTTGTTATAAAGGCCAACATGCCATTCTCTTTCTTCACTGCCAGCTGTACCTGCATGCTTACTTTCATTGACTGATGAACAAGGACCCCCAGACCCTGTGTTAACGAAGAAACTGCAGATGCTGGAGAATCAAGGGTTACACAAAAAGCTGGAGAAACTCAGCGGGTGCAGCAGCATCTAAGGAGCGAAGGAGATAGGCGACATTTCGGGTCGAGACCCTTCTTCAGACTGGTCAGGGATCAGGGAAACGAGAGATATAGACGGTGATGTGTAGAGATAAAGAACAATGAGTGAAAGATATGCAAAAAAGTATCGATGATAAAGGGAACAAGCCATTGTAAGCTGTTTGTGGTGTGAAAATGAGAAGCTAGTGCGACTAGGGTGGGGGAGGGAGATAGAGATAGAGGGAATGCCAGGGCCCAAGGGCTGAGGGAGAGGTGGGAGGGGGAGGAGACAGCAGGGGTTAACAGAATTGAGAAAATTCAATGTTCAAGCCCAAAGGATGCAGACTCCCCAAGCGGAATATGAGGTGCTGTTCCTCCAACTTGCGGTGTTGCTCACTCTGGCCATGGAGGAGGCCCAGGACCGAGAGGTCGGATACGGAATGGGAGGGGGAGTTGAAGTGCTGAGCGACCGGGAGGTCGGGTTGGTTTTTGCGGACCGAGCGGAGGTGTTCGGCGAAACGAAAACCAACACAAACAGCTTACAATGGCTTGTTCCCTTTATCATCGATACTTTTTTGCATATCTTTCACTCATTGTTCTTTATCTCTCCACATCACCGTCTATATCTCTCGTTTCCCTGATCCCTGACCAGTCTGAAGAAGGGTCTCGACCCGAAACGTCGCCCATCTCCTTCGCTCCTTAGATGCTGCTGCACCCGCTGAGTTTCTCCAGCTTTTTGTGTGACCCCCAGATCCTGTTGTACTTCCCCTTTTCCCAACTTGACACCATTTAGATAGTAATCTGCCTTCCTGTTTTTGCTACCAAAGTGGATAACCTCACATTTATCCACATTAAACTGCATCTGCCCACTCACCCAACTTCTCCAAGTCACCCTGCATTCTCATAGCATCCTCCTCACAGTTCACACTGCCACCCAACTTTGTGTCATCCGCAAATTTGCTAATGTTACTTTGAATTCCTTCATCTAAATCATTGATGTATATTGTAAATAGCTGCAGTCCCAGCACCGAACCTTGCGATACCCCACTATGTTGTCACTGCTTGCCATTCTGAAAGGGACCCGTTAATCCCTACTCTTTGTTTCCTGTCTGCCAACCAATTTTCTATCCATGTCAGCACCCTACTCCCAATATGATGTGCTCTAATTTTGCCCATTAATCTCCTACTCAAGGATGATTAGTCATGCATGATTTCCCTTTCGTAAATCCATGCTGACTACCGATCCTGTTACTGCTATCCAAAAGTGCCGCTATGTCATCTTTTATAGTTGACTCCAGCATCTTCCCCACCACCGATGTCAGGCTAACTGGTCTATAATTCACTGTTTTCTCTCTCCCTCCTTTCTTAAAAAGTGGGATAACATTAGCTACCCTCCAATCCACAGGAACTGATCCTGAATCTATAGAACATTGGAAAACTATCACCAATGCGTCCACGATTTCTAGAGCCACTTCCTTATGTGCCCTGGGAGGCAGACCATCAGGCTCGAAGGGCCGAATGGCCTACTCCTGCACCTATTTTCTATGATTTATCAGCCATCAGCCCTATCAGTCTAACACCATTTCAAGTTCAAGTTCAAGTGAGTTTATTGTCATGTGTCCTTGATAGGACAATTAAATTCTCACCATTTCCTGCAGATCCTCTGGCCACTAGTACATCAGGAAGATTGTTTGTGTCCTCCTTAGTGAAGACGGATCCAAAATACCTGTTCAACTAATCTGCCATTTCCTGGTTTTTCATAATAAATTCACCTTTTTCAGTCTTCAAGGGTCCAACTTTGGTCTTAACTAGTTTTTTCCTCTTCACATACATAAAGAAGCTTTTACTATCCTCCTTTATATTCTTGGCTAGCTTACCTTCGTATCTCATCTTTTCTCCCCGTATTGGCTTTTTAGTTATCTTCTGTTGCTCTTTAAATATTACCCAATCCTCTTGCTTCCCGCTCATCTTTGCCAGGTTGTACTTCTTCTCTTTTAATTTTATACTGTCCCTGACATCCCTTGTCAGCCACGGTCACCCCTTGGAATCTCTCTTCCCCTTTGGAATGAACTGATCCTGCACCTTCTGTATTATTCCTAGAAATACCTGCCATTGTTGTTCCACTTTCATCCATGCTAGTGTATCTTTTCAGTCAACTTTGACCAGCTCCTCCCTCATGGCTCCATAATCCCCTTTATTTAACTGTAACACTGACACCTCTGATTTACCCTTCTCCCTCTCCAATTGTAGATTAAACTTGACCATATTATGACTCCTTAACCTCAAGTTCCTTTATCAAATCTGGTTCATTACAAAGCACTAAATCCAGAATTGCCTTCTCCCAGGTAGGCTCCAATACAAGCTGCTCTAAAATCCATCAAGGAGGCACTCCACAATCTCCCTTTCTTGGGATTCAGTACCAACCTGATTTTCCCAGTCTACCTGCCTGTTGAAATCTCCCATAACAACCGTAGCATTACCTTTACTACATGCCAATTTTAACTTCTGATTCAACTTGCACCCTATATCCAGGCTACTGTTTGGGGGCCTGTAGATGTCCCATTTGGGTATTTTTACCTTTACAATTCCTTAGTTCTATCCATACTGACCCCACATCTCCTGTTTCAATGTCACCTCTTGCAAGGGACTGAATTTAATTCCTCACCAACATAGCAACCCCACCCCCTCTGCCCACCTGTCTGTCTTTTACTCCCAATTATTCTCATCATGTGACCTCCAATTACAGACCCACCTGCCAGACTTCCCGCTTGTTCTTTCAAAACAATGTGTATGCCTATAATGTGCCATTTTAACATTTGTTGTTCAAAGATTCTTAGTTTTTCTAATCTCCGTTCATAACTGAAGACACTCATCCTCTAGTGATGTTCTTGTAACCTCTCTTGGGCCTCACAACTCCAGTGCCTTGGGTTCAGTCCTGACCTCCAGTGCTACCTGTGCAGAATTTGCATATTCTCCTCCATGTGCTCCAGTTTCCTCCCATATTCCAAAAGCATGCAGGTTAATTGATTTCTGTAAAATGTCTCTAGTGTGTAGGTGGAGGGTTTGATAGGAATATGGAGAGAATAGGTGACAGGAAAAAATATTGGGGATTGGGAATCTTCTGATTGTCAGTGTAGATTTGATGGGTTGACATGGACCACTTTTATGTCACAAGGAAATATGGAAAAAAAAATTAAGATCCAGACATTGATTGTACTTTGGTATTATTCTAGCCTACTTTTCAGAAGCATGTGTGTTAAACACCAACTCCAGTGATTAGGACACGGAATCTGTAATACTTTTTTCATGTGAAGGATCACATGAAAAAAGCCCACCTGTCCGCCCAGATCCTGACCAACATTTACCGCTGTACCATCGAAAGCATCCTGACCACCTGCTTTACGGTCTGGTACAGCAGTTGCACCGTAGCAGATAGGAAGGCACTCCAATAGATGGTGAAAACCGCCCAGTACATCATTGGTGCCCCGCTCCCTGCCATGGAAACCCTTCACCGAAAACGGTGTCTGAGACGGGCCGGGAAGATCATCAAAGACCCCTCCCACCCTAACCATGGACTGTTTGCCATCCTACCATCAGGGAGGTGGTACAGGAGCCTCAGGCCCCGCACTAGTAGGATGAGGAACAGCTTCTATAACAAAACCATCACACTGCTGAACTCGCAGTCTCGCCGATAGATTTCTCCAGTCTCTCCGTCCACATTGTCTACATTCTGTATCTATTTATATATTGCTATTACTACGAACTGACGCTAAACTGCATTTAGTTGTACCCATACTTGTATCTGTGCAATGACATTAAAGTTGAATTGAATTGAATTGAACAAGAGTTTTGGAATGCCATCTTTCGGCCAAAATGTTAAGTTGAGGTCTCAATTCCCTCGTGATCGGATGTAAATTATGATATTAAGTCCAGGAAACTTCTTATTGAATGAAGGCCAACATTTATCCAACATGAGTAGATAAACTGGTCATGATGTTGGGAGCTTAATGGCTGCGATATTTCCTGCATCAGAACAGAGGCTGGATTTCCCACTGATACTGTATCTGTCTGTGGTACATTTTGGGCAATCATATAACCATATAACATATAACCATATAACAATTACAGCACGGAGACAGGCCATCTCGGCCCTTCCAGTCCGTGCCGACCATTTGTTTTCCCCTAGTCCCATCTACCTGCACTCAGACCATACCCCTCCATTCCCTTCACGTCCATATACCTATCCACTTTACTTTTAAATGTTAAAATCGATCCTGCCTCCACCACCTCTGCTGGAAGCTCATTCCACACAGCCACCACCCTCTGAGTAAAGAAGTTCCCCCTCACGTTACCCCTAAACTTCTGTCCCTTAATGGCCATACAAACAAAACAATTCTATAACGTAAAAGTTTTAGGACCCTACACATAAGACTACTGTTATATGAGCGAGACTTGGTATTGACTCAGAGTTAATGAAATATTGTCCCAAGAGTGTTGTAGAGAATTAGATGGAAAGGGTTTTAGAAACTATCTGGGCATGTACTATTTTATGTCAAACTGGACTAGTTCCCTTGTGCTTCTACATTTCACTCTCCAGACTGTGAATTGTTTAATTGCATATCATGGGTTAGAATTTCTATGTGGGTTCCCCAATCTCCAACATTAATTTTAGTGAAAAGCCTGTGGAAACCCTTAGGAATGATAAAAATTATAATTCACAGCAACTTTCCTGGCTTCCTTTCATCGCCTGCTGAAAAGTAGGGCAATGCCCTCAAATGCTCAGCAATTTAGGTGCATTTTATTGGATCATAAAATAGCACAATCTAATCCTTTCTTTGCAAATAAAACATGTAATTCCATCATATTTGACTTAGTAAATTGCAATTCTCACCTATTTGGTTGCACACGCATTAGATCTTCTTTCAAATGCAATGCTCTATCTTTTGTACTTGAGTTTCACTTGATTGTTTATATCTGATCTATTTGAATAGCGTGCAAATCAAAGCATTTCACTATACCTTGGTACACGTGACAAAAATAAAGCTAAGCAAAAACTTGGGCTATGATTACGACTCAATGGGAACCAATTGCCTTTGGTATTTCATCTAATTTGCAGTTCCTATTGAGTTAAATGACCAATTTGAGGACTGTAAGCAAGCCATTCAAATCTGAAGGGGATCATCAGTATATTTTAGAATGTTGGTATATACTTATCTTCACTTAGTGATCGCCAGCAGTGGAAATAATGATATAATATTTTCTTTTTCCCAGTGCAAAAATCTGGAAGACCTCGGAACAGTGCTCAGATGAAAGAAAGGGTGTAGGACTCAATCTAGCTGTGTATCACACCACAATCTTATGTTCTAATTAAACCTTGTTTAAAATAGCTTTCTGAAAATATCTTGGGATGTAATCCTACTGGTCCTAGTAAAACATGCGTGACATATTACGAGTTGTTGCTTCACCTTTTTTGTGACCTTCTCCATTTATTATTAGGTGACCACTTAATTGTTTATGTGTGTTATCTGGCAAGGAACCCAGGGATTGTAATATAATCATGCAGCTGCATTATTGCATACTGGTTTATGGATATCAAGTGATTTAAATGTAAAAGACTGTCAAATGCTGAGAGAATGGAGTGGCTGGGCTTGTATACTCTGGAATTTAGAAGGATAAGAGGGGATCTTATTGAAACATATAAGATTATTAAGGGTTTGGACACGCTGGAGGCAGGAAACATGTTCCCGATGTTGGGGGAGTCCAGAACCAGGGGCCACAGTTTAAGAATAAGGGGTAAGCCATTTAGAACGGAAACAAGGAAACACTTTTTCTCACAGAGAGTTGTGAGTCTGTGGAATTCTCTGCCTCAGAGGGCAGTGGAGGCCAGTTCTCTGCATACTTTCAAGAGAGAGCTAGATATGGCTCTTAAAGATAGCGGAGTCAGGAGATATGGGGAGAAGGCAGGAACGGGGTACTGTTGGGGATGATCAGCCATGATCACATTGAATGGTGGTGCTGGCTTGAACAGCCGAATGACCCACTTCTGAACCTATTCTCTATTGTCTATTATCTATTGTCTGATATAAACATTGGAGAATTCTATGTTCATAACAATAGGCCATGGTGGACTCCACTCTTCCTGAGGTCATCTGTGGCTGTCCCTGATTTGTTCTACCTTTTTCTCGCCCCGCAGTTTCTCCCCCCTCACCCCCCCCCCCCCCCCCCCACCCAACAGCCCCCCTCTCACCTCTACTTTGTCTGATGAAAGGTTTGGACCCAAAACATCACCTATTCCTTTTTTCCAGAGATGCTGCCTAACCCGTTGAATTACTCCAACATTTTGTGTCTATGTTTATCCTGTTGGGTTATAGCTACTCAAGTGGAATATGAAGTGCTACAAACACCATCCCCTCCTTTCTCCCCCTCTCTTCGTGCTCCATCTAGATATGCACCGCTTCTCCCTTACCCCTGTCCCCCTCCACCTATGTATACTCCTTCCTCTGGCTTCACATTTCATGGTCAGTTCTCTCCTTATTTCCTTATCTCACTACCATCTGTCTTTTATCTCTGGCCTTTATCCACCATCTCCAATCAAAACCCTCCTCACCTGCAACATTTGTCACCGCTCTTCCAGCTTTACCCCCCTACTACAATCAGCCTGAAGAACCTGGAACATCGCCTATCTACGTTCTCAAGAGATGCAGTCTAACCCGCTGAGTTACTCCAGCACTTTGTGTCTTTATTTGGCTGTTTTTATATAATCTGTAAACTTTCTCATTAAGGTTCTTATTTACTGATATGCATTATGAGACGCAAGTGACTAAATAGAGAGCCTGGGCAACAGGGGCGACACAGTGCAGAGACTCAGTTCGATCCTGACCTTGAATGCCGGTTAGTTGGAGTTTGCACGTTCTCCCTGTGACTGCATGGGTTTTCTCTGGGTGCTCCAGTTTCCTCCCACATCCTAGAGGGGTGCAGGTTTGTACGTTAATTGGCTCTTGTAAATCGCCCTTAGTGTGTAGGACCAAAAGTGTATATGAGAAATATATTAAATTATTAGAAGCATAGGGTTGACAATCAGAATATGCAGTTATATGCATGGAACATGCTGCCATGAGGTGCTAGAAGCAGATATGATAGCAAAGTTTAAGAGGCATTTAGACAGATACACAAATCAGCAGTAATGGAGGGGCATGGATCTTGCCCAGGCAGATGAGATTAGTTTATCCTGGCATCATGTTCAGCACAAACATTGTGGACTGAGGGGCCTGTATGTGTGCTGTATTGTTCTACGTTCCCTTTCTAAACAATGGTATAATCTTTACTGTCCTCCAAACATCTCATTCCAATCCTACAGCCGGTATGTACTTTCCTATACTATGCCCTAGATTTTTCAGGGAATTCCTGATTGATAATTCCTGATTGATCAAGAGACTCCAGATGCTGGAATCTGTAGAAAGAAAGGAGAGCAGCTGGAGGATGTACCTAGACTAAATGAGGAATCTTGACTTGAACTGTCTGTTTCCCTCTGCAGATGCTGCCGTGCCTGCTGTGTTCCAATAGCTGTTTGCTTTTGCAACTGATTTCTATGAAACTGTTTATATTCCCCTGTGTAATTGTCAACCAATTCAGGGTTCTCATGCATGTATACATATATGAACATAGAAATCCCAAATTTACTGAACGCAGCTTGGCAGCATTTTCCCAATTATCGGCTGCCACCGTATCTCTCGTGCAGTATAATGGGGAGTGTGACAATAGACAATAGGTGCAGGAGTAGGCCATTCGGCCCTTCGAGCCAGCACCGCCATTCAATGTGATCATGGCTGATCATCCTCAATCAGTACCCTGTTCCTGCCTTCTCCCCACATCCACTGACTCCGCTATTTTTAAGAGCCCTATCTAGCTCTCTCTTGAAAGCATCCAGAGAACCTGCCTCCACCGCCCTGAGGCAGAGAATTCCACAGACTCACCACTCTCTGTGAGAAAAAGTGTTTCCTCATCTCCATTCTAAATGACTTACCCCTTATTCTTAAACTTAAATTGCAGCAATTATCCCACTTCCTACAGTAGACTTCCACCCAGCCACCCTGTGCCCAGCTAGAAGGTAGACATGAATAGCATCTCAATTCATTTCAGTGGAGAGGAATGGCTGCAATATGTTTGGAATTTTGGGGAATTGCTTTGGTTCATTTAAATAATTTTGATTTGCATTTCAACGCATTTTTTGAAATAAACTTTTGATTTATTTAAATGTTATTAGGTATATGTTTATTATTGTTACATGTACCGAGGTACACGTAAACGCTCCATTTCACATGCTATTCAAACAGTTTAGATATACCATACATACAGTGGCTTGCAAAGGTTTTCATACCCCTTTAACTTTTCCACATTTTGTCACGTTACAACCACAAACGTAAATGTATTTTATTGGGATTTTATGTGATAGACCAACACAAAGTGGTGCATAATTGTGAAGTGGAAGGAAAATGATACATGGTTTTCAATTTGTTTTACAAATAAAAAACTGAAAAGTGTGACGTGCAAAAGTATTCAGCCCCCTTTACTCTGATACCCCTAAATAAAATCCAACCAATTGCCTTCAGAAGTCACTTAATTAGTAAAGAGTCCACTTGTGTGTAATCTAATCTCAGTATAAATACAGCTGTTCTGTGAGGCCTCAGAGGTTTGTTAGAGAACATTAGTGAACAAACAGCATCATGAAGCCTAAGGAACACACCAGACAGGTCAGGGATAAGTCAGTGATCAAGTTGTGGAAAAGTGTAAAGCAGGGTTAGGTTATAAAAACATATCCCAAGCTTTGAACATCTCACAGAGCACTGTTCAATCCATCATCCGAAAATGGAAAGAGTATGGCACAACTGCAAACCTACCAATACATGGCCGTTCACCTAAACTGACAGGCCGGGCAAGGAGAGCATTGATCAGAGAAGCAGCCAAGAGCCCATGGTAACTCTGGAGGAGCTGCAGAGATCCACAGCTCAGGTGGGAGAATCTGTCCACAGGACAACTATTAGTCGTGCACTCCACAAATCGGGCCTTTATAGAAGAGTGGCTAGAAGAAAGCCATTGTTGAAACAAAGCCATAAGAAGTCCCGTTTGCAGTTTGCCACAAGCCATGTGGGGGACACAGCAAACATGTGGAGGAAGGTGCTCTGGTCTGATGAGACCAAAATTGAAGTTTTTGGCCTAAATGCAAATGCTTGGTGTGGTAGAAAACTAACACTGCACATCACCCTGAACACACCATCCCCACTGTGAAACATGGTGGTGGCAGTATCATGCTGTGGAGATGCTTTTCTTCAGCAGGGACAGGGAAGCTGGTCAGAGTTGATGGGAAGATGGTTGGAGCCAAATACAGGGCAATCTTGGAAGAAAACCTGTTAGAGTCTGCAAAAGACTTGAGACTGGGGCGGAGGTTCACCTTCCAGCAGGACAACGACCCTAAACATACAGCCGGAGCTATAATGGAATGGTTTAGATCAAAGCATATTCATGAGTTAGAATGGCCCAGTCAAAGTCCAGACCTAAATCCAATTGAGAATCTCTGGCAAGACTTGAAAATTGCTGTTCACAGATGTTCTCCATCCAATTTGACAGAGTTTGAGCTATTTTGCAAAGAAGAATGGGCAAAAATTTCAGTCTCTAGATGTGCAAAGCTGGTAGAGACATACCCCAAAAGACTTGCAGCTGTAATTGCAGCGAAAGGCAGTTCTACAAAGTATTGACTCAGGGGGGCTGAATACTTTCGCACGCCACACTTTTCAGTTTTTTATTTGTAATAAAATTTGGAAACCATGTATCATTTTCCTTCCACTTCACAATTATGCACCATTTTGTGTCGGTCTATCACATAAAATAGTAAGATTAAATGAGAACTTACCAGTTCGAAGTTTGATCTGTATTTTATGAGGAGTTACGATGAGGGATTACGTGAAGACCCCGTCCAGCACGCATGCGCGACATTTCTTCAAAGCAGCGGTGTGGATTCACAGAAAAACACAACAATTGAAATAAATATAGTAAAGAAAAAATAAGAACTTAATTACCAGTTGATCTGTATAATAGAGGGTGGGAGCGGAGGGCACGTAATCCCTCATTGTAACTCCTCATAAAATACAGATCAAACTTCGAACTGGTAAGTTCTCATTTAATCTTACTATTTTACTTCGGAGTCACGTGAGTGACTACGTGAAGACTTCAAAGCTCTGTGAATCCAAACCATGAACCAGCTCATGCTTCACTCACTGCCTGAAGACCTTAGAGGGAGGAAGCATGTTATACAATCAACAATAACCTGTTTGTGAACAATAAAGGTTTATTAATGATAACAAAAAACAGAGAGCTCCCCCGGCTTAAATTAAATATTAGCTGCAGACTGTAAAATTCTGTCTGCAAATGTAGCAGGTTCCGCCAGCGGCTTATTATAAAACCTTTGGAAAGTTCTCTCCGAGGACCATCCTGCTCTGGCCAGAATATGGTCCATAGGCACATCCATTCGCCTAGCCGCCGACGTAGATGCAGCCCTGGTGGAATGAGATTTGTAAACATTAGTATCGACTCCCGCGGACTTAAGCACCTGCTTGAGCCATCTTGAAATGGTTTGGCTCGTCACCTGACCATGAGGCTTCTTGTGGCTTATCCATAAGGCTTTTTCTCTCCCTCTTAAGTTATATGTTGTGTCTATGTAATTGACGAGATGGGTCTTGGCACACAACCGTGGGTCAGGTGAATATGCCCGGAACTCCATTACTGGAGGCGTGGTACCTGGTCTAGTTTGTTTGACCAGTCCCTGAATGTGAAATGTGATACAGTCCAATGACTCTGTCATGCTGTCCAGCCTCAGAAGGTGGAGGGACTGTACCCTTTGAGCTGACACTAGTGCCATGAGCATGACTGATTTCAGTGTAAGTTGTTCCAGCGTGAGTGACCTGGGTGGTGGCCATCCCCTAAGGTACGTCAGTACAATGCTGACATCCCAGATCTGAGTGTACCTAGGCCTAGGGGAATTGGTGTTAAAAATGCCCCTCATGATTTTGACCACTAGTGGATGGGACCCCAAAGTCAGTTGTCCTGCTGCTGGAACCAAATAAGCTGACAACGCACTCCTGGCTGTATTAATGGCGCTGTAGCTGAGTCCTTCCCGATGTAATCCAAGCAGAAACTCCACAACACTGGTGGCTGTAGCTGTAGTGTAGGTAGTTCCTGTTTTGGAGCAATACCGTTCCCATTTTCTTATGTTGGTCAGGTATTGTCTGCTGGTGGACTCCCGGTGGGATGCGGTCATCATGTTGATGGCGTCCTCAGACAGTCCCAGGCCCAGTAGAGGTCGTTTTAGAATCTGCAAGCCAGGAGATTGACTCTGTCAATGCACGGGTGACTAATGCCTGACACTGGGTGGATTAATAACTCTCGACTGCTGGGGAATTCCAACGGTGTTTCAACAGCCATGTCGAAGGCCACTGGGAATCATGGCTGTGTAGGCCAGTCGGGTATTATCAAGATTCCTGAAGCGGAATCCAATTGAATCTTGCGTAATACCCGACTGATGAGGCAGAATGGAGGAAAAGCATTTTTCCCCCAATGCAGCGAGAATGCATCAACTGCTGCTGCCTCAAAGCGACATACGTTGGTACCTGGTGATTCAGCCTGGATGCAAATAGATCGATATCTGGTGTGCCATATTGCTTTGTAATTTCAGCAATATTTTGGGATTTAACATCCATTCGATGTTATCATTGAATCTGCGTGACCTGGTGTCTGCCACTGTATTTTGCTTACCTGGTAGGTAAGTTGCTGATAACCAAATATGTCTTTCAACACACCATTACCAGATTAGGTTGGCCAAATTGTCACACAATATCGACTTTACACCACCCATGTGGTTGATATAAGCCACCACCGTGGTATTATCTAATTGCAACCGGACATGTGCATGATGCGTATTAGATGAATATGCTTTTAACCCATAAAACGCACCCAACATTTCTAAGTAGTTGATACCCCGTGTCTGTAGGCAAGATGATTCAAATTTAGTCCATCTGCCCCCTGTGCTGGATTGCATGTTAGTTGCTCCCCAGCACAAAGCACTGGCATCCGTTTGAATGGTTAATACTGGGTTGGTGATTATTATGGGACTGGAGCTGAGCCTTACGTTCCTTGCCCACCATTGTAACTCTGGAATGGATTCAGCAGTTAAACTCATAGCTCGGTCAAAGTGACCTGAGTTTTGCTTTAGTGCATGCACTTTTGCTCTTTGCAAATTTTGATAGTGCAAAGGTCCAAATTGTACAGCTGGAAAAGCTGCTACCATTTTGCCAATAACTCTAGCTACCTCCCGTATGGTTGGCTGATGTTTGTTCATGAGTTTGTTGCATGATAGTGCCAATTCTGATGCTTTCCCCTTCGGCAGAGTTACAATCATGCGAACAGTATCAATCGTAAATCCAAGATAGTCCATGGCAGTGGACGGTGTAAAGTTGGATTTATCTGGATGTATGACAAACCCCAAAGTTTCAAACAAACGTTTGGTGGCTGCTACTGCCAAAATGGCTGTCTCCAAGGTTTTCCCTACTATTAAAATGTCGTCTAAATACGCCATGACTATATGCTTTTGTTTCCTCAATAATGCCAAGGCAGGTTTTAAGATTTTAGTGAACAGCCTTGGAGCGGAGGTTAGCCCATTTGGTAAGGCTTTAAATTGCCATAGCTGTTTCATCCATATAAATTTTAAGTATTTACGATGCTCCTTGTGTATGGGTACTGAGTAGTAGGCATCTTTTAAATCAATGCTTGCTAGAAAGTACCCTCTAGAAACCAATAGTCTGGCTGTTTCAAAAGTATCCATCTTGAAATGTATATACCTGACAGACTTGTTTAAAGTAGTTAAGTCAATGATGATGCGACGTTCACCATCTTTTTTGATTTTAGTGAAAATATTAGACACAAATTCCAAAGGTTCATGTTTTGTTCTTTCAATGACACCTTTTGCTTGTAACCTCATCAGTTCAGCTTGACCCTCTTGTTTCTCTTTAACTGAGAGGGTGAATACCCTTTTGGGTATATGCTGAACTGGCGGAATGTTTTCATGAACAAAGTCAATTTTGTAGCCATGAACGCTGCTGAGTATATACTTGTCATTAGTGATGGATTCCCATGCACCCAAAAACAAGTGCAATCTCCCCCCTGTTAGTATAGAGCCTCTACTGCTCATATGCTGAGAGGAACCAGACCCACCTACCTCCATGGTTATTGGTGCTTCTTCTGCCTCTTCGCTGGGCGATGAGGCGTCTGCTGGGCTGTAGAGAGTTGATGTTGATGTTGATGTTGTTGGGGGTGGCGCATTTTCCATGGGGTCCGCTCTGGGCCCTGGCCTAAAAAAGGCTTACGGGGAATGGTTGCGGACCCCGAGCTTTCACCAGTCCCATAGTGTGGTCGACGACTGGTGGACGCCATGGGGTACTGCCGCCTGGGTTTGTTAGGTCTGCTCGGTCCCAAACCTGCCCTCACGAGACCAAAGGTCTTGGATTCTTCCTCTAGGTCTTTCACCTTTTTTGGAAGGTCTTTCCCAAAGAGCAGAATAGGAGGTTCTGAACCCGGTGTTTTGCAAAGTCCCGCAAATTTAGGGTTGAGGGCAGGCTTGATAATTTCCTTCCGTAAATTGTTTATTTCATATTGAGTGGTGCACTGCAGAGCTAATGTGTCTTGCTGATTTGTGGAGATGTCCGCACCATCAATGGACCGAGCATAAGATGTTATTCCTGCAGTCAGGAGTTTAAGGATTTTCTGGAGCTTCAACTCCAGGTTCCTGATGTTCTGCCCCAAATGTCCCCAAATTTGGCTGTTTACAGCGGGTACATTCAATGATGTACAATTTACTGGGGCTGTATATAGTTCAAGAGCCTCATTGACCACCTGTTCTTGTAGGGGTTTTGAGGACAGGTGGTTAATGCTGGCTGCAAGTTTCGGCTCTAATGGCCGACCCGCTTGTGGAATGGCCACGTAGCGGTTGACCACACCCAGCAGCTCTTCCTGATCCTGTACACCCTGCGTACTCCCGATATCTTCAGCCAGTGACCCCTCTTCTTGACCAGCCCAGACCTGGTCGCCAATGCTGCCTTCAAAAGAAGGTGAAGCAATGGCCAGTGCCGTAAAGGGCACTGCGGGAGTGCCTGAGCTCCCTTGGCGAGTCTGCTGCTGCTCTCTCAGCAGATCTCGCTGGAGCAATTGCTCCATAAGCCGTTCCATGGCGGCTTAGGCGGCTGCCTGTGTCGCTCTCGAGCGGTGTGGCATCTTCATCCGAATCGTCGGACACTACCGCCCGGTTCTGGCTGCAGGTACCTCCAGCCCGCTGCTCAGGCAGCACGAGCGGTGCTGGGCTCGGCTCGGTAGTTATACCCGCCGCCTCTTGCCCCCCCTCCAAAGAACATTCCTCAACGGAGGACGAACGGGGGCGAGCTGCAGACTTCTTTCCTCTGGACTTGCTCATTCTTTCTGAAAACAAGCAGACCACAGAGAAAAAGACACACGGCCACGGTAAAACTTACCTGTCGGCCCGACTTTTCAATTTGTAGCGGGAGCGCCTTGAACTCCCGTTTGTCGCGGGGGCACTGCATGAACGCTAATGTCGCGCATGCGTGCTGGACGGGGTCTTCACGTAGTCACTCACGTGACTCCGAAGTAAAATCCCAATAAAATACATTTATGTTTGTGGTTGTAACGTGACAAAATGTGGAAGAGTTCAAGGGGTATGAATACTTTTGCAAGCCACTGTAGATATAATCAGTTCAAACCCAAGTACAACTCAAAATCTATCCCCTAGATAGAGCTAAGGGGAATATACAGAGTGCAGAATATAGTTCTCAGCAATGTAGCACATTGTAGCCCATCAGTTCCTTAGACAAATTCCAATTACCTCAAAGAGATTAATCAAGCTGTACCCTATGGAAGGGTAGCCTGATTCAGAAGCCTGATAATGATGGGGCAGAAGCTGTTCTTGAGTCTGGTGGGGTGTACGTTTTCAAACTTCTGTACCTTCTGCTAAACTGGAGCAGAGAGAAGGAGGAATGACTTTTTTGAGGCGGCATGAAGTGTAGATGGAGTCAATGGTGAGAAGACTGGTATGTATGATTGATGGAACTACATCAACAACTCTCTTTAATTTCTTGTGGTCTTGGGCAGAGCTATTCCCAAACCAAGCTGCGATGTAGCCCTACAGTAAAGTTTATATGTGCATCTGTAGAAGTTTGTAAGAGTCATTGGAGACATGCTGAATTTACTCAGGAAATAGAGGTGTGTGTGTGTGCCTTCTTGAATATCGCATCAATGTGGTTGGTCCACAACAGATCATTGGTAATATTAATGTAAAGGAACTAAAAGATCTATTATTACTTAAACTCAATTATTTGAATAGTTTTTAAACAATTCTTGAGTATTTCACTTTGTCAGACATATTTTGACAGCTTCAATAGACAGCTAAGCCTACCAATGACATTTACTTTGTTTTACCCTTGGGCCCCTCTCCACATGATGTGTGAAAGATCCTGAGGTGGTGCAGGGCGTTTATCATTGTGCTGAGAGTCAGTTTCTTCCAGAAAGTTGCCCTTTTCAAAAGTTCAAAGATACTTTATTGTCACATGTACGTAGATACCGTGAAATTCTTTTTTTGCAAACAGTTTAGTAAGATCTTACTGTATATAAGTACAGGAGCGCCACGAATAGAAAATTGAGGAGGGATCTTATAGAGACTTACAAAATTATTACAGGGTTGGACAGGCTAGATGCAGGAAGATTGTTCCCGATGTTGGGGAGGTCCAGAACAAGGGGTCACAGGTTAAGGATAAGGGGGGGAAGTCTTTTAGGACCGAGATGAGAAAATCATTGTTCACACAGAGAGTGGTGAATCTGTGGAATTCTCTACCACAGAAGGTAGTTGAGGCCAGACCATTGGCTATATTTAAGAGGGAGTTAGATGTGGCCCTTGTGGCTAAAGGGATCAGGGGGTATGGAGAGAAGGCAGGTACAGGATACTGAGTTGGATGAACAGCCATGATCATATTGAATGGCGGTGCAGGCTCAAAGGGCCGAATGGCCTACTCCTGCACCTATTTTCTATGTTTCTATGAATGTATTGTAAGAATAGATTACACTGAGGCAGTGCACAAAGATGTCACCACTACCGTGTGTCCTTCAAGCTTCAAAGTTCTGAAGGAGCTAGAGTCACATGTTGCCTTTAAAGGCCCGTTGTCCTGGCAACGGCACTGGGTTGGTACTTCAGGGGTCAACCACCTTGGTGATGATGTTGATGTCCTCCACCACTCCATGCCGCTGCAGGCCAGGTCTGATATGTGCGCTCAGCCTCTGTGGGGCCTATGGCGGTGCCTGATCCATGTGATCACCTGGCTGCTACAGGGTCTCCAGCGGCCCACTGCATCTACACATCAACCCGTGATGGTGCCACACGTCCCTCATCTCCCGCAGACACCGCGCAGCCTCCTATGCAAGATAAGTATGGTTATTTTGCAATAGGTCAATTGTGGTCAATGTTATTGCCCCACAAAAGCTGAGCCTATGATAGTATTCAGTATGAATATAATTTTCAAACTTTGTATTTGCATCATTTTTTTTAATCGTTATTGGGGCAGAGAAAATATTTATAACAAATAAAAATATATGTATTATTATGAGTCCGAAGAAGGGTCCTGACCAAAAACATCGCCTGTCCATTCCTTCCACAGATGCTGCCTGATCCGCTGAGTTACTCCAGCACTTTGTTTTACTCTAAATATTTAATAGTTTATTGCTATATTGTAAAGCATAATGGTTTTTTTTAATACATTTTTCCTCTTGTAGGTGATATCCCTTTACCTCACTGTGCTCAGACAATAAATCAGCTGCCTTCTTTGAGACAAGACACCAACCGTTACCCTACCATCGACGAGCCCCTACCTCCCAGTAAGCTTTAATTTATTTGTACTCGTTCTGTTGTGTGATCAGTGCAGGAAAACAAAGTGACTTTTGTTCATTCTGAATCAACTGAGAAAAGATCATTTGAACTGATAATTTAGATATTGAATAAAACATCTTGCAATTCATCACAAGAAACCTACTTGTATAAACACCATAATATATAGTAAGGAATCTCCAAATCTTTTGTTAAATACGTCAGAATATTTTATATAATTCTGAGGATGTGTTATGCACAGATTATCAAATTGTATGTTTGCCAAATAACAGCACAAATTTGCAAACAAAATGAGTAAAATATGCAAAAGTGGCTGTTTGATCTCAAGACTAGGCAATTTGATCAATTATGAAAAAATGCATCATCCAAGACGCACAGTCTGTTTTGCATTAAATGGTGGTTGCATTTACAGAGGACCATGGAACTCAACTATGAGTACAATTCATATATGAGCGCTGCTCCTACTGTAAGTAGCAAGTCCTAAGATTTCAGATGATAATTTATTTTATTCAATGGAGATCTTTGAAATAGATATGATTTCCTTGGATCGCCATCTGGTCCAGGCATGTGAAATATATTTTCATTTCACAGTGTTTTACAGTTGTCTAAGGGATACAGTCAAGGGAAACAGCATAATTGAGCATTGTTATCTTCGTTGCTTCAGGTGTGATAGAATTGGAGGGACCAGAGGGGGAGGTGTTGCATTGCTTGTCAGAGAAGATATTACAGCAGTGGACCTAGGGTGGGTGGAACTGAGAAGTGGGAACGGTTAGCTTTTAGGGGTGCATTGACCGCAAATGGGGAGCGTGAAGTAAGGAGATAGCAGCGCAAGGTAGTGATTGTGGGAGATTTCAATTTTCCAAAAATTGACTGGGAAACACATCTGTAAATGGATGGGTGTGCAGGATAGTTTTTGCAGCAGTACATTACACTTCGGGACCAGTGATCACAATACCCATTAGTTTCAATATAATTATGGTGGACCTAGGGTAGACCGTAAGGATTTTAAAGGGTGACACTTTGTTTCATGGGAAGGATGTAGAAGAGAAATGGAGGACATTTAAAGGGGAAATTGTAAGAGTACAGAATCTTTATGTCCCTGTTAGGTTGAAAGGAAAAGTAAAAATTGGAAAGAGCCATGGTTTTCAAGGGAAATTGGACACTTGTTTCGAAAAAAGAGAGATATCTACAATAATTATAGGAGGCAAGTAAATGAGGTGCTAGAGGAGTATAAAGAATGTAAAAAGAATCTTAAGAAAGAAATTAGGAAGGCTAAAAGAAGATATGAGGTTGCTTTGGCAAGAAAGGTGAAAGTAAACCCAAAGGGTTTCTACAGCTATATTAATAGCAAAAGGATAACGAGGGATAAAATTGGACCATTAGAGAACCAGAATGGACAGCTATCTGCAGAGCCAAAAGAGATGGGGGAGATATTGAACAATTTCTTTTCTTCGGTATTCACCAAGAGAAGGATATTGAACTCGGTGAGTTAAGGGGAAAGAGTAGAGTAGCTATGGAAACTATGAGATTCAAAGAGGAGGAAGTACTGACACTTTTGAAAAATATAAAAGTGGATAAGTCTCCAGGTCCTGACAGGATATTCCCTAGGACATTGAGGGAAGTTAGTGTAGAAATAGCAGGAGCTATGACAGAAATATTTCAAATGTCATTAGAAACGGGAATAGTGCCGGAGGATTGGCGTACTGCGCATGTTGTTCCATTGTTTAAAAAGGGTTCAAAGAATAAACCTATCAATTATAGACCTATTAGTTTGACGTCAGTGGTGGGCAAATTAATGGAAAGGATACTTAGAGATAATATATATAAGCATCTGGATAAACAGATCAGGAACAGTCAACATGGATTTGTGCCTGGAAGGTCATGTTTGACAAACCTTGAATTTTTTGAAGCGGTAACTAGGGAAATTGATGAGGGTAAAGCAGTGGATGTTGTCTATATGGATTTCAGTAAGGCCTTTGACAAGGTTCCCCATGGAAGGTTGGTTAAGAAGGTTCAATCTTTGGGTGTTAATGGCGGAGTAGCAAGATGGATTCAACAGTGGCTGAATGGGAGATGTCAGAGAGTAATGGTGGATGGCTGTTTGTCAGGTTGGAAGCCGGTGACCAGTGGGGTGCCTCAGGGATCTGTGTTGGGTCCACTGTTGTTTGTCATGTACATCAATGATCTGGATGATGGGGTGGAAAATTGGATAAGTAAGTATGCAGATGATACTAAGATAGGTGGTGTTGTGGATAATGAAGTAGATTTTCAAAGTCTACAGAGAGATTTGGGCCATTTGGAAAAGTGGGCTGAAAGATGGCAGATGGAGTTTAATGCTGATAAGTGTGAAGTGCTACATCTTGGCAGGACAAATCAAAATAGGATGTACATGGTAAATGGTAGGGAATTGAGGAATGCTGTGGAACAGAGGGATCTAGGAATAACTGTGCATAGTTCCCTGAAGGTGGAATCGCATGTAGATAGGGTGGTAAAGAAAGCCTTTGGTGTGCTGGCCTTTATAAATCAGAGCATTGAATATAGGAGTAGGGAAGTAATGTTAAAATTGTACAAGGCATTGGTAAGACCAATTCTGGAGTATGGTGTACAATTTTGGTCGCCTAGTTATAGGAAGGATGTCAACAAAATAGAGAGAGTACAGAGGAGATTTACTAGAATGTTGCCAGGGTTCCAGCAACTATGTTACAGAGAAAGGTTGAACAAGTTAGGTCTTTATTCTTTGGAGCGCAGAAGGTTAAGGGGGGACTTGATTGAGGTCTTTAAAATGATGAAAGGGATAGACAGAGTTGATGTGGATACGTTTTTCCCATTGAGGGTAGGGAAGATTCAAACAAGAGGGCATGACATGAGAATTAAGGGACAGAGGTTTCGGGGTAACGTGAGGGGGAACTTCTTTACTCAGAGGGTGGTGGCTGTGTGGAATCAGCTTCCAGCAGAAGTGGTGGAGGCAGGATCGATTTTAACATTTAAGAGTAAAGTGGATAGGTATATGGACGTGAAGGGAATGGAGGGGTATGGTCTGAGTGCAGGTAGATGGGACTAGGGGAAAACAAATGGTCGGCACGGACTGGAAGGGCCGAGAGGGCCTGTTTCCGTGCTGTAATTGTTATATGGTTATATGGTTATGGTTATCCATTAAATCATGGATAGGCTATTGCTGTTGATTAATAAGTAAACTGGTGAATTTGTCATCATCTCTCCATTTGGATACTGCCGTTGGTTCAACTCTTAGGAGATTTCTGTGATCATCATGTGTGTTGCCCTATCCTCCACTTCACTCTCCCTCTGTGGACAACATGTAACCATCATCCAAAATCTGAAGAGCAATAGAGTGCAAGTGCCATTCAACTTGGAAAGCATGTTTCTTCCATACCCTTTATGACAGAACCGTTGTAATTCTGCATCTAATGTCACCCCATTAGTCTGGTTCAGTCAAGCACTGGATCAACTAAACTTCTTTATTCTCAATCACAAACAAACTTCCTATATGATACCTAACCAACATCGGGGGTCCGATCCTTGTCTCTACTCGTCCAAGCCCTTTAGCCACTTGTGAATAGACACCTCCAGCGTCAGCACAGTCCCAAGTGCTATCCCAGAAGATCAACATCGACTCATGTGGTGTCCACTCTTTTATACAGTATCGGACCCGTGGCGCGAAATACATGAGGGGGGGGGGGGGGGGGGGGGGGGGGGCAACCCCTATAAGCCAATCACAAAAAATATCATATTATACATTTATTTACAGCTCTTGAACCAAATCACAAAATACCCCATTACATTGTTTCTACAGAAAGTTCTAGTTGGAAGACAGTTCACCAAAGTAAAGAAACATTTCCCCAGGTAACATAAATAATTTGGGCAAAGCTCCGTTCCTTGACCAATCATATTCAACAGTGCAAAGTCCATGCAACATAGTTAACAATACTTTTACAACACCCCATTCTGTAACCAATCCTGATCATGCAATTGCAGCCTGGCTCAGTTTCTGCAAAACCCTCATACAAATTAACAATTGAGGGGACATCTGGACATCACCCTGTGCTTAGCTTCCAGCCTTTTGCAGAAAGATGACAAGTAGGCTCTGCAATGGCAGAGATCCTCCATTTTGTCACAGACAAAATTTGCCAATATTATCATTCCCCTCTTTTATCATACTATGATAACCAAAAAGAGAAAAAGATAACCCAATTTTCGCCAGATAACCTAACATGGCAATGCTGATGTAATTTCTCAGAATTTCAAAGAGCTTCCCGAGTTTTCATGGGAGTAGTTCTATGATTCCTGTCTGATGAGCCTCCATCTCCTGAGTTTTCATGGGCATGAATCCCCTCCATCCATCCTTCCAGATGTATCTGTTCTTGACTCTTCGATGAGTACGATGTTACCTAAGACATTTCTAGATAAAATTAGTTAGCAGCCTACTCTTCCACTGATACTCTTGCAGCGCTGGAGATGCACCCATGCATTTCTACCTTCTACCCTCACTGCCTTTGGAGTCGTTAGGAGAACCTGGTAAGGTCCTTCCCAGCGAAACTCCAACCCTTTCCTTACCCAGTTCTTTATAAGGACATAGTCTCCAGGCTCCACCTTAGTAGAAGAAGTCAACAAAGGCAACTCACCATATGCTGCTCGCACCCTGCAATGCAAATCTCTCAGTGCTCGAGTCAAAGCCAGAATGTAGTTGGTCATCTCCGCAGTCATATGATGGAAATTTATAACTTTCATCTCATTCTGGTTCTAAGGTGTTCTTAGGGATCTGTCATAAACAATTTCAGCTGGGTTCAGTTTAGATTTCCCTGCAGGCGTGACACGCATTTGAAATAAAGTTATATCTCAACATCTCAACATAAAAGAATATCTCAACATTTCACACTTCACTCGCAACGTCCTCGACTTAACAAGCTCGCTCACAATCAGCAAGTCTCTCACTCAATCAGCACACAATCAAAAATCTCCTTTCAAACCTGGGCGCCCCAAAAATTCCTTCACACAGTCTCACACACAAAAATTCACACAAGCTTTCAATCCTGTAAACAATTTCAAGTAACAATCCTTGGTTGACAAATCAGTTAAGGTGCTTCAACAAACAATCAAACACACTTCAGCAGCAAATCTCCTACACTTGAAAAACCTCAATCTAGACACAGACAAATGAGCTCATAACACAAGCAAAATCGCACTTAGACAAGAAATTATACTACTTATTACTAGCCTGCAAAAATACACTCCAATATAGAACACAAGCATTCGTCTAATATCGCATTCGTTGCCTGTATAGTCCAACAAACAAATCACAGTATTTTTTTAAACCAAAATCGTGCTGTTTTCAACCCTCCCCTGGATACAAGAGACTTTTCCTTCAAAGTACGTGTTCTTAAACTGCTCTTCTCTAACTGGTACACTTTGCTCTCCCAAGTTTATACTTGGTGGTACACTTCCCTTCAAGATACTCTTCTCTAACAGGTCCTATTTCCTCTTCCCTAGCTACTTTTCCACTAACAGGTACTAATCACTGGAGCCAAAGGATATGTACCCTTGATTGAACAGCCACGATTCAGACTCCACTTATAATAGTAGTCTTAATCACTCTATATTAACATATTGAATAGTCATGATTCAAACTACTATTACATCAGTGTATCTAACACTCAAAAACTCTAAATCAATGGCAAGACACAGTAAATACAATAAATCTATAGCAAAATTTTAAACACACTTTAAACTGTATATCAACAAAATCTTAATAATGTACAGTAATGCAAAATCTTATTGATGTACAGTAACCAGTGCCCTTTATGTGGAAGCCCAGAATAGATCAATGAAAGATTTCTATACAATAGCCAGTCCTTCAATATGAAGCCCTGAATTTAGTAGAATTTGAATCAAAGAATTTAGACCTTTACCTTTCTTAATTACCGTACCCCACCATTTTAACTCCCTTCCCACTAATTCGAGTAATTATAATAGACACATCAGAGTATTTAATTTAGCCAATTATACTCCAACACTGGGTTCCCAGTACCGTTACAGAGTCCTCAAACTTATCTGAAGTTCTAATACTACTCACACAGGCGGGGCCTCAACCCCCTAGGTTTCTCTCCTTCCAACCTGCTGGTACTGGGCTTCAGCATGTGTGTACTTCGCGCTGGCTTTGGATGCCGATCTTTAAGGTGTCCTTCCAATCACACCCTCAGCAACGATACAGTACATCTCCGCTTAGTACTGTTCCCTACTCAACCCTGCCTCTTAAGATACCTCAGCCAATTCAGAAATCCCAGTCTGAGAGGAGCTTCCAACCCCTGAAATCTCTCTGTGTTGTCAGGCCAACTCAATGGTACCTGACCTCAACAGCTGTTGACTAACTAAGGTGTGGGGACTTTAACCCACTAGAGAAAAGGCTTGTGAGCCTAACCCCCACCACACTCTTAGGTAATGACTCTCTATCTCTCCAAGCCCTCAGTGCTTGCCAGACTACTATTCTCTGATCTCAATGGGATCCCCAACACAAGCACGCGAATGATCGATTCATCCCAATCAACGAAGTGGGGAAAACCGATGCGAAAACCGCACCGTGGCGCCGATTTCTCCCCTCGCAATCTGGAATGACTCAACTCCCTGATCGCAAACTTATGTCTGGGGCTCTGTTGAGATCCCGGACGAGCCCCCAATGTAATTCTGTTCCTAATCTCACCCCGTTAGTCTGGTTTATTAAAACACTGAGTCAAGCAGTGGATAAACTAAACTTCTTTATTCCCAATCACAAACAAACTTCCTATACGATACCTAACCAACACAGCGGGTCTGATCCTTGTCTCTACTCGTGCAAGCCTTTCAGCCTCGTGCAAATAGACACCAGCAAATCAGCACAGTCCCAAGTGCTACCCCAGAAGATCGACATCGACTCATGTGGTGTCCCCTCTTTTATACAGTATCGGACCCGTGGCGCGAAATACATGGGGGGGGGGGGGGGACCCTACAATCACAAATCACTAAAGCCAATCTCAAATAAAGATCGTATAATACATTTATTGACAGCTCCTGAACCAAATCACAAAATACCCCATTACATTGTTTCTACGGAAGGTTCTACTTGGAACACAGTTCACCAAAGTAAAGAAACATTTCTCAGGTAACATAAACAATTCGGGCAAAGCTCCGTTCCTTGACCAATCATATTCAACAGTGCAAAGTCCATGCAACATAGTTAACAATACTTTTACAACACCACATTCTGTAACCAATCCTGATCATGCATTTGCAGCCAGGCTCAGATCTTTCTGCAAAACCCTCATATAAATTAACAATTGAGGGGACATCTGGACATCACCCTGTGCTTAGCTTCCTCCCAGGATCCAGACATTCTGAAGCCATGAGCCTCATGGCTTTGCAGCTTATTGCAGAAAGATGACAAGCAGGCTTTGCAAAGGCTGAGATCCTCCATTTTGTCACATACTAAATTGGCCAATATTATAATTATCTTATCATGAGAAATTAGGGCCAAAGGGACCCCAAAATGGCTTTGGTGAATCTGGTTAAAAATGTACATTAAAAACAAGAGGATAACCGGGAAGATGGTATAAAGGAGGGAGCCAGGGGATTTAAGTGAATAACTAAATGAGCACTTTGGATCTGTTTTCACCAAGGAGAAACATATGGAGGACAATTAGATCAGTGTCAAGCATACTAATATGCAAGGGCAGTTTGAGATTTAAAAAGTAAGAGGTGTTGGGGCTCTTGAAGAGCATTAAGGTGAATAAATCCCCTGGACCTCATGAAATATATCGCAGATTATTAAGAGAGGAAATTGCCAGAGCCTTGATGAACATCTTTGCGTCTTCTCTCACCACTGGGGAATAGCTAATATTGTTCTTTTGCTTAAGAAGGGAAATAGAGAGAATCCAGGAAATTATAGGCAGGTGAGCTTCACATCAGTGGTAGGGAAGCTATTGGGGCGGATTCTTCGAGATTTACTCCCAATTAAATGAGATGGGTTATCAGTGACTTGATTGTATGGATTTCTGATAAAGACAGAGGGGTGTGGTGGAAGGTCAATATTCAGGCTGAGGGTCTGTAACCAGTGAGGTTCCACAGGGATCTGTGCTGTGACTGCTGCTGTCTGTAATATATATAAATAACTTGGATAGGTTGGTTAGTAGGTTTGCTGATGACACCAAGATTAATGAGGTTGTGGACTGTGAGGAAGGCTGTCAAATTATACAGCAGGATTTAGGTCAGCTGCAAAAATGGGTGGAAGTCTGACAAGAAAAGACAGGTGGAGTTTAATCCAAGCGAATGTGGGGTGTTGCACTTTGGCGGGTCGAATGCGAGTATATGCAATTAATGGCATGACAGCTTTGATATTCAGAGGAATATTGGGGTCCAAAACTCCCTGAAAGTGGCAACACAAGTAGATAGAGTGGTAAAGAAGGCATATGATATGCTTGCCTTCTTATATAACTGCTACATAATCTCCCAAATTCTATACTTAATACTCTGACTGATGAAGGCCAATGTGCCAAGAGGCGGTGGAATATGCTTCTGTACTAACCAGAACTGGTGCAGCAACATCACTGTACTGTCAAAGTTCTGCTCTCCCAACCTAGAATCCTTCTTTATAAACTGCAAACCCTTCTACTCTCCGAGGGAATTTAACACCTTTATTCTCGCTGGAGTTTACATCACCCCCCCCCCAATGACGGCGTAGGTGAGGCGCAAACACAACTCGCTGACCAGGTAATGAGGGTAGAGAGTGACTTTGCGGACTCCATGGTCATTGTTTAAGGGAAATTTAACAAAGCTAACCTCTGCTGTGACCTTCCAAAGTACAGACTTCAGGTTATCTGCCCACTAGAGGAGAGAGAACACTTGACCACTGTTACACATCAATCAAGAACGCATATCGCTCTGTTCCCCAGGCGAATGTGGGTCTCTCTGATCATTGTCTAGTTCACTTTATTCCGACCTACAGGCAGAAATTAAAATCTGCTAAGCCTGTGGTCAGAACAACAAAAAAGTCAACAAGCGAGGGCATTGAGAACCTACATTCCTGCTTTGACTGCATGGTTTGGAATGTGTTCAGGGAAGCAACCACAAGCCTCGATGAGTATACAGACACTGCTTCATCATATGTCAGCATTTGTGAGGACAGTTGCATTCCAACTAGGACCCGGACCTGGTTCAACAACAACAAGCCCTGGTTTACTGCAGAACTCAGACAGCTCTGACAGTCTAAAGAGGAGGCCTACAGGATCGGGGATGCAGACCTCTACAGGCAGGCCAAGTACAAGCTGAGAAGAGGAATCAGAGCTGCCAAGGAAAGGTATTCTGAGAAGTTGAAGAGCAAATTCTCAGCTAATGACTCTTCTTCAGTTTGGAAGGGCTTGCAAGAAATCACCAGCTACAAGAGGAAAGCCCCCCGCTTTTTGGACAATCGTCAGCTGACCAATGACCTGAATGAGTTCTACTGCAGGTTTGACAAGCAGAAACGTAACCCTGGTACCTCCTCCCCAACAAACACAGCCAGACCCCAGTCTGCACCCACTCCTCCCCATTCACCACTTCACACCAACTTAAAGCAAGACTCTGAAAAGACTGGACCCTTTCCCATCCCAACCAACACTTCACACCCACTCACGGCCTGACCTCAGTCTGCAAAGACTGGACTCTTCTACACCCACTCCTCCCCATTCACCACTTAAATCAAGACTCCAGTCTGAAAAGACTGGACCCTTTCCCACCCACCCCTCTGCAATGACCACTTCACACCCAATTACACACACTCTCCGTGCTGCACAACACCATTTCTTCATCATCAACAATAAAAATAGAGGAGGTGGAGAGACTTTTCAGAAGACAGAAAAGTCGGAAATCTCCAGGACCGGACAATGTTTCCCCCTCTCAAGCTCAGTGCCGAACAACTGGCACCAGTCTACACAGACATTTTCAACCAGTCCCAGCAAACCTGTGCTGTCCCTGCCTTCTTCAATGACTCCACTATTGTCTCTGTACCCAAAGAGGCAAGGATTACTGGTCTTAATGATTACAGACTTATCGCCTTCACCTCTGTAGTCACGAAGACCCTTGAAAGGCTTGTGCTGGCCAAGCTGAAAAATATCACAAGCTGGTCCCTCTGCAGTTTGCACATCGTTCCAATAGATCTGTGGATGATGCAGTCAACCTGGGCCTGCACTTCATCCTACAGCACCTAGACTGCCAGGGGACCTATGCGATTATTTTGTTTGTTGATTTTAGCTCTGCATTCAACACCATTGTGCCAGAGCTACTACACTAAAATTTCCGAGTTGACTGTACCTGAACCCCTCTGTCGGTGGATCACCAGCTTCCCGACAGACAGGAAGCAGCACATGAGGCTGGGAAAGCACATCTCGGACCCGCAAACCCTCAGCATAGGAACACCGCAAGGCTGTGTACTCTCCCCTCTCCTCTACTCTCTCTACACCAATGACTGCACCTCCACTGACTCCTCTGTCAAGCTTCTCAAGTTTACAGACAACACAACCCCAATTGGACTGATCCAGGATGGGGAGGAGCCTGCCTACAAACAGGAAGTGTCACAGCTGGCGTCCTGCTGTCATCGCAACAACCTGGAGCTCAATGCTCTTAAGACAGTGGAATTGATTGTAGACTTTAGGAGAGCTCCGCCTCCCCTCACCCCACTCACCATCAACAACACCACAGTCACATCTGTGGAGTCTTATAAGTTCCTGGGAACCATTATCTCCAAGGACCTTAAGTGGGGGGCTACCATCTACTCCACAGTCAAAAAGGCACAACAGAGGATGTACTTTCTGCGGCAGCTGAGAAGCACAATCTGCCACAGGCAATGATGGTCCAATTCTATATGTCCTTCATGGAGTCTATCCTCACCTTCTCCATCATGGTCTAGTTTGGCTCAGCCACCAAGCACGACACCCGGAGGCTGCAGCGAATCGTCCGATCAGCTGAAAAGGTTATTGGCTGCAACCTTCCCTCCATTGACGAACTGTACACTGCAAGGGCCAGGAAGAGAGTGGGTAAGATCATCTCTGACCCCCTCCCCCAGGCCACAAACTCTTTGAATCACTTCCCTCTGGAAGGCGACAATCAAAGCTGCCACAGCCAGACATAAAAAGTTTTTTTCCATGAGTAGTAGCACTACTCAATAACCAAAAATCTGTAGCCTCCTTTTGCTCTGGTATTTTATTTAATTCACATGTTTAATCAATAATGTTTTATTATTAATGTTCACTGTTTTATGTATCATTCTTAACTGTCACTGTATGTCATATTATCACTTGCGAGCCAAGGCAAATTCCTTGTCTGTGAATACTTGGCCAATAAATTCATTCATTCATTCATTCATTCAGAGTCCTACCATTCACAATAAGCTATGAGCCTATTCATTTGAATGGGATTTCAGAGCTGTAAGAACGAAGGGAAAATAAGTAATCAATATATTTTAATAATTAGATTTTTTGTTTAAGAGCTTTGATTTTTTTATCTTTTTAAAATTTTAATATTTTTTTCTGTTTCTGAAAGGTTAGCAAACTCTGTTTTACTCTGTTTCAGAAGCTTTGGGTGTGGGAAGAGAGGGAGCTCTCACTGAGGGAAGTGAGGGATTTCTACTGTATTTTGTATAACAATGTGCTTCCTGACCTTATGCTTCAATGGCCAGCCTTTAATATAATGACCCTTATCATGGCAGCCTCCACCAGAGTAATGTTTTGCTTTCCAACAAGTTTTTAAAAATCACCACTAATCTCAAACAAATCAGTCATAACACCATTTAAAAATGTATTCCTACACTGTGAACCCCACTATTGCACTCTACCTGAAATGTTATGGAGTCAGATCTTGTTGTCTGTACTCGCTGTCCACGTTCTCCATTCCCTTAAACTACTGGATCAAGGACATCAATCTAACTGCCACAGATGTTGATAGCAGAGCTTTGAACAACATAATAGGGTGATGTGTATGGGCCAGAACAAGTCCCATGTAAGCATGGAAAGTAAGCATGCAGGACAGGTACAGCAGGCAGCGAAGAAAGCGAATGGCATGTTGGCCTTCATAACAAGAGGAGTTGAGTATAAGAGCAAAGAGGTCCTTCTGCAGTTGTACAGGGCCCTAGTGAGACCACACCTGGAGTATTGTGTGCAGTTTTGGTCCCCTAAATTGTGGAAGGACATTCTTGCTATTGAGGGAGTGCAGCGTAGGTTAAGAAGGTTAATTCCCGAGATGGCGGAACTGTCATATGCTGAGAGAATGGAGCGGCTGGGCTTGTAAGAATTTCGAATGGGGATCTTATTGAAACATATAAGATTATGTTTGAGATGGGATCTTATTGAAACATATAAGATTATTAAGGGTTAGGACACGCTGGAGGCAGGAAACATGTTCCCGATGTTGGGGGAGTCCAGAACCAGGGGCCACAGTTTAAGAATAAGGGGTAAGCCATTTAGAACGGAGAAGAGGAAACACTTTTTCTCGCAGAGAGTTGTGAGTCTGTGGAATTCTCTGCCTCAGAGCGCAGTGGGGGCCGGTTCTCACGATACTTTCAAGAGAGAGCTGGTTAGGGCTCTTAAAGATAGCGGAGTCAGGGGATGTGGGGAGAAGGCAGGAACGGGGTACCGATTGGGGTTGATCAGCCATTATCACGTTGAATGGCGGTGCTGGCTCGAAGGGCCTAATGGCCTACTCTTGCACCTATTGTCTATTGTCTATTATCAGTAAAGCTCTTTTGCAAGCTATTTGATGATATCCTTCATCTTGTGGGTGACCTTTTCATGGCGACTCTTTGCATACTTTGTGTATGGTATGCAAAACAAAGAACTTCACTGTGACATCATATGTGATAATAAAATATAATTTATCATTCATTCATTCTCACAGAGAAATTAGAAGGTGTTGAAGAGAATGCAAAACGAAAAAATATTTAGCAGTTCTGCCAGCTTTCTTGGGCAGAGAAACAGTGTTAATGTTTCAAGTCAAACACCTTCCTTCAAAATTGGAAGTTGGAGATTTAAGATCTTGCTCAAAAGTAAAGTCTTCCAAGGTTGTCTGCTGTAATCAACCCCTTTGGAGGTAACATGCCAACATAATGAAAGACCTCAGAGATGTCCACATTTTTGAAATTGGCTGCCTATTTCATTGTGGCATTGTGGCATTGTTGATCAATCTTTTTTTACTTTAAGGACCTTATTATCTTTCTTGGCTGAAAATGTACTCTCAAAAAAGAAGGCCCATTTGTTTGGGATAGGGTGCCAGTAAGGAAGGGAGCCCTTTACTTCCCCTTTAATTGATGTGGAAAAGCTTTATGGGCTTTCTGAGTCACGTTGTACCCTTGATCCATACCATTTCCAATGTAGCTGCTGCTTTCCCCATGTCTGTTTTAGTGAGGGATGAATACATTTATGGACACAATGGATCAGGGATTCAGCAATTGAGCAGAAAAGTGGATTAGCTACCACTGTATTCAATTGCAAGGCAAACCTACAGCCAACTCTTGCATCTCTCGCTTGTCTGTTACTGATATTCAATCTTACAGAGGAAATCACTATGAATTACGAAAAATATCAAATTTTTTAACATTGGTCCAAAACAATAAAAAATAATTTAACCTAATTTAAAATTTTAATCACAGACTGATATGCAGAACTGCTTATCAATTCTGAATTTTATTTTGAAGTTGTCTGCACATATCCTATTGATTCTCATTTGCTGGGATATTTGAGAACAATACATTCCATAAGCATCTTCATCAGGAATGAGTGGGAGTTCTTTTGCATTTACAACCCACCCACTTTAATCAGTTCTTTTCATACGGCGGAAACATCATTAAGAAATATTTTTTGAAGTATCAATTGACTGTTGTCAAATGTTCATGTTTGATATCAATGCCAACTTAAAAGGATTAGCAGTGAGAGCATTATGCTATGCCTTTAGCCCCCTTAATTTACCAAGCCATTAATTGCTTGCAATGATTCGAACACAGTGCCTTTTCAGCTAACATTGTTTTGTGGTGGTTTATTGAAGAAGAAAATTAACATTAAGAAAAAATGAATGGTTAAAATTCATGTCGGTGACAACAGTGGAAAACTAAATGTTCTGTAGCTTTCCACAGTGTTTTGGGGCAAACATTGCTCACCGAAACAAGCATGTGGATATTAACCAGTAATTCTAATGAGAGTGAGAGATGCAAGGAAATGTGAGGTTATCCATTTTGGAAGGAAGAATGAAAAAGTAAAGTATGTTTCAAACAGAACAAGTCTTACAGCTTGCAGTATTGGGGGATCTGGGTGTCCTGGTACATAAAGCAAAAGGTTACCTGCAGAAACAGGATGAAATTCAGAAAACTAATGGAAGATTGGCATTTGTTACAAGGGGTATAGAGTATGAAGGTGAAATAGTTTTGATGTAACTTCACAGGATACTGGTGTAACTGCACCTGGTATTATGTGCTACTTTTGTCTCCACGTTATAAGAAGCATGTGTTTGCATTGAGGGCAATGCAGAGTAGGTCCACTAGATGATACAATGGATGAAACGGTTAGCAGTGGAACAGGTTAGCTTGTAATCATTGGAACACTTAGAGAATGAAGAATACCAGATTCGGAAGAGTCGGGCAGCATTTGTAGAAACGGAAGCAGAGTTAATGTTTCAAGTCAAGGATGAAGGTTCTTCGAAACATTAACTGTTTCTCTGTTCACAGATGCCACCTGGCCTGCTGAGTGTTTCCAGCATTTTTTGTTTATTCCAGATTGCCTGCATCTGCAGATTTTGATTTTCAATGTTCTGAAGAGGTTTGACAGGGTGGATGCTGAGAGAATGATTCCCTCAATGAGATCTCTTGAACCCGTAGGTATAGTATTAGAATAAGTGGATGCAAGATTAGATGGCTTTTTCTCTCACAGGGTTCTGAATGGAGAGAGAGCAGAAAAGTGATATTGAGCCAAGATTGTATCAGCCATATTAAAACAATGGACTAAAGATGCCAATTGGTCTTCTCCAACTCTTGTAACTTATGTTCGTATATTCCTTTGTTCATTCAATCTAAAACACAGGAATAAAAACAGTAAGTTTTAATACTGCGCACTTTCATTTAAAACCTCTTTGGTCTTGATTTGTATCCAATTCACAAAATTCATTGAGCTGCAGAAATCACATCCTGTCCTTCTGTATTACCAACACAATGTCAACCAATGATATCTCAATTCTATGTTTAGTTTCATTAAATTCTGTTGGATCAGTGAAGTCGGACAAGTTTCCATTTTGAACAGTTTAAAGAGTTTCTATCGCTGAAAGTTTTCCCAGCTTTATAAACTGTGAACAATGCCCAAAACAACAGTGCCAATGTGTTTCCTTGTTAGTTAGATATTTAAGAGGACTCAAACATTCACATTTCATATTAGTATTTTAAAGGGAGGAGTTCTATCATCTGTTGCAATGCTGATTTTCCATTGACAAGAAAAGCGTAGCAACTCACCTGTAGTTACTCGGAAACGCTTTAAGGAGTTCACAATCACTGTTTACATCCTGTACATGCGACCATTTTGCTTAAATGAAAATCCCACAAAGAGAAATGGGATGAATTCCACATTTATATTCATCGAGGGATGAAGACTGACCAGATCATTTTCTCATGGAGTTGTATGTATCAACTTGAGAGGGTAGCAGGATATTGCCTCTAATCTGCCTAGACACAAGCAGCTATGATACCCAACTGTCCACATGTGCTGGCCCTCCACACCCAAGAGGTATCTATCAAGCTGTCGGGAGGCTTCAGTGGTAGGTAGATCAATGACCAGAATGCCCAGACAACATTTGATTAGAGGCAAGGGTGTTGTAATCTCACATTCTGTCAAATCGTATCAAGGCGCTATTATGTTTATAAATGTTTTTTTTAATATATGTGCTAGAAATAATTAAGAAATAATTAAAAATGGCAAAATAAAGCAAAATAAGTTTTTTTTTTTTAAAGATGACTTTTTTATTCATTCAAGGGATGGGACTTCGCAGGCTGAGCCAGCATTTAATAGCACACCCCTAATTGCCCTTTGGGAAAGTGGTGGTGAGCTGCCTCCTTGAACCATTGCAATCTTTAAGGTGTGTGTATACATATATTGTGATGTTAAGGGGAGAGTTCAAGGATTTCAACCCGGAAACAGTGAAGAAAGAGCAATATATTTCCAATTATTGTTGGTGTGTGGCTTGGACGCCAACTTCCAGATTCATTGTTCTTTATCTCTCCACATCACCGTCTATATCTGTCGTTTCCCTGATCCCTGACCAGTCTGAAGAAGGGTCTCGACCCGAAACGTCGCCTATCTCCTTCGCTCCTTAGATGCTGCTGCACCCGCTGAGTTTCTCCAGCTTTTTGTGTAAACTTCCAGATGGTTGTGTTCCCATGCTTTTGCTGCCTTTGGCCTTCCAGGTCTAAAGGCTGTGGGCTGAAAGTGCTAATTAATGAGTCTTGGTGAGTTTCTGATTTGCATCCTATAGAAACATAGAAAATAGAAAATAGGTGCAGGAATAGGTTATTCTGCCCTTCGAACCAGCACCACATGTGACCATGGCTGATCATCCAAAATCAGTACCACGTTCCTGCTTTCTCCCCATATGATTTGATTCCGTTAGCCCTAAGATCTATATCTAACTCTCTCTTGAATACAACATATACAGTAGATGTTAAAACTGCTACTACTATGTGTTGAGTGAATGGTTGTGGATGGGGTGTTACATCTTGTATGGAGTTTCTTGAACTGTATTCATCAAGGCTAATGCAGTAAATACATAAATAAACTAATCCTACTTGTTTCTTCCCCTCTGGGTGAAAAGTTCCTAAAGTGTGTCCACGATAATTTCTGAGAAATGCCTACTTCTGGAGCCATTGCTGAATCCGATTCTCAGGAAGAGAGATATCATGTGCATCACGATATAGTAGCAAAGCATTGAGTTAATAGCGATCATAACGGGATTTAGGTTAGCTGTACAAATGAAGGAGAAATAGAGTCATGGCACATAAACTGGCCTTTCAGCCCACCATGTCAACACTGACAATCAAGTGCCCATCTGTACTAATCCCATTCAACACTATTTGGTCCATAGTCTTCTATAGGTTGGCAATTGAAATACTTGTCTAGACTCTTCTTAAATGTTCTGCGAGTCACTGCCTGTAGTCATCTTTTTGGATGGTGCATCCAAACTGCAGCCAACCTCTATGTGAAAAAAATAATTCTTCCTCTGGTTTAGAAATCTCTGTCAGCCAGAGGGGAAAAGATTACTATAGTCTACTCGATTTGTGCCCATCATAATTTTGTATTGGATTGATTCATTATTCTCATATGTACCTAGATACACTAAAAAATGTGTCTTCTGTGCTATCTAGACAAATCATGCCATACAGGATACATCAAATAGTGCAAAAGAGAATGTAAAACAGAGTGCAAAATATTATGCTACAGCTGCAGAGAACGTGCAGATGAAAAAAGTGCAAAGGCTGCAACAACATAGATTTGAAGATCAGGAAATTCTTCCTATATGCCTTCTTTACCACTCTACCTGTGCTGCCAATGTTGGGATCTTTGGATTTGTACACCTCTATCCCATGGCCCCTCAGCCTTCTTTGCTCAATAGAAAATAAACCCAACTCATCCACTTCTCTCTTCCTATCTCTACAACATCGTCATTAATCTATTCATGCCTTTGCACGCTCTCCAGAGGAATAACTGCCCATCAACAGCACAGCCCTCCCTCCATCAAAACATCTACATAAAGCGCTGCAACAAGCAGGTGGTATCTATCATCAAGGATTTCAGGTCATACACTCTTCCCACTGCTACCATCGGGGCAGCAGGTACTGAGGCCTGATGACCCACACCACCTGGTTCAGGAACACAACTTTCCTACAACTATCAGATTCTTGAACCAACCAGCACAACACTACTTGACAACAGATCACTACGGTCCATGTCTTACACTATCATAGACTTGTTTATTTTCTAATTTATGTTTTTGCACTAATGTTTTTGCACAGGCTTCTTTCTTTGAGAAATATCAAGTATAATTTATGTATAATTTGTTTTTGTGTGTTGTCTGAGTCTATATGTCTGTGATACTGCTACAAGCAATGGTTGTCATTGTAGCTGTACCTCACTGTACTTGTCCTCGACTCGACTTTCTGTACTGTGGCAACCAACACTGCATACATTATTTTATAGCAACAATGTTTAAAAATCCGTACCATAACTTCCCTGTCCTTATATTCTGTGCACCAGCTAATGAAGTATAGCATCTGGTACCAACTTCTTTCCCACCCTATCCGACAGTGCTGCCACTTTCAGGGATCTTTGGACTTGTACAGTGATGCAAGATAAGGCTCTCAGTGTCAGGTTACAAACACCAGCAAGAACTAAGCTAACTATAAAAGAATAGGTGTGGAAGTGAACAGTAAAACAAGACAAAAACATGGAGAAAGTGTGAGAATACTTTAACTACCAACATAAATGGGGTCAAAAAATGAAAATGACAGAAAAGCACTGCAGATCAGGTAGCATCTGTGGAAAGAGAAACAGGTAATGTTTAATGGCTGTTGCCAGGGGACTGGAGAAACAGGCACTCCCTGACTTTCATAAGGGTTAGGTCCAACAGCCGCTTGCCTAAATCGAATGTTATGTATGTCATGGTGCACGCGTAAATGTACTATTTGATGCGGAGACCACAAGGGCATCAGTGGGCTTAAAGAATTGCTTATGTAAGTGTGAGTTTACGTAAGTTGGGGAGTGCCTGTATAGTAAATGTCAATTCCTTTTAAAAAAAAAAAATTTTTACCAGTAAAGAGGATTTTAGAAAGGCGTACAGACATGCAGGGAATGTAGGAATCACATGTAGCTAGAAGGGCTAGTTTATGTAGGATCCATGAATAGTTATCATAGGCCTATGGTTCTCTTCTTGTACCGTACTGTTCTATGCTTCTTAAGAAGACATGTGGTTAAGACGCGAGGAAGTATTTTAAAGAGGGCTTGCAGTGGAGTTTTTTACACAGAAAATGATTGATATATGGAATAAACAGCCAGAGGAAGACAGTCATACAGCATGGAAACAGTCCAACTTGCCACGCCAACCAAGATGCCCCACTGGTGGTGATGGAAACAGATACTCTCAGATATAATCACTATGTTTAAGAGAATTTAGTTAGACATGAAATGACAAGGCATAAAATGATACAGACCTAATGCGGATAAATGCACTTGGAGTATTTGGAGTAGTGTTCAGTTTTGGTCACCCTGCTTTAGGAAGAATGTTGTTAAGCTGGAAAGAGTGCTGAAAAGATTTATGAGGATGTTGCCAGGACTTGAAAGCCTGAGCTATATGTAGAGACTGGGTAGGCTAGAACTATATTCCTTGGAGTGTAGGTGGATGTGGGGTAATCTTATAGTGATGTAGGAATAGATAGGAAATGTAGATTTACCCAAAGTGGTAGAACCAAGCACTAGAGGATATAGGTTTAAGGTGAGAGGATAAATATTTTTCACACATAGGGTGTTGGGTATTTGGAACGAGATGCTGAAGCAGGTAGTTGTGGCAGGTACTATAACAACATTTAAAATATATTTTACAGATATGGATAAGAAAGGCTTAGAGAGATATGGGCCAAACACCCAATTGCAGGCAGATGGATCATTTTGGTCAGCATGGGCAAATTGGGCTGAAAGGTCTGTTTGTGTGCTGTAAGACTCAATTACTGTAAAAGCGATGAGAGGGATTAGATGTTGTGTAGATGGGCAAAATAGTTTGCATGGATATGGTGGACTGAATAACCTATATCCACACTGTACCACTGTAAGATCTCAAGATGGGACTACACAGTGTGTAATTCATTAACAAGTCATTGATAGATCACCGGAGCAGTCAAGTTTGCAAAAGCCCACACTTTATAGAATCGACATTCGCTCTCATCCTGTTTCCTCATAGATATATAGAGTTTCAAACAACTCAGTATCTTTTTGATCATATTACTTATCTCTCAATCCCTCTAATCTCTTTCTCCTCGATAAAGAACAGACATGTGAACTGGCAATCCAACATCAAGTTGTAGTTATTATATTAACTTTACTTTTTTAAATGTTCAACGGTGCATTTTAGAGGAGGAAAACAGTAAGCTAGATAAACAGAAAAGACAGCAAGCAATTAAGACTTAGAGTGACAATAGACAATAGGTGCAGGAGTAGGCCATTTGGCCCTTCAAGCCAGCACCGCCATTCAATGTGATCATGGCTGATCACAATTAGTACCCCATTCCTGCCTTCTGTGGTGATTGAAATATCTGCCTGATTTTACAGAAATAAAGGATTAGGAATTTGACATATTAACTATATTTCTCTCCCCACAGATGTTGCCTAATTTGATGAAATAGGAACGTAGATGGGCAATGCAGTTTGATTTTTAAATTAATTTACAGGAATTCAATATTCAATATGCCGGAAAGGTTAGTATTTATTGCCCATCCCTAATTGACTGAGAAGGTATTACTGAACCAGTCCTACTGAACTGCTGCAGTCCTGATGAAAACCAATCTGCTGGGGATGCCAGCTTGTCGAGCTGATAACTAGTATAAAGAGGTTATCTTCCTTCTCCATTCTTATGGGGCTGTCCACTGTACAAGCTAATTGAAGAGCTCTCCCGATTAAAAAAAAAAATCAAACTCATGGTGAGCACATAGAATGTACGTTGCGGGTACGTCGGAGCTTAGGACGTCTCTTAGCGGCTCGTAACGCTAACGGCAGGTACTCGGGAAACGCGGTAAGCTCGTGAAGACTCCATGAGAGCACCGCGTACCTACGAGTGGCTATTACTGTAATTCTCCGAGGTTCGAATCGGGGGAAACTCAGGAGAACTCTTGAATTAGCTCGTACAGTGGGACAGCCCAGCCCCATTAGGCCGATACAGTGTCTCAAACTGAGATATTGGCAATTTATTCCCCCCCACCCCTATAGATGCTATTCAACCTGCTGAGTTCCTTCAGAAGTATTTATTTTGTTTCTGTTCCAGTAACGGCAGTTTCTTGAGTCTCCTTCTAGTGTAGATACCTCTGCACTGCTTTTAAGTAGTGAGTTCCAGTGTTCAGACCCAGTGACAAAAGGATGAGAATCATCCTGACTTGGAAATAACTCACAATGAGCGAATTATTTCCAAGTCAGGATGATACATGTCTTGGAAGAGAGCTTGCATATGGTGATATTCCAGTGCACCTACTTCCCCCATTCTTCTTAATGCTGGAGGGTGCCGGTTTTGAAGGGGTTATCAGAGTAGCCAGGGTAAGTATCTGTAATACTTTTTGTGAATGGTATACATTAACGTTGCTGCTTTCTGATGGTGAAGAGATGAATATCTAGGCTGGTTGATGAGATGGCAGTCAAGCAGTCTGCTTTGCCCCGGATAATGCTGTGCTTTTCCAGTGCTGTTTGCAGCTCCATTCATCTTGGCAAGTGGAGAGTATTCCATCATATGCCTGTATTGTGCCTGGCTGAAAGGCTTTGATGTGTGATAATATGAATTACTCGTCACAGCTTTTATATGACTGCTCTGGCTGAGTTTCTGATCAATCATTTCAGACAGTGATCAGATTATCATTCAAACCTTTAACATTTGGTTTACAGTTCTCTCTCATCACTCTTGAGCCAAGTATTAAATGTAACTACAGAAAGCTATGTTGCCTTCTTGCTTCTGCAGCAAGAAAACAGTTTCAAATGCATTCCATAAATTAATTGACCTCATTATCGAGTATGTTCTGCTATTCCACCCTATGTGAAAATTAAAATGTCTCATCGCCACCAGCTGTTATTGCTATATGCATGTCTAGATGTGTGAGTCTGTGTTGTGTGTATATAATGGCATACACTAAAAATCCAGATGCTGTCATAATCATTTTCCATCTCTGCATTCATTGAACCTTTCCAACCCTTTTTGTTACCAAAAGATCAGTTGTAACTTATCTCTAAGAACATCTTTGCAATTTGTCACAGATTCTTGAAAAACTCATTAATCTACAGGTGGAATTACAATTGGTATGTGTTACCATAAGGAAATAGTTACAGTTCTTCTAATGCCTTAGGTATGCGCAAGGAATCTGCAATCCTTAACACAACATACCACTGAGCCCAGATGAGATCATCATCATAAACCTTCTTCACAGTACACTTTCACGAAAATCCCTTGGAACCTAATAAGTGTACTGGAAGCTTAATTATATAAAATAAAAAAAATATGAGAAATTGCCAAAAGTAATATAATATACAAAGGCCTGATCTGTAAGACCCCTGTGGGAGATATTCTTAAACTCATGCCTTCTGTTATTACTCCATGCCATCAAATAATACTCCATTTACTAAATTACTGGTCCATTTCGTCTCCAAAATTAACGATGTAAATTCAGCTCTGACAGAATTTTAAGGTGCTGCAACTTGAACAAAAAATGGAAGTTAGGAGTTTGTGTGTGCAATTCATTGCTAGCGCTTGCTTCATTCTTCAACAAAATGTATTTCTTCAATTGCCACCATTTCAGAGTTTCCTGAGATTGACATGTGCTGGCGAGATTTCTTCACATGTACCTATGGTAAATGTATAATTCCTCTTCCCAATTTTGACTGCAACACAAAATGAGCCAATTTTTATGCCACATTGCGTGAAATTTCTTTATCTTTACAATTTTATGATAATATGGTGCATATTGTAATTTCACATGGTACCATCTATTTTTCTTCTCAAAAGCAGTTGAAGGGAGGGAAATGATCCCCATATAAATTTTGATAATGTACATTTATTATTTTGTTAATTCTAGTATTTAATAGTTAATGCTTAATCTAACAGAATGTGGCATATGATTTCCTATACTGTCCGTGTTTAATTTAGTTTAGAGATATAGCATGGGTACAGACCATTAGGCCCATCCATGTCAATGCTAACCATCGATCACCCATTCACACCAGTTCTATGTTATTGACATTTTCTCATCCACTCCCTATGCATAACCGGCAATTTTTACAGACGCCAATTAACCTACAAACTCGCTGTCTTTGTAATGTGGAAGAAAATGGCAGTGCCTAGGAGAAATCCATGTGGTCACAGGGAGAAGGTCACATACAGACGGCACCGAGGTCAGAATCGAATCTGGGTCTTCGGTGCTTTGAGGTAGCACAACTACCTGCTACACCACTGAACCTCCCAAGCAGCCTTCTTGGAATGCGTGAAGTTACAATATTTCTGCAATAGATGCTCAATGAGCACCACCCAGAGATGCTGCTTCCTATACAAAAGCTTCTTGCCCGGGATTATCTCTGTCCCTTCTGTTACTCACTAGTCGCTTTGAGTTCAAGTTCTTCTGCAGGGTAAATTACTCTTCATTTGTTCCAAATCGCCACCTTCTGATCTGGAGCCCAGTGTGAGTAATGTTGTCATTGCTCCAGTCTTCTATTTGCTTTGAAATTAATTATGAACGTCTGGTTCCTGCGTCAGCATGTGAAAAGAAAGCGGAAACATGTTTATAATCCATTATTGCATTTCACAGCTTTTTGAGCATAGTGAGAATGAGAGCCCAGATCCTTTAATTAACCTGTCCTGCTAATTTAGAGAATGTGACATGACTTATCCAGCATGGCCTTTGCTCTTTGTTCAATCAATAATTTGATGGTTGATGAAGGTCAGCATAATTTATTCAAAGTTCTCAGAGCTACAAAGTATTTCTTCTCTTCCATTCTTATTGTGGACCCTGTTTCACAGCGCACCCTGTTTCCATTATCACTTCCTGTATAAACTGAGCATTCACAGTTTAAAGCTGTAAGATCTTTTTTTTAATCAGCATTTTGACTAGAACATCACTGTAGAATTACATGCGTGTCAGTAATGAACTAAGCATGATTTGCAGGATTTAAAATCTGAACTATCATCACCCGGCTGCATTTAATCCTTAGTTCAATTTACTTAAATCCTTTCAATTTATCTTAAATCATAGTATTTTTCCATAATAAGAAATTACAAAAATTGCAGAGTCCCTGGCAGAGGTATTTATATTGTTAGCCACAGGTGAGTTATCGGAAGACTGGTGGTTGGCTGATAGCAACATAGAAACATCAAAAAAAGTGCAAGAGTAGGCCATTCTGCCTTCGAGCCAACACAGCCATTCAATATGATCATGACTGATCATCCAAAATCAGTACCCTGTTCCAGCTTTTTCCTATTCTGCCTTTATTTGAAATCTACTGGTCACACAATTGCCAGTGGTAGGAGTCAGAGGGTGTTAGTGAACGTTTTTTTAGAGTGGAGGCCTATGACTACTGGCATGTGCTACAGAAATTGGTACAGGTTCCACTGTTGTTTGTGAACATTAATTATTTGGATGAGAATATAATTGGCCTGTTTAGTCAGTTTGCAGATGACAGCAAAATTAGTGAAGAATGGTACTTAAGATTACAACGGGATCTGGAACAACTGGAAATGTGAAGCAAGGAATGGCAGATGGACTTTAACTAGTGCGATGTATTGCATTTTGGTAAGTTAAACTGGGAAAGAAATTAAACAGCGAATAGAACAGAGTGGCCAGAGGGTACTAGTAGATATTTCCCTGAAAATGGCATCACAGATAAACAGGGTGATGAAGAGGGCATTTGGCCGCCTGTCTGCAATGGTCATGACAGAGTGTACAGGAATTGAGATGGACAAAAAATGCTGGAGTAACTCAGCGAGACAGGCAGCATCTCTGGAGAGAACCTTCTTCAGACCCAAAACGTCACCCATTCCTCTCTCCTCAGATACTGCCTGTCCCGCTGAGTTAAGCATTTTGTGTCTACCTCGCAGTTAAGGTGGATGGTCACATTCCTTTTTCCAAGGTTGGGGAGTCTCAAACTAGGGAGCATAGTTGATAGGGGAAAGATTTAAAAGGGACATTTTGATGTAGAGTAAGTCAAACATCAAGAGTCAAAAATGTTTTATTGTCATATGTACCAAATGGAAGAATTAAATTCTTCTTGCAACAAGAATTCCAGTGAGAGTCAATGGCTTGAATGTGTACCTTTTTTTATTCATTTATGGAGATTTGGACATAGGCAAGACCGCCATTTAATGCCCATCTCTAATTATCCTTGAGAACATGGTGTTAGGTGATCTTCTTGAACCTCTGTATTGTGTTCTGATTTTATCAATCCTAGCATTCTGATCAGCCTCTCTCATTATAATGATCAATTCTCCTATACTACATCTACTACCGTTCAACACCACATAGTAAAGAAAAGGGGTACAGAACTAAATCAATCTAAAGTGGACAGGAGTTATTTTTCTAATGTTTCTTGGCCCCATCATTGGAGTAAGGGACTTTATTTAATGGTCTATTTTAAATATTTCTGCATGTACGAAATAGTATTTATTCCGGTCCAGGCTGAGATCATTTTTAATCAGTCATATTTTAACGCTGAAAGAGTTCTTTATTGACGTGTTAAAATAACAGCAATTGGAAAATTTTGGCTCATTTGAATTGTATCTCTCCCATTGGAAATGCTCCTTCCCTTGTAACAGTAAAGTGTCTTCCATAAAATGACAGATTTTTATGACATTCTGGTTTTGTTTCTCCATGAAATTTAATTTTGTTGATTTCCAAACTTGGAAGCTAAGACTAATTCTTGTTAAATTCCAGACTGGGAAGCACGAATTGATAGTCACGGGAGAGTTTTTTACGTGGATCATGTGAATCGTACAACAACATGGCAACGACCGACAACGGCCGCGACGCTCGATGGTTTGCGCCGGTCCAACTCCATCCAGCAAATGGAACAACTTAACCGACGGTATGTGATGCATTTAGATGGAGCATCGATCGCTCCTCAACATTTGGCAGGTGGGAGAAAGGACCAGAATATACTTTGTTCTTTTTGAGTATTGTGTGTGTATGTATTTGTGTGTGTGTGTGTATTGGTGCATGTGTGTATTGGTGTGTGTGTATTTGTGTTTGTATTTGTGTGTGTGTGTGTATTTGTGTGTATATGTATGTGCACACGTGCCGATGTGTAGATAGTTTCAGCAGTTGATTTGCAGGCAAAGTAGAGAGACTAACAGTATAGGTATTGAGTGAAGTGTAGTAGTTAGGCACTGAGTAAAATGTGAACAGTGGCACAGTGGTGCAGAGAGATCTACTACCATTCAACACCGCAACACCACCATAGAGATGCTGCATTACAGCGCTTACAGCGCCAGAGACCCGAGTTCGATCCCGACTACGGATGCTGTCCGTTTGGAGTTTGTACGTTCTCCCTGTGACCACATGGGTTTTCTCTGAGATCTTCGGTTTTCTCCCACACTCCAAAGACGTACAGGTTTGTAGGTTAATTAGCTTGGTATATAAAATGTAAATTGGCCTTAGTGTGTTGATGTGCAGGGATCGCTTGTCAGTGCCTGTTTCCGTACTGTACTAAACTAAACTAAAACTCATAGTTCTATTGTAGCCTTCACAAGGAAGTTGGATAAATACATGGAGAGGGAAAGTCAAGTCAAGTCAACTTTATTTGTCACATAAATGCGATGTTTGGTGGACTGTGTAGGGTGGGAGAACCCGTTGCTCCTCCCGTGCAGCAGGTGGCACTGCACAGGACAAAGGGAGATGTCTTGTATATAGTTTATCCTGTCTGTGTGTGTGTGAGTGTGCAGTCAGATTCTGTGTGTGCAGCCTTGAAGACTCTCAAGTACTTGTGCAGAGCTAGAAGACAAACACAAAAATAAACATACAAGATGTACAGTGAAATGAAAGTGGCAATGCTTAGGGGATTGTGCAAACAAACAGAACAGAACCAGTATTTACATTTAAAAAAATACGCAACAGTATTTACACCCAGGTGAGATCAGATTTTACAGTCCTGATGGCCTGTGGGAAGAAACTCCGTCTGAGCTTCTCTGTCTTTGCTGCGTGACAGCGCAGGCGCTTGCCTGACCGCAGCAGCTGGAACAGCCCATTGCTGGGGTGGTAGGGGTCCTTCATGATCCTGCAGGCTCTGGATCTGCACCCCCTGGTGTATAGGTCCTGCAGGGGGGTGGAGTGTAGTTCCTGTGGTGTGTTTGGCCAAATGCACTACTCTCTGCAGAGCCTTCCTGGCCTGGGCAAGGCGATGGCGAAGGGGCTAGTGAGTAGGTATAGAGTCGGCCATGCCATGATGGGTTAAATTAACACTCCTGTGTTATAACTATTCTAAGATTCAATTATACTGTAATTTTCATGAGGGCTTCAATACCAAATTGTATCTTGTTCAAAGAATATTTGTCCTTACAACACAACTTTCTGTCTTCTATCAGTAATCCAATTCTGAATCCATATGATTAAGTCACTGTTAATTCTGTACATCCTAATATTTTGGACCAGCCTACCACAACAGACTTTATCAACATCAACCATCCTACCCACATCGATCAGCTTCATCACCTCCTCAAAAACTCAATCAAGTTAGCAAGCCACATGCAAAGCCATGCTGACTGTCCCATGCTAATTAACTCATTCTCCTCCAAATTTGAGTAAATCCTATCCCAATGAATGCTCTCCACTAACCTCTCTACCGCTAACATGAGGCTGACCGACCGATCTATTTCCTTTCTTAAACTAAGGCACAACATTAGATGTAGACACAAGAATCAGCAAATGCTGGTTTACAAAAACACGCAAAGTACTGGAGTAAAGGGGCTGTCCCACGGGCGACCTAATCTGCGTGTTCTGGTGAGTTTGCCCTCGACTCATACTCACAGCATGGTCGACACAAGGTCTTAGGAGGTCTTTGTAACTATCCTTCATGCTCGAGAGTAGTCCCCATGCACTCGAGGCCTCAGCTAGGTTGCGACGTATTTTTCAACATGTTGAAAAATGCCCGTGAGTAAAAAAAGGTCTCCACGGAGAAAAATCGATACTTTTTTTACTCGTAGGTTTAGTCGTAGTAGGTCTTAGTAGGTCGGCATGTTAGTCATAGGTAATCGCGGGTAGTCGAAGGTAGTGGAAGGTAGTCGTAAATAGTCTTCATCACAGTTGAAGGGAAGTCGAAGGAGGTCGTCTTCACTCTCCACTACTCGGTGTCCAATTTTCCCAAAGTTAGTCGTAGCTAATCGAAGCTAGTCTTCAACATAGTCGAAGGAGGTCGAAGGAGGTCTTCTACATAGTTGAAGGAGGTCTTCAACATGACATTTTTTCAAACTCTCCTAAACTCGCCAATTAGGTCGCCCAAGTGGGACAGCCCCTTTACCCAACTGGTCTGACAGCATCAATCCGTACCAATAAATTAGCTACAATTCCACGCAACTATCTTAATCAACCTCATGTGGGACCTTATTAAAAGCTTCCTGAAAATAAACCACACCCACCTTATCTACTCCACTAGTCATATCTTCAAAGAAGTCCAATAGATTAGCTAAACATGATTTCCCTTTTATAAATACATACATATTTTATAAATACTTGTCTCCAGCCTATTACTCTTTTGCAAGTTTGCAGATGATACAAAAATGGGTGGTTTTGCAGACAGTGAAGATGATTGTGCAAAAGTGCAGCAGGATCTTGATCAATTGGCCAAGTGGGCTGAGGAATAGTTGATGGAATTTAATGCAGAGAAATGTGAGGTGTTACATTTTTGGAAATCTAACATGGGCAGGACTCTGGGGAGTGTTGTAGAGCAGAGGGATCTAGGAGTGCAGGTGCACAGTTCCCTGAAGGTGGTGTCGCAGGTAGATTGGGTGCTCAAAAAGGTTTTTGGCACATGGCCTTCACCCAGAGTATTGAGTATAAAAGTTGGGAGGTCATGTTGCAGTTGTATAAGACGTTGGTTAGGCCACATTATGAGTATTGTGTTCAGTTCTGGGCACAGTGTTATAGGAAAGATGTTGTATAGCTGGAAAGGATACAAAGAAGATTTACGAAGATGTTGCCAGGACTAGAGGCTGAGCTATAGGCAAAGGTTGAGTAGGTGGGACTCTATTCTTTGGAGCTCAGGAGGATGAGGGATGATCTTATTGAGGTGTATAAGATCATGAGAGGAATAGATCAGGTAGATGTACTGAGACTCTTGCCCAAAGTAGGTGAATCTAGGACCAGAAGACACGGGGTTAGTGAAGGGGAAAAGATTTAATAGGAATCTGCCCTTTAAGATTTTCACACAAATGGTGGTGGATGTATGGAACAAGCTGCCAGTGGAGGTAGCTGAGGTAAGGCTATCCCAACCTTTAAGAAACAGTTAGACAGGTACATGAATAGGACAGGTTTGGATGGATGGACCAAATGCTGGTAGGTGGGACTCGTGTAGCTGGGACATGTTGGCCGGTGTGGGCGAGTTGGGCAAAAGGGCCTGTTTCCATACTGTATCACTCTTTATGACTATTTTTTCTCTGCATTCACAGAAAACTGACTTGCTGAAGCTGAATTGCTTCTAAGCAGTCATAAAGCCTCAAGGTTCTAATATTTTCCACTTCAGATTTCCTTTCTTGAGCTGCAGATCATTGTTTAAAATGTGTGGAATTCCTCCCTTCTCAGTGAAATTCCACCTTTAATTCTTTAATCCCCAATGTGGAAACTTTCTTTAAGTTGTATCATTGAGCATTCTTTTACACCCCATCAGTGCTTTTTTTGTAAACAAAAAAGAGGCAATACACATGTTTCCTTGGAGCGTATGAAGGAACTGCAGATGCTGGTTTAAACCAAAGATAGACACAAATTGCTGGAGTAACTCAGCGGGACTCAGTCTGAAGAAGAGTCGTGACGCGAAACGTATACTGTATAAGGGCCTGAACACTTAATTTAATTAATAACTTTTTTTATTTTTTAACTTTTTAATTTAGATTTTTTGTAATATTAAAATTTGTAAAAAAGTGAAAATCTCCCTTTTAATTCTTTAGAGGTGCCAGTATCGTACCATGTATGTCAACAAAAAAAAGGCACTGCATTCCACGATTTCTGCTTTGAATTATCTGAAAGTATCATTAATAACTACAGTATCTTGATCTCCATGTATTGTAACTGATCCAGGCTGCTTTTTTTTTGCACTGTCTGTCTTAAAGTTCCCCAGGAGATTTGTACAACTTCCAGACTACTAATTCATCAGAAACACTGCCATGTCCTGCCCTTGAAACCAACCCAGATGGTTACATGAAAGTCTCAATGATCCAGAATAAACACAAAATAACATTTAATATTTCTAATCAAACAATTTGTTTGTCAAAGACTACTTGTGAACAATTAAGTTTATTTGTAACCACTGGTCATATTTGAAACATAAAATTAGCGTTAACAAATAAAATCCTTTTAATCCCACATCTTTGAATCATATTTTTGGGAAAATCTAGTTGAGGAGAATATTTCATGTTTATGTCAACAGCATTCAAAAATCACACATTTAATTCACCACATCAGTAAACTCAAAGTCTCAAAAGAATGTTACAATGTTCCTTTCCCTGCAGATAACAAAGGAACATTGTGAGACTGGTTTAATTTAGGGAGTGCAAAGTGTGCAATAGACAATGGACAATAGACAATAGACAATAGGTGCAGGAGTAGGCCATTCGGCCCTTCGAGCCAACACCGCCATTCAATGTGATCATGGCTGATCATCCCCAATCAGTACCCCATTCTTGCCTTTTCCCCGTATCCCCTGACTCCGCTATCTTTAAGAGCCCTATCCAGCTCTCTCTTGAAAGTATCCAGAGAACCTGCCTCCACCGCCCTCTGAGGCAGAGAATTCCACACACTCACCACTCTCTGTGAGAAAAAGTGTTTCCTCGTCTCCGTTCTAAATGGCTTACCCCTTATTCTTAAACTGTGGCCCCTGGTTCTGGATTAAACAGTGGCCCCTGGTTCTGGATTAAACTGCGGCCCCTGGTTCTGGAACTCTCTGAATTATTGGCATAATGTCAAGGAAACATTTGTCATACTACTAAATATTAGACCAGAAAAGTAGGCAGATACAGATAAGCAATGGCATAAAGTGTGGGGATGTATACTGTGCAATTATATAGATGCATTATTTTGTTGTCAAAGAAAAGATGGATATATGAAAGACAATGCCTTGCTTCTAACCTTCAATAGCAATGGTGTTGATGTAAGTGAATGTCACAGATGCACAGTCCATGATTAACTGTCCTTTAAATTTCATTAGGAGAAACGGAATCATTATTTGTTTTTAATTACAATAAGAAATTGGATAGATGCACAAAGCCATATAAAACTCAAAAATAAATTAGCAGCTTCTCTTTTAGCTACTGTATTTAGAACATAGAACATAGAATAGTACAGCACATGAATGAGCTCTTCGGCCCAAGAATGTTTGTACTGACATGATGTCATGCACAACTGTTCTCACATGCGTGCAAATGATCCATATCCATCCACTTCTATGTGCCTATTTTAAAGGTTCTTAAATACTGCTATCATTTCTGCCTCCACCACCACCCCTGGCAATGCGTTCCAGGCCCCCACTAGCTTCTATGAAAAAAAAAAAATTGCCCTGCAATTGTCCATTCAATTTTCCTCCTCTCACCTTATAACTATGCCTCCTTCTGATGGGCTTTTCCTGGGGAAAAAGGTGCTGACTGTCTTCCCTATCTATGCCCTTCGTCATTTTTATATTCTTCTATCTAGTCTCATTCCAACCTCCAAGTTCCCAAGAAAACAATCTGTCTAACCTCTTGCGATAGCTGAAACCCTCTAATCCAGGCAACATTCTCGTAAATCTCCTCTGCACCCTCTCCAAAACCTCCACATCATTCCTGTAATGGGGTGACTGGAACTGTACACAATACTCAAAATGCAGCCTAATCAAAGTCCTATAGTAATCTTGATTTCCTGAACAAGTACACTTGATGGACCGAATGGCCTAATTCTACTTCTATCACTTATGACCTCTTATAGTCAATGCCCCTAGCAATGAAGGCAAGTATACCACAGCCTTCTTTACCACCCAATCTACTTTAGTGAGCTATGAACTTGGACTCATAGATCCCTCTGCACATCAATTCTGTTAAGGGTCTTGTCATTAACTATACTCTCTCCTTATATTCAACCTCCCAAAGTGCAACGCCTCGCATTTGCTCGTTCAACTCCAACTGCCATTTCCTGTCCATTTCTGCAGCTGATCTATATCCCACTATATCTTCTAACAACCTTCCTCACCGTGTGCAACTCCTCCAATTTTGAGCATCAGCAAACATACTCAACGACCCCTATACCATTTATTTCAATCCATTTTTAAAACTTAGTGTAACCACTAATAGCTCAAATGCTATCCTTGCATCCTGCCAAGAAAGTGTACATTGGAACACAAGGAATGGGCTGGTTGCATTCAAAATGTGCTGTTAATAGTTAAAGCTTGTCAATTCAATTGTTGGTAAATTAGATTAGTACAGATGGGTACTTGAAAATTCAACATGGAAAGGGTGGGCTGAAGGAATCTGTTTCTGAGACGTTTGACTCTATGACTGTATAGATTCATATTGATAGGTTTAAGGTGAAGGAGGGCAAGATTTAATAGGGATCTTATGGGTAACTTTTTCACTAAAAGGGTGGTGAGTATATGGAATGAGCTGCCAGAGGAGGTTAGTTGAGGCAGGTGCTATAACAGCATTTAAAGTGGTACACATACCTCGGTTTACATTTAAAGGACATTTGGACAGGTATATGGACTCAAAAGGTTTGGAGATATATGGGCCAAATGGAGACAAATGGGACTCACTTTGATAGGGCATCTTGGTTGGACTGGACAAGTTTGGTTTAGCTTAGTTCACAGTGCCAATAAATTGTGCAAATTTAGATCCTTTTGTCTCCTCTGCAAATAATGATATGACATTCATATATATTTTTGATTGTCCGGGGTGTGATTCATCTTTGATTATGCTGGTGGCCTTGCCTAGACACCGTGAAGTGTAGATAGAGTCAATGATAATGAGTTTGTTTTGCGTGATGGTCTGGGTTGTTTAACAATTATCTGCAATTTCTTGTGGTCTTGGATGGAGTTGTTCCCAAACAATGTTGTGATGCATCTCGATAGAATGCTTTCAACGACGCATTTGTAGAAGTTGTTGAGAGTTGTTGGGGACATGCCAAACTTCCAAAACCTCAAATAAGGCGTTGGTGTACTTTCTTGGCAATTGCTTCGATATATCTGATCCAGGACAAGTTGCAGGTGATATTTTCTCCTAGAAACTTTCAACCACCTCCACTTTGACTTTCATTGTAAACCGAGGTATGTGTACCACTTTGCTTCCTGAAGTCGATCATAATCTCCTTTGGCTTGCTGACATTGAGGGAAAGATTGTTGTCTTGGCACCAGGTTGCAAGGTTCTCAATCTCCTTCCTGTACTCCGTCTCATCATTATTTTATATCTGGCCCATTACAGTGGTGTTGTTTGCGACTTTGTAACTTGAGTTGAATTTGTATTTGGCTGCACTGTCGTGGGTGTATGAGGAGTAAAGAAGGGGGCGGAGAACGCATCTTGTGGGACAACAGTGTTTTGGTTTATTGTAGAGGATGATTTGCCAGGCCGTTATCATCATCTAAAAGCATTGCAAAGAAATTACTATTAAGGAGATCCGCTGTCATTCGTAGAGGCAGGCTAAAGCACATGCTACAAAATTAGATTTACCCTTTTTGGTGTGCTACAAACCCATCTATTGCCAATATGTGTAGCACCCACATCCCATCAGAAAAAAATCTGTAAATTAAACCCAGTTAAATATCTTTCATGTGATTTTTCACTCAGAATTGTGTATGTTTCATGAAGGCATCTATGTGAAGAACTTGTAACAACTTTGCCATTATCACAGAGATACAAGCCCACAGTTAAAGAATACTGTCTGTAGCAGGCAGATCACAGGAGTGTCACAATCTGCCATGGGGGATTGGCAGCATAGAAGAATGTAGTGGTGGATTCCCCTGTGGGGGGAAAACAAACTGCGAGAGGAATTCAGCAGGTCAGGCCACAACTGTGGAAGAAAATGCACAGACGACGTTTAGGGTTGGGGTTTAGGGTTTCCCCTGTGTATCTGAATAGCTCGCCTGACCATCTGATGATGATCAGACCTAATCAAAGGACAGGCCAGCACTGGTCCCAAGCCACATTAAGCATCTTTCACCAAGATGCTTAATGAAGAGATACAGCAAACATTGTTAGTGATGCACGTGGCAAAATCAGTCTGGCAGAGTCTATGGGTCAAATTTTGAGGTCACAATAGGGACAGTTAAATTCACATTACATTGCCAACTTGCTATGGGTTTTCTCTTTGTTTTAGTGTGAGTGTAAAGTGCATGTTCAATGTTACAATGATCATGACCAAACTGGGCCACACAGTTGCGTAGAAATTGGATGTAATCCTCTTTTGGTAAACATCTTCTGTCCGGCATTAATGCTCATTTAGATCCACTGCAAAAATTCATGAAATACAGTAATTGTGGAAAAGCACATGGTGAACATGATAATATCATTGAACACCCACCTCATGCCAGAGGAGTGTCCGACGTGCTGAAGTGAGCTAGGGCTGGAAATGTCTGCAGAGTTTTCTCATAGTCGGTAATCGGCCTGGAAATTATCGCTAGCACTACTTATGTGCATTAAATGAGTTAAATGACTTTCATGTACAACACCGGAAAGTGTGGATCCAATTTCTAGACAACAATTCATCACCCAACACATTTCTCATTCCATATTTCAGGGGGAAAAAAAGTATTACATATTTTGGTAATACTGTAATTAATTTACTGCTCTTTTAGCGTTAAACAACTTAAATAAATCACTGATTAAATGAAAAATGTCAGAGGTATAAAGTGCACATGGGTAAGGGTGAGGTCTCCACTGGTCTCTTTTTTGAAAAATAGCAGATGCCCTTTATAGTCACGTCCTGTGCTTGACCAAAAATGAATCTCTGTGGATGAAAGGTACTGAAGGTGAAATATCATTTAACCTTCTAAATGCTGAAAGAGCGATTTAAACAACTTTTAAGTGAACTTCAGATACCTTCAGTACTAGAAACTACAAATATTCCAGTATTTAACATGTGCATGGAACATAAAGTGCACACAAAACATACTGCTGCACCAGGATCTGCACTTTTGAAACGCAGGATTAGAACTTAGTACTGAAACAGAGCCAAATAAATCACTAACTTGGTCAATGCCTCTCTGCCAACTCAGCCTGAAATCATTCAAGTACAAATTCCTCCAACAAATGAAAGTGGAAGCCCGATATCATAAATGGCACAAACGGGTACATTTATCAAACCTATACTCCCGGCAGAGAGTTGCACTGACAGAGGTCAGAGAATAAATTGTATTCTATAGTAGCTATTCTCCTACCAGTACTCTCTTCAATCTTGGCTTCTTGTATTCCACCCTATTGTCACAGAAATATCTATTGTACAGTGATATTTTTGCATAGTTGTTTAGTGCTATAGCAGAATTTAGTCTAGCTCTTGTGTTAAGTTGCAACCTGATCCTAGAGTAGGTTGAGGCAACAGTTCTTGTTGATGTGGCATTGTGAAGGGTTTGGAATCTGGGGACTGTTTCAAAATGTTTGGTTTTAATGCCATATAATTTCAATGCAATGTCAGACTTGATTTAAAGAGTGCTAAATGAATTATTAGAACCTGTGGAGCACACAAGCCAAACTTTTTTTTGTGCATATTTCTCCAAGTTCTGGAATTCCTTCCGAAAGTCTCTGTTTTTCTAGCTTTTTCTCCTTCTTTAAGCAGTTCTTTAAAAATGTTGCTATGAAAATTGTGGCACAATGACAGTATCTAAATAGGATTGATTATGCCGCTGTGAAACAGTTCAGAACATTTTGATACAATAAAGGTACTAACTAACTGGAAGTTGTTTTCAATGTACAAGGTCTTGTAAATGTTTAAAAGTCATTTCCCAAGAACAGTGCGTTGCTAATCTGTACAATTTTTGAGTTCAGTGCAGAACTTGGTAATGTAACAACAGTTTAATTTAAGAGGCATTAAGACAGGTACATGTTTGGGTAACAAACAGAGGGATATGAACTATGTTTAGTTTAACTTAGCATCATGGTCAGTGTAGTTATCGGGAGCCGCAGGACCTATTCCTGTGCTGCACAGGCAAGTTGCATTGCTATTCGACAAAGCCTATTGTAATCTTGGCTGTCAACAGCAGCAACATTATGAAAGGGGCAAGATTTGAAGTGCATTGCCCTGATATTCTTTGCAATGTAATCACAGTGGTTTCACTTTCTTTAATTTGTAAAGGACGGATGAGCAGGTATTATTGCAAGCAAATGCCTGCCCAAAATGGTTGTCAACTAAGCATTTGTTAGATTTGTAGGTTTGCCCCAGTATGCACTAGGCTACGCCAATACTTTGTGTAACATGGTCTTTTTTGGGATTAATTAATTGATTAAAAGATACAGCATGAAAACAGGCATGGGTCCACATCGACCATTTCACACTAGTTCAGTGTTATCCCACATTTCCATCCACTCCCTGTACACTAGGAGTAATTTATAAAGGCCAATCAACTACAAACCCTAGAGGACACAAAATGCTGGAGTAACTCGGCAGGTCAGGAAGCATCTCTGGAGAACATGAATAGGTGATGTTTCAACGTGATGACGTGCCCTTTTGAGTATTAACCAGTAGTTTTTTTTTCCTTCAATCTACACACCTGCACATCTTTAGGATGTGGGAGGAAACCAGTGCACCAGGAGGCAGCCCACATAATCACAGAGAGATGTTCAAATTCCATACAGACAGCTCCTGAGGTCAGGATCAAACTCGGATCTCTGGTGCTGTGAGGCAGCAGCTGTGCCACTGAGCCGCCCTTTACTTGAACTTACTGAAAAACGGATGTGGGAATTGGGGAATAATTGATATTTGCTGCTTTTATGCATCTCTTAATAAATAATTCAAAAGAAGAACTGAATGAGTTTGGAGAGCATGACCCCTGACTGACACACTATGTCAAGGACACTGACGGCAGAAAGATATTTCCCTGATAGTTACTGCCTCAGGTCACGAGAGCCAACCTTGATTTATAACACAGACCTGGTTGCCATGGCGACAATTTAATTGGTTTCGAATTGTGACTGAAGTAACACTGCTTCCCTTCTCACTCCATTATACACACCATCAAGCAGCTATTTCTGCATTCCAATGAAATAATTTATCATTCTGGTTTGACAACAGGTATCAGAATATTCAGCGGACAATTGCAACGGAAGATGAGGCCGTAGCTGAGATTCCACAACCAAACACAGGTTTGTATATTCTTGAACACAGTGGCTTTGGAAAGCCTTGACACAATTCCAAGTATAACATCAAGATTTCCTTCTTTCTCATGCATGATTACTGCAGTTAAAATGTCCAGGAAGCATCACTTGGAATATCACAAGACCATCTGCTGTGGTTATTGTGAAATTCCAATTTCAGTTGTTCTCTAAAAGTAATTAGCATTATTATTGTAAAAATATTTTCCCAGTCATCATTACATGAAAGTAGACAAAGGTGTGGTGAAGACATTAGTAATGCCACATAAATTATCAAAAGAAAATGCTGAATTGCAAATGCAACTAGTGCACCTGCAGGCTTTGGAATAGAATTCGCAAATAGATCAAAGCCATCACAAGGAAAATGTGAGCTGCTTGTTCCTCTTAATACCGTGCATGGGGCAGCAAAAATACTGACAGGCTTCAAACTACAGCAGTTGGAATCAATCACCAGCATTGTGCAGATCCCTCCTAGCTGTTTTACATCCTGTAACATATGTACTGGTGACTCGCACATCTGACTGCTGATTGATGCAAAGGTGTCACGAACAAAGAGCAGAGAAATAGTTAATGGAAAAGTGAGAAAATTGATGTAAGCTCACAAGAACGCCCCAAGCATCAGATGATGTTGACATCTGTACTAATTTTTGGCCCATCGAATATTTTATTTGCTAGAATGTGAGTCTTATTCAATTTGTTTTTGGTTTTGATTTTCAGTAAGTGCATGTTGCCGAAAAGGTATCAATTATAGTTTATGTATAAACCAAGGAGCCTTGGTAAAATGCCACAATGCATCTTGTAGACACTGCATTGTGAGCATGCTGTATTGATGTTACTGATTTATGGAATGCAGTGTTTTTAACTTAAACAATTAAGTTATTAATTACAGGATGCAGCTGCAGGTAAGACCTTTTTATTGCCCACGCCCAGTTGTCATGCAAACAGTGAACCACTTTGAACCATGTCATCACATGGTTACGATACTTCCAAGGTCCTTTGTAGGAATTATTTATTTATTTCACCTCTAGATATTGACATGACATGAGAATTAAGGGACAGAAGTTTCGGGGTAACGTGAGGGGGAACTTCTTTACTCAGAGGGTGGTGGCTGTGTGGAATGAGCTTCCAGCAGAAGTGGTGGAGGCAGGATCGATTTTAACATTTAAGAGTAAAGTGGATAGGTATATGGACGTGAAGGGAATGGAGGGGTATGGTCTGAGTGCAGGTAGATGGGACTAGGGGAAAACAAATGGTCGGCATGGACTGGAAGGGCCGAGAGGGCCTGTTTCCGTTCTGTAATTGTTATATGGTTATATGGTTATAAATTTAAATCTACAGAAGCACTCTGACATGTTCTATAACCAGAAACTTGCAGAATACAAATAAAATACCTTGGAGTCTTCATGTACCTGGTTTGTCAACTGCCTCTAATCCAGCCAGCATCCTGTTTAACCTCTTCTGCACTCTCTTCAAAGCTCCCCATTCTTCTTGTAATAGAATGACCAGAACTACACACAGTAAAGTTAATTGTTCAAATCAATGCCCCTCAGAAGGTTTCATATTATGTTCCTATAAAACTGTCCGTGTTGTGATTTTCCAACAATAAGTCGTCATTGGCGCATGCGTCAAGAAATGCACGTTGAAAAACAATAATTTTGTCTTTTTTAATGATTTTTTTAATCAGATTAATTCTATGAGTGCACTTTATTCCACATCTCAATTTTTTAGGTAGTAATTTGTGAATTCTGTTAGAGTGCATTTCTGTTACCCAAATGGTGTTGACATGAGGGACACAGTGTGTCTGTTTCTGGCACTTTCTATACTTTAGCAATAATATTGTATTTCCTTTTTTTTTGCTAGAACTGAGACGAGAGGGATCTTTGTCTCCAGTGAATTCTCAGAAAATTAACATGTTATTGCAATCTCCAACTGTCAAATTTATCACCAATCCCGAGTTTTTCACTGTGCTGCATTCAAACAATGTAAGTACTCTTTATAATCTCTCCAGGTGTTATTATATTGTCAAGTAACATGAAGTTCAGCAAAGTATTCTGTATTGTTTAACATGGCTGTGTTATAACTGCTTCCTGTGACTGGGAAATGCTCATTTCCATGTGCATGCTGGGAATCCCCAAATCTTTCTTACCTCGCTTGATACTTGCTCTATTTCTAAGTTTCCCAATGGTTTCTACGGGATGAGTAGAAATTAATCTTAGTTTCACCCCAAATGCTATTCCAGAGCAATGGCTTCCACACTAATTCTCCCTTTTCCAGTTAATCCTGTCAACTGACTGAAACTGAGTCAGACCGTTCAGAACATTGATGTCAGATTTCACCACATGATGAGACTATATCTTTCTTAAGACAATTTCCACCTTTATTACAACATCTGACTGCACTCTTAGCTCATCCGTTGGGAAAGCTCTCACACTCATGTGTTGCCACAAGAATTAATTATTCCAGCGTATTCGTGACTAGTCTATAAACATGATGTCACTACTACCTGACCACACATTCACCTATTCCCCTTTAACCATCAACGTGAAAACCTACATTGGCTTCTAGTTACACATTTCTCATCTTTGGTTTCAAATCCCTCCTGAAGAATCTGAAGAAGGGTCTCGACCCGAAACGTCGCCTATCTCCTTCGCTCCTTAGATGCTGCTGCACCCGCTGAGTTTCTCCAGCTTTTTGTGTACCCTCGATTCTCCAGCATCTGCAGTTCCTTCTTTAAAACTTTAAATACACATTTCTCATCTTTGGTTTCAAATCCCTCCTCAACTTTGCCATTTCTACTTTATGAAGCTCTAGCCAATACAATCTCCTTGACAGTTCTGGCTATTTGGTTATTCTTTCTCCAGTCCTAAAAGTGGACCTCAGCCAAACCAATTGCCGCTCTTCCCTTTGCCTTGCTCTTTCTCTTTCCTCCTTAAGACAATGCTTAACACTTAAGGGACTGTCACGCTCTGAGATTTTTTCGGCAACTGCCGGCGTCACATCAGGGTCACCAAAAGATTTGCACATTTCAAAGTCCAGCGGCGACAAAAAAAACACATGCAAAAACATTGCGTGTCATCACGCAGCGTCCCGCCGCAAATTTTTTGGTGACATGATACGACAGTCAATGATGCCGGCAGTTGCTGAAAAAATTGCCAAGTGGCACAGGCCCTTTACCTCTTCTCTGACTAAATTTATAGTCATTGATCTAAATACTAGTTCTTGGCTCAATGTTAAATTTTTGTTTATTAAGTGTCCCGTGAAACAATTTGGATCATTTTACAACATTAAGGACATTAATCTGATCTTTTAATTTTAGTCTCTGTTTTTCTTTCTTGTCTGATCTAATTTGGAATGTTTTGCATTCAGTCATATCATCATATACTTATTAAAACTCTGTGTGTGTGTGTGTGTGTGTTGTCTGTGTGTGTGTGTGTGTGTGTGTGTGTGTGTGTGTGTGTGTGTGTGTGTGTGTGTGTGTGTGTGTGTGTGTGTGTGTGTGTGTGTGTGTGTGTGTGTGATTTCATCTTTGAATCACATCTCCTCGAAAACCAGACGCCGAAACTGTGAAATATTTCAGTAGAGATTTACCTTATGATTTCGGAAATCCACTCCACTGTAAATTTGGTTAATTATTTCCCCTTTTTTACTAAAATTGTTCACTAATCTGACTTTTATTTCAAAAATAACCACTGGCTAGCTGCTGACGTCACGATAACAGTGAAATTTGTACATATTCTGGTAGAAATTTACCTTATGATTTCAAAAATCCACTCCTCTGTAAATTTGGTTAATTATTTTGTGTGTTTTTTACTTAAATTGAACACCAAACTTAATTTTTTTTTCAAATATAACCACTGGCCAGCTGCTGACATCACAATGCCTTTGCTCGTGGTCCAGCTGGCTCCTGGCCCTGCCCCCCCCCCCCCCGGCTCTGGATTAAAGCGTGCCCCCCCCCCCCCCCCGTTCTTCAAAAGGCGCAGAAAGAACGAGCAAGTTCTGTAGATCCCGAGGTCACCGGAGGTCAAGGCACTCACCGGCTTGCTTTTGTGAAGTCACGCCCCTCCCCCGCCACCTCCCGTTGCTAACAGTATGCGCTGCCAGTTGCGTCGCTCGCAAGGCCTTTGAAAAAAACCACGCTGTATTCCTGCTCGTGCTGCAGCAGTGAGGGAGTGAGTGATTATTGCTTTCAAGAACCAGCCCTCGCCTCTGATGACGTGCCCCCCAACCTCTCAAACTCTCCTCCCCCTCCCTCTTCCCCCCCGCTCCCTCTCTGACCCCCTCACGCTCCCTCTCCCTCCCCTCCCCCCCCTCTGCCTCTGTGTCCCCCTGTGTCTCTGTGTGTCCCTCTGCCTCTGTGTCACGCTCTCTGCCTGTGTCCCCCTTTCTGCCTGTGTCCCCCTATCTGCCTGTGTCCCCCTCTCTGCCTGTGTCCCCCTCTCTGCCTGTGTCCCCCTCTCTGCCTGTCTCCTCTCTGCCTGTGTCCCCCTCTCTGCCTGTGTCCCTCTCTCTGTCCCTATCTGTGCCTCTCAGTCCCTCGGTGTCCCTCTATGTCCCTCTCTGTACCTCTGTGTCCCTCTCTATGTCCCTCTCTGTGTCCCCCTGTGTGTCTCTGTCCCCCTCTCTGCCTCTCTGTCCCCTTCTCTGCCTCTCTGTGTCCCCCTGTGTGTCTCTGTGTGCCTCTGTGTCCCCCTCTCTGCCCTTGTGTCCCTCTCTCGGCCTTTGTGTCCCTCCCTCTGCCTCTGTGTCCCTCTCTGCCCCTCTGCATCTCTCTGCATCTCTCTGTGTCCCTCTGTGTCCCTCTGTGTCCCCCCTCTGTCCCCCCTCTGTGTCCCCCTGTGTGTTCCCCTGTGTGTACCCATGTGTGTCCCACTGTGTGTACCCCTCTCTGTCCCTCTCTGTGCCTCAATCAATGGGGGTGGTTTGTGTGTGTGTGTGTGTGTGTGTGTGTGTGTGTGTGTGTGTGTGTGTGTGTGTGTGTGTGTGTGTGTGTGTGTGTGTGTGTGTGTGTGTGTGTGTGTGTGTGTGTGTGTGGGGGGGTTGATCCATGTGTTTGGGAGGGGGTGTGTGGTTAGTGTGTGTTTGTGTGTGTGAGGGGTTGGTTAGTGTGTGTGTGATGCTGCAGGCCGCCCCTCCCCCCACAAGCGCTCGTTGAGGGGACGGGACCCAACAGGTCCTCCTTGGTCTAGTACAAATTAAATTCGTCATCCTATCTATTGATGGCCAGATTGTAAGTAACTAAGTAAGTAAGTTTATTGGCCAAGTATTCACATACAAGGAATTTGCCTTGGTGCTCCGCCCACAAGTAACAACATGACATACAGTGACAGTTACAAATGACTCAGAAAACACTAAACATTAATAATAATAAAACATTAATGAAAAAAAAACATTGATCAAGCAAGTGAACCGACAAAATACCAGATCAAAGGGAGGCTACAGATTTTTGGCAGTTGAGTAGAGCAAATACTCGTCGATAAAAACTGTTTTTATGTCTGGCTGTGGCAGTTTTGACAATCCAGGTCACCTTCCAGAGGGAAGTGATTCAAAGAGTTTGTGGCCAGGGTGAGAAGGGTCAGAGATGATCTTGCCCACTCGCTTCCTGGACCTTGCAGTATACAGTTCATCAATGGAGGGAAGGTTGCAGCCAATAACCTTCTCTGCTGATCGGACGATTTGTTGCAGCCTCCAGGTGTCGTGCTTGGTGGCTGAGCCAAACCAGACCATGATGGAGAAGGTGAGAACAGACTCTACGATGGCCGTGTAGAATTGGACCATCATTGCCTGTGGCAGATTGTGCTTCCTCAGCTGCTGTAGGAAGTACATCCTCTGTTGTGCCTTTTTGACTGTAGAGTCGATGGTAGCCCCCCACAAAGGTCCTTGGAAATGATGGTTCCCAGGAACTTAAAAGACTCCACAGATGTGACTGTGGTGTTGTTGATGGTGAGTGGGCTGAGGGGAGGGGGAGCTCTCCTAAAGTCTACAATCAATTCCATTGTCTTAAGAGCATTGAGCTCCAGGTTGTTGCGACGGCACCAGGACGCCAGCTGTGACACTTCCTGTCTGTAGGCAGATTCCTCCCCATCCTGGATCAGTCCAATCAGGGTTGTGTCATCCGCAAACTTGAGAAGCTTGACAGAGGTGTCTGTGGAGGTGCAGTCGTTGGTGTAGGGAGAGTAGAGAAGAGGAGAGAGTATGCAGCCTTGCGGTGCCCCTATGCTAAGCATTTGCGTGTCCGAGATGGGCTTTCCCAGCCTCACATGCTGCTTCCTGTCTGTCAGGAAGCTGGTGATCCACCGACAGAGGGGTTCAGGCACAGTCAACTCAGAATGTTTGGAGTGTAGTAGCTCTGGCACAATGGTGTTGAATGCAGAGCTAAAATCAACAAACATGATCCTAGCATAGGTCCCCTGGCGGACCAGGGGCTGTAGGATGAAGTACAGGCCCAGTGTGACTGCATCATCCACAGACCTATTGGCCCGATATGCAAACTGCAGAGGGTCCAGCAGGGACAATAGACAATAGGTGCAGGAGGAGGCCATTCTGCCCTTCGTGCCAGCACCGCCATTCAATGTGATCATGGCTGATCATCCCCCATCAGTACCCCATTCCTGCCTTCTCCCCATATGCCCTATTTTAAGAGCCCTATCTAGCTCTCTCTTGAAAGCATCCAGAAAACCATGCCTTCACCACCCTCTGAGGCGGAGAATTCTACAGGCTCACCACTCTCTGTGAGAAAAAGTGTTTCCTCGTCTCCGTTCTAAATGGTTTACTCCTTATTCTTAAACAGTGGGCCCTAGTTCTGGACTCACCCAACATCAGGAACATGTTTCCTGCCTTCAGCATGTCCAAACCCTTAAAAATCTTACATGTTTCAATGAGATTGCCTCTCATCCTTCTAAACTCCAGAGTGTACAAGCCCAGCTGCTCCATTCTCTCAGCATATGACAGCCCCGCCATCCCAGGAATTAACCTTGTAAACCTTCGCTGCACTCCCTCAATAGAAAGAATGTCCTTCCTCAAATTAGGGGACCCAAAAGGCACACAATACTCCAAGTGTGGTCTTGTACTAGGGCTCTGTACAACTAGGGCTCTGTACAACTGCAGATTGACCACTTTGCTCCTATATTCGATTCCTCTTGCTATAAAGGCCAATATGCCATTTGCTTTCTTCACTGCCTGCTGTACCTGCATGCTTACTTTCAAAGACTGATGTACAAGGACCCCCAGATCCCGTTGTACTTCCCCTTTTCCCAACTTGACGCCATTTAGATAGTAATCTGCCTTCCTGTTTTTGCTACCAAAGTGCATGACCTCACATTTATCCGCATTAAACTTAATCTGCCATGCATCTGCGCACTCTCCCAACCTGTCCAAGTTACCTTCCATTCTCATAGCAAACACCTCACAGTTCACACTGCCACCTAGCATTGTGTCATCTGCAAACTTGCTAATGTTACTTTGAATCCCTTCATCCAAATCATTGATGTATATTGTAAATAGCTGCAGTCCCAGCACCGAGCCTTGAGGTACCCCACTAGTCACTGCCTGCCATTCTGAAAGGGACCCGTTAATCCCTACTCTTTGTTTCCTGTCTGCCAACCACTTCTCTATCCATGTCAGCATTCTTCCCCCAATACCATGTGTCCTAATGTTGCCCACTAATCTCCTATGTGGGACCTTATCAAATGCTTTCTGAAAGTCCAGGTACACCACATCCACTGACTCTCCCTTGTCCATTTTCCTAAATAAATCTTCAAAAAATTCCAGATTAGTCAAGCATGATTTCCCCTTCGTAAATCCATGCTGACTCAGACCGATCCTGTTACTGCTATCCAAATGTTTGGTTATCTCATCTTTTATAATTGACTCCAGGATCTTCCCCACCACCGGTCAGGCTAACTGGTCTATAAATCCCTGTTTTCTCTCCCCCGCCTTTAAGAAAGTGGGATAACATTAGCTACCCTCCAATCCACAGGAACTGATCCTGAATCTATAGAACATTGGAAAATTCACACCAATGCATTCACGATTTCTAGAGCCACTTCCTTAAGTACCCAGGGATGCAGATCATCAGACCCTGGGGATTTATTAGCCTTCAGTCCCATCAGTCTACCAAACACCATTTCCTGCCTAATGTGGCTTTCCTTCAGTTCCTCCATCACCCCAGATCCTCTGGCCACTACTATATCAGGAAGATTGTTTGCGTCCTCCTTAGTGAAGACAGATCCAAAGTACCTGTTCAACTCATCTGCCACTTCCTTGTTCCCCATAATAAATTCACCTTTTTCGGTCTTCAATGGTCTAATATTGGTCTTAACAATTTTTTTCCTCTTCACATACCTAAAGAAGCTTTTACTATCCTGTTTTATATTCTTGGCTAGCTTATCTTCTTATCTCATATTTTATCCCCGTATTGTCTCTATGGTTATCTTCTGTTGTTCTTTAAACATTACCCAATCCTCTTGCTTCCCGCTCATCATTGCTACTTTGTACTTCTTCGCTTTAATTTTTTTACTGTTCCTGACACCCCTTGTCAGCCATGGTCGTCCCTTTCTCCCCTTGGAATTTTTCTTCCTCCTAGGAATGAACTGATCCTGCACCTTCTGTATTATTCCTAGAAACACCTTCCATTTTTGTTCCACTGTCATCCCTGCTAGTGTATCTTTCCAGTCAACATTGGCCAGCTCCTCCCTCATGGCCCCATAGTCCCCGTTATTTAACTGCAACACTGACACCTCCGATCTACCCTCTACCTGTCCAATTGTAAATTAAACCTGACCATGTTATGGTCACTGCCTCGCTAATAGCTCATTAATCTCGAAGTCCTTTATCAAATCCGGTTCATTACATAATACTAAATCCAGAATTGCCTTCTCCCTGGTAGGCTCCAATACAAGCTGTTCCAAGAATCCATCATAAAGGCACTCTACAAAGTCCCTTTCTTAGGGTCCAGTACCAACCTGATTTTCCCAGTCTACCTGCATGTTGAAATCTCCCATAACAACCACAGCATTACCTTTGCTACATGCCAATTCTAACTCCTGATTCAACTTGCGCCCTATGTCCAGGCTACCTTTTGGGGGCCTGTAGATTAGTCCCATTAGGGTCTTTTTACCCTTACAATTCCTTAGTTCTATCCATACTGACTCCACATCTCCTGTTTCAATGTCACTCCTTTCAAGGAACTGAATTTCATTCCTCACCAACAGAGCAACCCCACTCCCTCTGCCCACCTGTCTGTCTTTTCAATAGGAGGTATATCCTTGAATATTCAGTTCCCAGCCCTGGCCCTCTTGCAGCCATGTCTCAGTAATTCCCACAACATCATACTTGCCAGTTTCTAACTGAGCCTCAAGCTCGTCCACTCTATTCCTTATACTTCGCGCATTCATATACAGCACTTTGACCTCCGTATTCACTTCCCCCCTCGCACCGTTCGCAATTGGCCCTGACCTTACTCTGTTGTCCCTTCTTAAACTTTCCTTCCCATTAATACTCCCAATTTGTCAATCCCTCCCCGCACTATTTAGTTTAAACCTGCACGTGTAACCCCAGCAAACCTGCCTGCCTGAATGTCAGTCCCCCCTCCAGTTAAGGTGTAACCCGTCCCTTTTGTACAGGTCACCCCTACCCCAGAAGAGATCCCAGTGGTATATAAATCTAAATCCTTGCTCCCTGCTCCAGCCCCTCAGCCACACATTCAGATCCCCTATCTCCCTGTTCCTGTCCTCACTGGAAGCAATCCAGAGATAACTACCCTAGAAGTCCGGCATTTCAGTCCAATTCCCAACTCCCTGAACTCATGCTGGAGAATCTCCTTCCTCTTCTTCCGATGTCGTTTGTGCCAATGTGCACAACTACTGCCGGCTGTTCACCTTCTCTCTCGAGGATGTTCTGAATTCGGCTCGTGACATCCTGAACCTTGGCACCAGGGAGGCAAGAGACCTCGCATCTTGTCTGCCGCCACAGAAGCTCCTGTCCGCTACTCGGACAATGGAGTCACCCTCCACTAGGGCTCTGCTCGACGTCAGTCTCGCCGGTCGAGTCCCATCTCTAGGATTGGAGCTACGGACTGGAAACATCGTCTCTCCAGACAGTACCTGTTTTCATTAGGCACAGCCACCTGGGTCTTCTGCACTCCACGATTTCCACCTTTCTCTCTGTCACACACCTTGTTTCTTCCCGTATCTTCAGCGTGACCTCACTGTAAGTCCTGTCCAGGAAACTCTCATTTTCCCGGATGGTCCTGAGGTCAACCAGCTGCTTCTCCAGTGCCCCAACATGGTCCTTTCTGAGCTGAAGCTGGACGCATTTGCCACAGTTGTAGCAGCCAGAGGCTCCATCTGTGTCCCTGGACTCCCACATTCTGCAAGCATCACACTGTCTCATCTGCCCCGACATGTGTTCACCACGTTCCGTCCTCTCGAGCTTTATGCGTTTTATGGAGTTTGTGATATTTTCCAGCACAAGTCTTTCGAGTGTCTTCATGACTACAGAGGTCAGTCCGACAGGCCTGTAGTCATTAAACAACTAATCTGTGCCTTTTTGGGTACAGGGACAATAGTGGAGACTTTGAAGCAGGCAGGGACAGTACATGTTTGCAGGGACTGGTTAAAAATGTCTGTATATATCGGTGCCAGCTGTTTGGCACAGAGCTTAAGAGTAGAGGGCAAAACATTGTCAGGTCCTGGAGATTTCCGCCTCTTTTGTCCTCTGAAAAGCCACTCCACCTTCTCTATTTCTATTGTTGATGATGGAGTAGTAATGTTGTGCAGCACAGAGGGTGTGGGTGATTGGGTGTGAAGTGGTGATTGGAGGCGGGTGGGTGTATAAGGGCCCAGTCTTTGCAGAATGAGGTCAGGCTGTGAGTGGGTGTGAAGTGTTGGTTGAGGTGGGAAATGGTCCAGTCTTTTAATACTGGAGTCTTGTCTTAAGTAGCTGTGAAGTGGTGAATGGGAAGGAGAGGGTGCAGGGTTCATTCTTTGTTGACTGGGGTCTGGCTGTGTTGGTTGGGGACGGGGGGGGGGGGGGGGGGGGAGTGGAGGAGTGGGGGAGGGGGTACCAGGGTTATGTTTCTGATTTTCAAACCCGCAGTAAAACTCATTCAGGTTGTTGGTCAGCTGACGATTGTCCAAAGAGCGGGGGGCTTTCCACTTGTAGCTGGTAATTTCTTGCAAGCCCTTCCAAACTTTTTTTATTTTTTTTTAAATTTCAAAATATACTTTATTCGAATGATAAATATATACAATACATTAACCTTGCGGAAAATCCATCCGACATTTTCGGAGGCTGTACAATAGATCAATACAGTTTAGACATTTCTTTCCCCCAAATTTCCACAAATCAGTCCCCCACTCGTGCCACAGTGGCGTGGGATACCTTCCCTTATATTGAGGGGCGTCTCCACCATACCGTACCCCCCATGTCCAGCAGCGGAAGGGCGTTAGACTGTGGCCCTCCCCCACCGAGCCTTGGCGTTGGCTGCACCGAGCTTCAGTGCGTCCCTCAGCACGTACTCCTGCAGTCTGCAGCGGGCCAGTCGGCAACATTCCCTGACGGACATCTCGCTCTGCTGGGTGTTGAACAATGCTCGGGCAGACCAAAGGGCGTCTTTTACCGAGTTGATGACCCTCCAGCAGCACTCGATGTCAGTCTCTGAATGTGTCCTTGGGAACAGTCCATAAATTACAGAGTCCTCTGTGACGGAGCTGTTCGGGATAAAGCGTACCAGGGACCCTTGCATTTTACTCCAGACTCTTTTAGCAAACCCACACTCTGTAAAGAGGTGGGCAACCGTCTCCTCGCCATAGCAGCCGTCCCGAGGGCAGCGTGCGCTGGCAGTGAGGTTCCGACGGTGCAGGAAGGATCTGACTGGGAGGGCTCCCCTCACCGCCAGCCAAGCCAGGTCTTGGTGCTTGTTGGTGAGTTCTGGCGATGAGGCATTTTGCCAGACAAGCTGGGCAGTCTGCTCAGGGAACCACGCCACTGGGTCCATAGAGTCCTTTCCCTGCAGTGCCTGCAGGACATTCTGTGCTGACCACTGCCCGATGGACATGTGGTCAAAGGTGTTGGTCCGGCAAGCCCTTCCAAACTGAAGAAGAGTCACTATCTGAGAACTTGCTCCTCAACTTCTCAGATTACCTTCCCTTGGCAGCCCTGATTTCTCTTCTCAGTTTGCTCCCCTACCTTCTCAGATAGGGTGGTAAAGAAAGCCTTTGGTGTGCTGGCCTTTATAAATCAGAGCATTGAATATAGGAGTAGGGAAGTAATGTTAAAATTGTACAAGGCATTGGTAAGACCAATTCTGGAGTATGGTGTACAATTTTGGTCGCCTAATTATAGGAAACATGTCAACAAAATAGAGAGAGTACAGAGGAGATTTACCAGAATGTTGCCAGGGTTCCAGCAACTATGTTACAGAGAAAGGTTGAACAAGTTAGGTCTTTATTCTTTGGAGCGCAGAAGGTTAAGGGGGGACTTGATTGAGGTCTTTAAAATGATGAAAGTGATAGACAGAGTTGACGTGGATAAGCTTTTCCCATTGAGGGTAGGGAAGATTCAAACAAGAGGGCATGACATGAGAATTAAGGGACAGAAGTTTAGGGGTAACGTGAGGGGGAACTTCTTTACTCAGAGGGTGGTGGCTGTGTGGAATGAGCTTCCAGCAGAAGTGGTGGAGGCAGGATCGATTTTAACATTTAAAAGTAAAGTGGATAGGTATATGGACGTGAAGGGAATGGAGGGGTATGGTCTGAGTGCAGGTAGATGGGACTAGGGGAAAACAAATGGTCGGCACGGACTGGAAGGGCCGAGAGGGCCTGTTTCCGTGCTGTAATTGTTATATGGTTATATGGTTGTACTTGGCCTGCCTGTAGAGGTCTGCATCCCCGTAGGCCTCCTATTTAGACCGTCGGAGCTGTCTTGAGTTCTGCAGTGAACCAGGGCTTGTGTTGTTGAACAGTGTCCGGGTCTTAGTTGGAATGCAACTGTGCTCGCAAAAGCTGACATATGATGATACAGTGTCCGCATACTCACTGAGGGTTGTGGTTGCTTCCCTGAACACATTCCAATCCGTGCAGTCAAAGCAGGATTGTAGGTTCTCAATGCCCTCACTTGTCCACCTTTTTGTTGTTCTGACCACAGGCCTAACTACTTTAGCTTCTGCCTGTAGGTCGGAATAAAGTGAACTAGACAATGATCAGAGAAAACCAGACCCGCCCGGGGAACAGAGCGATATGCGTTCTTGATTGCCGTATAACAGTGATCTAGTGTTCTCTCCCTTCTGGTGGGGCAGGTAACATGAAGTCTGTATTTTGGAAGGTCACGGCTGAGGTTAGTTTTGTTAAAGTCCCCCAAAACAATGACCATGGTGTCTGGGAAGTCACTCTCTACCCTCATTACTTGGACAGCGAGTTGCGTTTGCGCCTCGGGTACGCAGGCTTGGGGAGGAATGTAAACTCCAGCGAGAATAAAGGAGTTAAATTCCCTCGGAGAGTAGAAGGGTTTGCAGTTTATAAAGAGGGATTCTAGGTTGGGAGAGCAGAACTTTGACAGTACTGTGAAGTCGCTGCACCAGTCCTGGTTGGTATAGGAGCATATTCCACCGCCTCTTGATCTCTTGTATGCATTGTTGTTTCCTCTCTATTATTGTGCTTGTTATTCTGCTGCTCATATTAGAATCTTCACCCATCTCTCAACAAATAGCTTCAACCGCACAGCAGACCTATAATTCCCAGTCTGAGTCTCGCTCTCTCTCTCTCTCCTACATTGTTTCAACAAAGCTCTATGTAAGCTTGAGGAACAGTACCCATCTTCCCATCAGACATATTAGTGACTGCAAGCTTTCCATTGAGAGTTCAGCAGTTTCAGTTAATGAACATTTACTGATTCCTAGTATTCTGTGCAAATTGTTTAGGTAATTTCAAATTATCATACTGCATTTCGCCACCACTAAGCTTTTGTGCTCTTGCTCCGTCACTTTTTTCCATGTAATCTCTCCTGCCTTCGATCATAATACTGTTTCCCTTTGATTCTCCTCCACTCCTTTCACCGTAGCTTACAACTGGTGTATCTCTAATTTTTGTTTCAATTTCTATTCCATCTGATGCCTAATATGCTGAGCATTTACAATATTTTATGTTTTTATTTCTGTGCCGCTATGCCATGACTCTTTGAAAATACAAATGTTCTTTTTGATTTCTAATAATGGTCTTTGCACAAACTGACATTTTTAAAACATTTCTATCTATCTCGTGTTTTTCCTTGCTGCCTTTCTAACCTTTGATAAATTGCTTTTATTGATAGCAAACTCTTTCCCATCAAATTCTGTGATTCAGAGCAATATAAAATAGTTTGACAGTGGGGGAGTGGGGGAGGGGTACCAGGGTTATGTTTCTGATTTTCAAACCCGCAGCAAAACTCATTCAGGTCGTTGGTCAGCTGACGATTGTCCAAAGAGCGGGGGGGCTTTCCACTTGTAGCTGGTAATTTCTTGCCAAACTGAAGAAGAGTCAAAAGGATACACAAGAAAACAGTTATTCAAAGTGTTTGGTTAATTTTCGACTATAGTAGCTTTTCTCATTGAATGTGCTCCAATAGTAATCTGAATTACATCCATGTGCCAAAGTTTGTCAAGTCCAAGTTATGCACTAAAGCATTCTTATCTGGATTAGAACATGTGAGAAAATGCTTTTTTTTAGGGAAATGGCACAGTCATTTGCATCTGCGATTCATATCAGTGCAGTTAATGTTTCCCTAGATTCATTCACCCACCTGACAACATTACATTCCTTTATTATTGGCTGCCAGTGCTTTTTTTTGTTGATAAAAATGTGCTGGTGCTCATATAACAGTTGGCTGCTGTATGTCAAATTAATTTTCAACTTTTTAGAGGTCCTGATACTGTCACAAAGAAAGCACTGCTCATAACCAATTACCTTAATTAAAAACACAGAAAATCTAGTAGTGCATTATGCAATCTTTGGCAATTGAAAGGTGTTTTGGGACATAAATGTCTTGCTCATTGTCAATGGTCAGGATAATGGACACAGCAACAGTGGTAATCTTTTCATTGCTGGCAGCCATTTTGTGTAACTCGCATCAGAGCTGTGTGCTCAAACTTGTGTTCCCCTTCATACCTCACTTTGTAGAGACATGGGGCCACACACAGCAGGGATTTGTTTGCGGTAGACTATCGCCTGAGGTGTCAGGCATACAAGAGATAATCATCTCAATCAACAATTCCTGTCCCACCTTACCGCCACCAAGGACCTGAAATTAGCCCGCCTCCAGGCCGTTCCAGCCACTGACAATTCCCGACTCGACCGCCCGCAGGCCCCGGGCCCCAACTCTGGCCCGAGCCGCCGGCCTGAGTCCCCCGACGCCATCTTGTCCACGTGGAGCGCCTCCAGGACTCACCAGGACGCTGCCTTCACCGACCTCCACGCCGATGCTGCCGCCGACCTCCACCTGCCTACCGATGAAGCCCAGCCCCGCTGCCTGCCTGGTAACTATGTTTATCTCCCCCTCCCCGATTCCACCGCCCATCACCAGCGCAACGCGACTGCCGAACCTCGCCGCCCCCCAGGACCACCTAACTCCATCGCCGCACCGGGCCCATCCAGCATCGCCGTTGGACTGGGCCCGCCGAAGACCACAGCCGCCACACCGGGCCCATCCAGCATCGCCGGTGTACTGGGCCCGCCGAAGACCACAGCCGCCTCACCTTGCATCGCCGCCGGACCGGGGCCACCCGAACACGGCCGCCGCACCGCACCCCACTCATCTCGCCGCCTCACCGGTCGGACCTCCAACGCATCGCCCGCCGACCCCGACTCCACTGCCCGCGGACTCCTACCTTCGGGTCCGCCGACCCACGACACTCCACCGCCCTCCAGCAGCCCGCAGCCGTCGCCTCACCTGCAGACTGGACTCTACAGTGGGCCTGAAGCCTCCATGTTGCTTACTCCTCCCACCACACTGGGTCCTAGTGCCCGTTCCCCAGCCCCAGTAACCTCAGTGGCTATTCCACTAGGTCTTCCCCATCCCCCCCTACCATGTAACCCCTGCTCTTCCCCACCCACACCACAGCCCCCATACCCCCCCACCCCCTGACCACCCTCCACCCTCCCACCACACAACGCTTCGTCCTCAGTCCACTCACCTGCCTTCCTCCGGCCACAACCCCCATCCTTGCCGCGTGTTCACCATCCCCCGGACCTCCCCCTCTCCGACATCGAACGGTCTGTCCTCAGCAGAGGTCTTACCTTTGTCCCCCTCCGTCCCCACCTCAATGAGTTCCGCGCCCACCACGACTTGGAGCTCTTCTACCGTCGCCTCCGCCTCACAGCGTTCTTCCACGGGAAGAAGCCCTCGCCCCCCACTGATGATCCCTTTTCCTGTCTCCCACGTACCCCCTCCACCTGGACCCCCCCTCGTAGCCTTCCGGCTCTAGAACTATTTATCCAGAACTGCCGTCGGGACATCAACCGCCTCGACTTCTCCACCCCCCTGTCTCACTCCAATCTATCCAGCCCCGAACGTACTGCCATCGACTCACTCCGTAACAACCCAGACTGGGTTATCAAACCCGCCGACAAGGGAGGTGCCGTGGTAGTCTGGCGCGTCGATCTCTACAAAGCGGAGGCCGCGCGCCAACTCTCGGACACCTCCTCCTACTTACCCCTGGACCATGACCCCACTGACGAACACCAGGCCACCATCTCGAGCATAGGAAGAAGGGTCTCGACCCGAAACGTCGCCTATCTCCTTCGCTCCTTAGATGCTGCTGCACCCGCTGAGTTTCTCCAGCTTTTTGTGTACCCAAGAGATAATCATGCCTTCCTTTCCTTGTGCTTTCACTCACTTTCGGGGCATTTTCAAAGCTGATTTTTTATGACTATCAAGAAGAGATTACTTGAAAGTCTAACACTCCGCCCAGTGATCAGTGTGGCAATGATGAAGCAGCTGTGATCTTCCCAAGCAGCCTCTAATGGGAACTGCTCTGCTCATGACATGTTATGCGCACTACCCTAGTGTTGTTTTTTAATGTATCTTTGCACGGATTAGGGCATGTGCCACAACTATTCTCAACCATTCATTTTTACAGTGGATCTAATTGATTATTGGTGTTGTACTCTGTATTTACCGCATCAAAATAGGGTGAAATCTTATTTCTAGGCAATCATGTAGCCTAGTTGAATCATGAACAAGATTTGGCAGTAAGTTAACAAGTTCAAGTTCAAGTTCAAGTGAGTTTATTGTCATGTGTCCCTGATAGGACAATGAAATTCTTGCTTTGCTTCAGCACACAGAACATAGTAGGCATTTACTATAAAACAGATCAGTGTGTCCATATATCATTATATAAATACATACACGCATGAATAAATCAACTTATAAAGTGCAAATAACAGATAACAGATAATGGGTTATTAATGATGATAGTTTTGTCCAAGCCAGGTTTAATAGCCTGATGGCTGTGGGGAAATAGCTATTCCTGAACCTGGTCATTGCAGTCTTCAGGCTCCTGTACCTTCTACCTGAAGGTAGCGGGGAGATGAGTGTATGGCCAGGATGGTGTGGGTCTTTGATGATGTTGCCAGCCATTTTGAGGCAGCGACTGCGATAAATCCCCTCGATGGAAGGTAGGTCAGAGCCGATGATGGACTGGGCAGTGTTTACTACTTTTTGAAGTCTTTTCCTCTCCAACAATGGTCTGTTGAAAGACATAGAATGCTGGAGTAACTCAGCAGGTTGGGCAGCATCCCTGGAGGACATGGATAGGGGACATTTCGGGTCTGGACCCTTCTTCAGGAAGTGTCTGAAGAAGGGTCCCCACCTGAAACGTCACCCGTCCATATTCTCCAGAGATGCTGTAGTATATTGAGCTACTCCAGTATATTGTGTCTTGGTTAACCAGCATCTACAGTTCCTTGTTTCTGGCAATGATCGGTTATTGGTCTTTGAGAGTAACATGTATGGATTTGCTCAAGCCACTTCTTCCATTTTCAGAGTGCCTATCGAATGTTTACCAACAGTACCTGCTTGAAGCACATGATACTGAAGGTCCGCAGGGATGCCCGGAATTTTGAGCGATACCAGCACAATAGGGACTTGGTGACTTTCCTGAACATGTTTGCAGATACGCAGCTCGAGCTTCCTCGAGGGTGGGAAATAAAGACTGATCAACAGGGCAAGGTAAGGGCAGTTTTCAGTTTCAAGTATCTTGTGTGCTTTTTTTTCTGTAATCTATAAAGTATTCTATTTCTAATCATCCAAACGGAAATGTTCTCCTTTCTAGTCATTTTTTGTTGATCACAACAGTCGTGCAACAACATTTATTGATCCCAGGCTTCCACTGCAAAATGGGCGCTTGCCGAACCATTTAACGCACAGGCAACACTTGCAGCGTCTGCGCAGTTACAGTGCAGGGGAGGTAAGTGACAAACACATTTATATGCATTTAGATGTGCTATATTAGTGAGCTGAGAACAACCAGTCCAGAATAATACTCTGGAGGATAGCTGCGGTCGCCAATCTGCTGTCATTTGTATTCAACTGTAATTCTGCTCCTAAAGCTTACCCCATTAGTCTAGTTCAGTAAAACACTCAGTCAAGTCGAGTCGAGTCAAGGACAGGATCAACTAAACTTCTTCATTCTCAATCAAAAACAAACTTCCTATACGATACCTAACCTTGTCTCTACTCGTCCAAGCTCTTCAGCCTTATACGAATAGACACCTCCAGATGGTCAGCATGGTCCCAGAAGATTGACCTCGATCCATGTGGTGTCCCCTCTTTCATACAGTATTGGACCCGTGGCGCGAAATACATGGGGGGGAGGGCAAGCCCTACAAGCCAATCACAAATAATGATCATATAATACATTTGCTGACAGCTCCCGAACCCAATCAGAAAAACCCCATTACATTGTTTCCACAGAAGGTTCTAGTTGGAAGACAGTTCATCAAAGTAAATAAACATTTCCCCAGGTAACATAAACAATTCGAGCAAGGCTCCATGCTTCAACCAATCACAAGATAACAGTGCAAAGACCCTGCAACATAGTTAACAATACTTTTACAACACCTCATTCTGTAACCAAATCTGATCGTGCATTTGCAGCCAGGCTCAGCTATTTCTGCAAAACCCTCACACATACTAACAATTGAGGGGACATCTGGACATCACCCTGTGCTCAGCTTCCTCGCAGGGTCCAGACACTCTTGAGCCATGAGCCTCATGGCTTTACAGCTTTTTGCAGAAAGATGACAAGCAGGATTTGCAAAGGCAGAGATCCTCCATTTTGTCACATACTAAATTGGCCAATGTTATCACAAGTACCAAAACAACATGCAAAGGTTTCCCAACAGTTGAGTCCATGTGTGTTCTGGCATGAATGGAATAAAGCCGCACACACAAGATGATCCTCCACTCGTTGTCTGTTGCATTTTTTGATTGTAATGCTTTTTTATATAAACTTACATGCTGAATCTACAAGGGTATATAATAAGGAAACAGAGAGGCAATTGTAATGAAACAGTTATTTTTAAATAAAATTAACCATATGTTTCCTCTCGGTTGAAATGAACTGTAAGTAGCTCGTAGTTTGTTGGCACTGCTAATTGGTTTACACCGTCACCGTAGTTCCCGTGCTGAGTCAATCCATGCCAATCTGATTAACCTGACCTGAATGGTTAATTGTATGCTTTGAACAGTAATGGAAATAATTTGTAATATTTATTGCACACAATATGATATCCATTTGCTCAATTTCTGCACATAAATTAGAACATAGAACAGTAAATTATACGAACAAGCCCTTTGGCACATAATGTCAGCGTCACATGATGCCAAGTTAAACTAATCTCTGCCTGCACATGAGCCATATCCCTCCATTCCCCGCATGAACATGTACCTAATGCTGGAATCCATAATTAAGAATGTGATATCTAGGCACTTCAAAAATACTATCGAGCAGAGTCAACACAGACTTGGGAAATGAAAATCATATGGACTAATCTATTGTAGCTCTTTGAGGATGAATGTAGCATTAATGACAAACCCATTAATTTATCATGCCTCAACACCTCATTCTTGCTCTTTAACTTAATACATCTCCCCTCACCAGACCCTTTCCTCTCCTTCTTCTTGACTATTTAGTGAATAATTAATTTTGCATAAAGATTATAAATATTTTCAGTTTGTGTGGTGACTAGAATGTTGTCTTCCAAAATTATGTTATTTGGTTACATATGTAGGACTTATACTTAGAGTTTGTCATTAATTTATATTAGACAGCAGTTTCCTCTGTCACAGTCGTCACTCAGTTGCACAGTGTTGCCAGTCCAGATAATGAAAAAGTATTTCATGTATTGCTGGTGCAGGCTTCTGACGTTTCACGAGTGCGGGGATCTACTCTGCTAGCCAGACCTACCAACACTCTGGTGGCTGCCATTCGCAATCCGTACCATCAAGACGCAGTGCCTGTGGGTAAGAAAATTAAGAACTTTTAAATCCCCATTTTTAGTATTTTAGAGCTTGGGCCTGTCCCACTTACACGATTTTTTTCGGCGACTGCCGGCACCCATCATAGTCACAGCAGGTTGCCGAAAAATTTCAAAATGTTGAAAATCCAGCGGCGACCAGAAAAAGGTATGACTCTTTGAGCGACTACTCACGACCAAACAGGCGTAGCGGAGGAAATATATGCCCCATACTCTCCAAACTTGGTGTTATATAAGATCAGATATTTTCTTTGTGTTTTTGAGAGCTCAAAAAATCCTTGGTATTTTAATAATAATAATAAGCGAGCCTATCATCATCTCATGATTAAATTGAGCGATACAGATCAAGAATGGTTCAGCTTGAACACCCAAACTCCACAGAGCTTGTTAATCTCATTCAACGAAGGCCAGCACCACCTCAAGAGCACTGCAGTTAAAACAAAGACAAATTGTCAGGCTTTGTGCTCCAGACAGCTGTCCAATGAGTTTTGCTGGGAATTCTAATCGTGCACAGGTAGTATTTGACTACAAGATCAAATCTGGCTGTAACACCCTCCCCCTGCTGAAGAATCAACCATCAATACTTGCTGCTCAGGCATATACACTATAAAATGGCCACCAGAGCAGTGTGTGGGCTATCAGTACCTGTGCCTCAACACGAGTAGGTATTCTTCAGGAAATATGTTGGAGAAATAGCAAATGTCTAAACAGATGTACAAAAAGTCTGGAATGCTCATTTCTCATTTTCATCCCTAATTACAGCGTACAATGACAAGATTGTGGCTTTCCTCCGTCAGTCAAACATTTTTGAAATGCTTCAAGAGCGGCAGCCCAGCCTTGGCAGAAATCACACGCTCAGGTAAATGCATTTGTCATCAATAGAGTTTTGGTACGTGGAACTGATTGATGTTTATGCCCAAACAACACCAGCATTCTTGGTGTACTCTATAAGCCCAGAGGCTTAATTCACTATATAGTGTTTAGTTAAAATTTGATTTTACAGATACAGCATGGAAACAGGCCCTTCAGCCCACTGAGTCCATGCTCGCCAGCAAGCATTCATACATTAGTTCTATCCTACACACTAGGAACAATTTACAGAAGCCAATTAACCTGCATGTCCTTGGGAGAAAACTAGAGCACCCAGAGAAAACGCACACGGTCACAGGGAGAAAGTACAAACTTCATACAGGAGCATCCGGAGCCAGGGTTGAACCCGGGTCTCTGGCGCTGGAAGGCAGCAGCTCTACTACTGTGCCGCCCCATGTGCTGCTGTGCTGCCCCATTGTGGAAGTATGGATCGAATTTTAAGCTTGTTTCCTTGCGTCATCTTTCCTTACCATAACCTCCCAGATCTGAAGGTTATCTTCGCACACATTGCCGTATTATCTCAAGGTTGACCTCCATGTCTCACTTGTGCCACAGACATTTTGACTGTCAGGGCCTCAAAGCTGACCCTGTCCTTACGTTAGTATTAATAGTCCAATCCTTTGGATTTTTGGTACAATGAATTGCATCAATTTATCCAATAACACTTTCCAGTGAGCGTGCAGTTTTTAAAATGAGTTGTACTGCACCCCCCCTTTCAAACTGCATTAGACTTTACACAATTGCAGGGACCTGCAGGACATTTATCCAGACTAAAAATACATCTAAGCACAATCTTGCAAGAGTGCAGAGTCTATCAGCCTCACCATATTACAACAATTTTTTTTTAAATGAGAACACTTATAAGCAAAAGGTACAATAAGAAAAGAAAATGGCAATAGAGCTCTCATGAAAATTCCTTATCCTTTGAATGGATATTGAAAATTTGATTTGTTACCTGTGCAAAAATATTTTTCCAGTGACTCAGTAAACTTAAGTAATACATTCTACTGATAAGGAAGGTCACTGATTCAAAGATTTCAAAGATTTCAAAGCTTTCAAAGGTCTTTTATTGTCACATGTACCAATTAAGGTACAGTGATATGAGAATTACCATACAGCCATATGAAGAAAAAGCAAAAAGACACTCAACTACATAAAAGTTAACATAAACATCCCCACAGCGGATTCCACACTGTGATGGAAGGCAAAAAAGTCCAAACTTCTTCCTCTTTATTCTCCCGCGGTCGAAGCTGTTGAATCATCCGTCGGGGCGATCGAAACTCCGACAGCCGGTGGTCGAAGCCCCCATGTCGGGGTGGTCGAAACCCCCGTGTCGTGGAGGTTGAAGCTCCTACGTCGGGGCGATCGAAGACGCATTGGGGCGATAGAAGCTCCCACGTTGGGGCGATCGAAACTCCTGTGGCTTGTAGTTCCCGAAGTCGGTCTCTGACCAGAGACCGCGAGCTCTGTGAAGTGGCGGCGCTGCCTGGCAGCTGCGGCTCGTCTGCAGTCCGTCTGTTTTTTATTTTATTTTTCTCTTCTTGTGTCTGTTTTAGTTAAAATTTTGGTTTATTAGGCTGTGTATGTGTGGGAGAGGGGGAGGGGGTGGGTGGGAGAAACAGGGTTTTAGTCTCTCCCTTCGGGGGGATGCGACTTTTCTTGTCGTGTCCCCCGTCACCGTCTCCGTCTGTGCTGAGGCCTAATGGCGGAGCTGGTGCCCTCAGAGCTGTGGCGGCGTTCCAGCAATCCAGCGGCTGCGGCGGCCCAGCCTCCAGCGTTCCAGCGGAGACCCGGCTTCAGAGCTGTGGTGCTCCAGCGGTGGCGTTCCAGCAGCGACCCGGCTTCAGAGCTGCGGTGCTCCAGCGTTCCAGTGGCGACCCAGCTTCAGAGCTGCGGTGCTCCAGAGTTCCTGCGGCGGACCCTGCTTTAGAGCTGTGGCGGTGTTCCAGCATTCCGGCGACGACGGTGGCGGCAGCCCGGCTTCGGAGGATCAGCCGCGGGCCTAGTGGACGACAACATGGATCGCCTCAGCACAGAGGGAGAACAAGGAGGGAAGGAGACAAAGACTTTAAGACTTTTGCCTTCCACCACAGTGAGGAGGTGCCTGGTGAACTCACTGTGGTGGATGTTAAATATGTGTTTATTGTGTGTGTGTTTTTTTTTAATATGTTATGACTGCAAGGCTACGAAATTTCGTACAGACCGATAGGTCTGAATGACAATAAAGGATACTTTACTTTACTTTATTTTACTTAAGTCCGCAAACACCATGGTTGGATCTCCAAGGTAGATCCCTGACAAAGGAATCACGGGCTCCGTGATATTAAAGCCCCGTAGACACATAGAAATTAGGTGCAGGAGTAGGCCATTCAGCCCTTCGAGCCTGCACCGCCATTCAATATGATCATGGCTGATCATCCAACTCAGTAACCCGTACCTGCCTTCTCTCCATACCCTCTGATCCCCTTAGCCACAAGGGCCACATCCAACTCACTCTTAAATATAGCCAATGAACTGGCCTCAACTACCCTCTGTGGCAGAGAGTTCCAGAGACTCACCACTCTCTGTGTGAAGAAAGTCTTTCTCATCTCGGTCTTAAAGGATTTCCCCCTTATCCTTAAGCTGTGACCCCTTGTCCTGGACTTCCCCAACATCGGGAACAATCGGGAATTAAAGCTCCGTAGACTCCTGCGTTGGAGCTCTCAATTGTCGATCCCCAGCAAAAGCCGCAAAATTTTCAATGTTAGGCCGCAGTGCGAATGGAGATACCATACGGAAAAATAATCGCATCTCTGTCGAGGTAAGAGATTAGAAAAAGTTTCCCCCTACCCCCCCCCCCCCCCCCCCACCCACCCCCACATAAAACAAGCTAAAGAACACTAAAAACATACATTTAACACACACTATTAAAACACAATGAAGGAAAGGACAGACAGATTGTTGGCAAGGCAGCCATTACTGGCGCCACCCAGTGGACCACTTCTCTGCCAGCATTTAGTAGCCATTGGTCTTAATTGTGCGGCTTATTGAGAAGGTTTTCAGTTAGGATTGCCGTTCCTGACCTGCATTGAATGTCAGATCAGGCTTGTGTGAATTAATGTTCCGAAACACCAAAGTTATCAATGACATAGAAGTGTGTCCGAACATGGTGTGGAGAATATTAGAATTAAAAAAATTGTAATTAAAGGATGTTGTTTCAATTTTTAGTCCCTCCACAGAGTTGCTCATCCTGTTCATTAAAAAGCCATGTTGTGTAATGCTCTTGGTCAGAAATTGCTGGGCGGCTTGGTGACGTAGCGATAGAACTACTGCCTTACAGCCCCAGAAACCCGGGTTCGATCCGGACCGGGTGCGGAATTTGTACATTCTCCCCGTGACCTGTGTGGCTTTTCTCCGAGATCTCCGGTTTCCTCCCACACTCCAAAGGCGTACAGGCTTATAAGTTAATTGGCTTGGTATAGTTTAAAATTGTTTCTAGTGTGAATAGGGTAGTGTTAATGTGCAGGGATCGTTGGTCAGTTCGGACTCGGTGGGCCAAATGGCCTGTTTCCGTGCTATTTCGCAAAACCAATCTGCAATAAAATGGAATAATAGCAGATTTGATCTGAATGTCTGTTTCAGTTTAGTACATTGTTACACATTGAATCAAAGTTCACTAAAGGTTGTGGAAGTAAATCAACAAATGGAAAGCAACCAGTTGGTCTGAATAAAATAATGCTTTTGAAAGGGGAGGTCAATTAAATTGGGAAAGGATGATTTATCAGTTCTTTAGAGAATAAAGCAAATTCTATGTTTGATTTGATTTATTTTACTCCCCAAATGCTACCCTTTTAATTCACAGACAACAGTAATATCCAACAACGTCACTGCACTGATTGTTTGCAAGCTCCACATGTTGCATTCATTTTTTAAAGAGCACTCTTGAGAAATGGGCAATTCCCATTCCTGCCATCACAGGGTCACATTCCTGCCATTTGCCCTTAATTTGACATGCACAGATAGTCCTAAAGTCTGCCTGTTCATTTTTGCAGAATTGCAGAAAGGTTACAGGATGGTGGGAGACCATTCAGCCCATTGAGACTGTTTTGGCTTTCCGCAAGGGTAACTAGCAGTTCCAGTCTAAATATTGTAACTTACCCAGTCCCTTTTTATATTCCACAATGGAATGTTCTCCTCCTGACAAAGTGTTTGCAATTCTTACTCACTAAATAATAAGATTTCTCATCTCATTTCTTTTATTTTAGCCTTCTACCAGTGAAAGCAGCTTCTCTCTATCTATGATATTAAATATCTCTATTGGACTCCCACATAACCTCCAAGGAGAACAACATCATTTTTCCAATTTATCCATGCACACAATAGTCTCTCATCCATGGCAGTATTACATTAAGCATCATTTGCACCTTTTCCAAAGCCTTTAAATTTGTTTGATGCTGTGTTTTGTGTTTATTTTAATTGGCCGAAGATTTTGACTGCAGAATGGATAATGCTAATTTTACCACCCACCACCATTATTTCACCCCTGCCCATCCCTTATTCAGTGAGAGCCATAGACTGTCGATCATCTTTGGCTCACAATCCCTCACCTAGTAAGCTGACTTAAGGGCCTGTCCCACCAGCATGCGACTCCATGCGGTGAGCGCGACCTAACGTGGTCGCTTGAGCCGTCCGGCCTCGCGGGCCGGCCCCACTTCGATCGCTGGAGCCGTATGGAGTTGTGCGGAGCTGGTCCCGACATCGCATGGGGCTCCGAAAAACTGACCGTGTTCAAAAATTCCGCGCAGCAACGGCCTGTCGGCCCGCAGCCGCCTCGACGCATTACGCACCGCCTCGACGTCGTGCCTCCGTGTCCCTCTCTGTGTCCCTCCATGACACTCTCTATATGTGCCTCCATGACCCTCTGTGTGCCTCTCTGTGTGCCTCCGTGACCCTCTCTATATGTGCCTCCATGACCCTCTCTGTGTGCCTCCGTGACCCTCTCTATATATGCCTCCGTGACCCTCTCTTTGTGCCTCCGTGACCCTCTCTCTGTGTGCCTCCGTGACCGTCTCTGTGTCCAGTGATGCTGCCTGGCCTGCTGAGTTACTCCAGCATCTGTGTCCTTTAGTATATTAACTAGCATCTGCATTTGTTTGATTTTAGTACTAATGCAATGATAATACCTTACTCAGCTATAGCAGACAATCGGCAATAACAGGCATTATTACCTATACAAGGAAGTTTTACCGGGCAATATTAGTTGGTATTTTGACAGGTCCAAAAACGCGCAGTTTCCGGCGGGCAATATTACTTGGTATTTTTCTTCTTCCGGGTTTCGCCATTGACTTTACGTTGAAAAACTGCGGTCAATAACAAAGATGAAATATTACATCCGGCGTACATCCGGGACACGAACCCGGCCAAAGTTCACCGCGAAGAATCAGCTCATGGCATCTAAACAAACATGGCAGCCTCCAGCAGTGCGAGATTCGCGTCTCTTGACGACGACGGAATTATTTTAATTTACGTGCGGATAGGTAATAATTATAATATTGACTGGCTTCTTTCGGGAGACACCAGGAATATTGCCCGCACTGAAATCATATTGCCCTCGTCTTCGACTCGGGCAATATGATTTCAGTTTGGGCAATATTCCTGGTGTCTCCTTCAAGGCCAGTCAATATTATATTATTATTCCCCTTGGTCTGATATACCATGGATTTACTGTCAAGCAGTACAAAAGAATGAGAAGAAACTTGAAGAATATACTACAGCAACATCTCAAACAAGAGGAGGGAACTATTTATTTATTTTGTTTAAAATTTTGTTTAAAATTTAAATACAGAAAATATTGAATATAGATCACTGGTAGTTATATTGTATCAATATTAGAAAACACAGGTTATTTATGCGATTAATTTACAATTCTTTTGTCAGGTTTATTTCTCTTTATATGCTACTCAGCAGGACTATAGAACACATGACTATGAACACATTATTATGACTAATTGCAACCTGGTCCTTTGATAGAATATTGTGCACATTAATATATTTATACATTCACTGCAATCACATAAAAATAGAAAGCTTGTCGTTTTGCTTCTTCAGAAAACATGGGCAGTATGCGGTTTGTGCACATGTATAGATTTCTGATGAATGCTACCGAAATTCCAACATAATCTACTTCAGAGTAATAGCTCAAAGGTTTTGAAATTTAGTTTAGATGTGCAAGATTTGTTTAGTAATGCTAGATTGCATTTAATGAAACAAAAAGATATACTATTTATGAAAACAAAAGTAGCTGAATAAATCCAGGTCATATTTGCCTTCCTCGTTTTAAACCTAATGTTATTGAGTTGCTTTAAAAAAAAATCTGAATTTCTATATCTTTTGATTTCAGGGAGAAAATCCATTACATTCGGACAGAAGGAACGCTTGGTCTTGAAAAGCTGTCATGTGACGCAGATTTGGTTATTTTGTTGAGGTGAAGTAATTTTATTTTAGTCTATTTTCCCTGACCCTCCTTAATTAATCACCTTTGACACAATTCTGTGGATGTATAGTGAACAGAAGTTTAATGAATATTATCTGAAAAAAATCAGCAAAATGCAAATCATGAAGCTGCTTCCTTTTACAGGTAAGAAAAAGTACAGTTACAATCAAAGCTTGATTACTTCAGCAAATTTTGAATTCTTCACTATTGCAAACCAAAACAAATGTGTACTAATATAGGGCTGAGTTGACGTCTGGTCAATAACGTTTGATATTGTGCTTGGGCCAAAGGGCCTGTTGCCATGCTGTACGACTCTATACTGAAGCTGTCTGTCGTGGTGAGAGAATTAAGGAAGGTTTGGGATCTGAGTTGTGGAAGCCCTGAAGCCAGATTAGAAAGGTTTAGAGGGGTGTGGTGCAAATGCGGGCAAAAAACGATGGCACAATTACGCAGCTGGTAGAGCCACTGCCTCAGCGCCGGACACCCGAGTTCGATTTTGACCTCAGATTTTTTGACCATCTGTGGGTTGAGTTGGCACGTTCTCCCTGTGACCGCGTTGGTTTCCTCCGGGTGCTCCGCTTTCCTTATTCTTAAACTGTGGTCCCATCGAGAACATGTTTCCTGCCTCTAGTGTGTCCAAGCCCTTAACAATCTTCTATGTTTCAATGAGATATCCTCTCATCCTTCTAAACTCCAGAGTGTACAAGCCCAGCTGCTCCATTCTCTCAGCATATGACAGTCCCGCCATCCCGGGAATTAACCTTGTAAACCTACGCTGCACTCCCTCAATAGCAAGAATGTCCTTCCTCAAATTAGGGGACCAAAACTTAGGAGGAAGCTAGAGAGAAAGAGCGTGAGCGTCTAGTGCAAGAGAGCTATGTAGATACAATAAATGTTTTTTTATTCATTTTATTTTGTATATTCCTAGGAACACTTGATTTCTATTTATTGTCCAATGACGTGAGATTAAAAAATATTTTAAATATACAAATATTATGTATTAATTGCAGGTCTTAATAGTGTTACACTGGTCAAGGACATGAACATCCCCTCTCACTTTAAGATAAAAGCATGATCATATTTGAATAAATAAAGATTGCACTTGCTTCAAGCAAAAAAATATATGTTTAATGGCTCCAACATCTCATGGAGATTTTTGAAAAGAGAATTGCTCAGAATTCGTGATAATACCATTGAAACCAAGAGCAACCTGTGTCAAACAGAATCAAACGCAGAAACTCAATGGTCACTGATATAAATATTTCCCTGCTTCATAGAGATGTGCAGAATTTGCCGATTTGGCATAATTATTTTAATTGCCTTCTAATCTCACTGTACAATAAAGCAGAAGAAACAAATTGTCCAATCAGGAAATACTGAACATGTAATGAATCCCGTTATTGTTACTGATGAAAAATTTCACTGGCCCTCAACAGTTTAATTACTTTGAAAATAAATTTAAATATTAAAGATTGTTAAAAATTAAAACAAGATTGGTGCTTTGCTATGGAAGTTTACTTTTCATACTACATTAATCTCCTAAACATTGTTTCCATTACATATAGTGATTACATATGATGTTTATTGCCTGTTTTTTTATTTCTTGCTATACCAGCTGTGAATATTCTTTTAATTGATTGGTTAGCTGAGAACAAAGAGGGATCTGGCATGGGGAGGGGATGGGGGGTGCCGATGGGGGGAGCAAAGAAGGGGTGAGTACTAGTTGTAACATTGACGGGGCCTTTGTGGTGACGTGTACTGTACAAAAACAAATAATTTCACTGTACCTAGGCATGTGACAATAAAGTATCATCATCATCGTCATCATAGCTTGCTTTCTGCCTGCTAGTTTAATGGACAGCACAAATTCCCACAGGAAGCAGCAAATTGAGATTGGGGGCACAATGTCACGTTGATCAAGATCATTCCTTTGATGTTGACCATAAGATCCAGGCTGTTTCCTTATTTGTTATTCCTGAGTATGAATTTTTATGTGTGTTTTTGTACGAGAATTAAGTTTAAAATTCTGGAAAGAAGAAAGTTTTGTCAATAGCAATAGATTGCACTTTGAAACTTATTGCCAAAGAAATCAAACATGAATTTACATTCTCTGTTTTCTTTTAGCCTCTTTGAAGATGAAATTATGTCCCACATTCCAGCACATGCTTTATTTCATCCAGGATACAGTTATTCCCCTCGCTGCTCGCCTGGATCCTCACCGCAAAATTCCCCAGGTGAATTGGTTTAAAACTTGGGTTTAGTATTGGAATTCCATTAAAACTTATATATACATCTATTGCAACCTGAAGCAAAAAAATCAGCAGCTCACAATCAAAAATGGAACTTGCATTCAAAGTGGTAATTTTCTGCAAAACCAATATAAGCAACTTAGAAGAGAGACGAGGCACCAGATTATCTGGAAATTCACAAGTTCGCCTGGTTTCATTTATCAGATGAAACACTTCTACCACAGTTGCAATTATTCTGTCATTGTCATATCTCACCTCAGAATATGATTAGAGGAGGTGAAAGATTCAGGTTAGAGTTGTGGTGAGCAAAAAATCATTTCTGGTAAATCTATATGCATGGATTTCTCTCGTTACAACATCCTGAAATAATCACATAACAGTGCACAATGATGGCTGCTGAGCAGTGACATCATATCCCTGGTCCAGCTACGTTGTCACATCCCCTATTGCCAGCAGGAGCTTCATTATGTTTTAGATGGAATAAAACCTTTAATTAAAGTCTTAACCCTTTAAAACCTCTTACATTTCTAGAATTTCCAATTGGAGTTCTGGTTCTAAACTACATGGTTTATTTATCAATTACTTGAGATATTAGAACAAGAAAGACTAAGATCAATGTAAAGACATATTTTAGATGCAGCCTTAATGTTCTAGATTTATTTTATTCTTACGGTTAATATTTTTACAGTTTTGAGATAAAAACCCACAATTTTGACATTTTCTGAGAAATAAGCAAAGAAGATAGCTTTCTCAGATGTAAAATTAAATCCTGACACGAACATGGTTGGTGCAAACGTTATCTGAGCCAAAGTATTTATAACATTTTTAGTAGCTGATCTAAACCTGAAACACATTATTGGACCCTATCAGGCCCAGGTCAGGTGGATTATCTTTTAGTGTTGTTCACATCCACCCTCACAGGTTACACTGATTTGCATCAGCAAAAGAGCATTATTCAAACTTAAGAATGGCTGTACCTGTTGGTCAGGCAGATATTGTGCATCTATTGCAATCTGTCATGTATACTGTAGCACCGACGTTTAAACACATTGATGTTACTGAAATTAGGAAATTCTGTATTAAAAATAACTATTTTTAATTAGTCACACAATCTGGAAACTGGAAATGAATTTCGGAGACATGGTAATTTGTTTTTTAAATTTTGTTTGGCAGGTATGCAGCGTGCGAGTGCAAGGGCTCCTGCACCATACAGGAGAGATTTTGAAGCTAAACTGAGAAATTTCTACAGAAAACTGGAGGCCAAAGGTTATGGGCAAGGACCAGGAAAGATTAAGTAAGTGCACCACATTTTGTTCATGATTTCTTCATGATGTTGCTAATTAAATCTATTTTGCAAATTCATACACCAGCAGCATGGAGCTTTGTAAATCAGAACTAAATAGAAAGTTGGGTTTAATTGGGCTTCATTGAATTTACTATCATTTAAAATTAATGGACAAAACTTTTCATGGCAGATTGCTCGGCATTCAGTACTTGACATGCACCTTCCACACAAGCTACAGATAAGGGCATGACATGGTAACTGTTCAACATGCTGAACACGGGAGTAACTATGTAAAACACTTTAGAACTTTCAGACCGTGATGAAAAAGACATGAAGGCATATTTTATTCTTCCCTTGTAAAAATGCTCCTTCTTCCAGAAAATGCTCTTTATTTGGAGCAAGAGTATATGTTTGTGTCAATTTTATAAAAACTCAGATTCTGTTTCAATTGTTCAGCTGTGTCGTGCAGATTCATTTTGGAAAGTGTCTCGCGAAGAGGAGGTTCATTTAAGAGATGTGTTATTCAGTGAAAAACCCGATTTTAAAAATGCCCACACTTTCTCCAAGAAAAATAATTTGGGACTTTCCAAATAGAGAATACATATGTTTTTAATTCCAAAAAAATGAAATTCCTTACAGTAAGAATCCTGCTGGCAACAGTTCTGCAAATCCAGCTATTTCTACCGCTTCACTCTAGCTCTGCTCTATCCATTGCAGGTTAATTATACGGCGGGATCACTTGCTGGAAGGTACTTTCAATCAGGTTATGGCCTATTCACGCAAAGATCTCCAACGGAACAAGCTGTATGTCACCTTTGTGGGAGAGGAAGGGTATGGAGTTTCTTCATCAGTTTATCACTGATTATGTTCAGTTTATTTTTGTGTTGTATTGTTTATCAATACTAATGGGAAAACTACTGTAACCTTTTCAAAGTAAGTTCACAAAAAAACTCTCTTTGATCATTAACCCCTGACGCCAAAGTGTACCTAACTCTGATTAATCCATTTGATTTTGTGGCAAAGGTTCCAGATTTTCAGTGAGTACAGAGATGCTGCCTGACCTGCTGAGTTATTCCAACACTTTGTGTCCTTTTTGAAATGACCTCACAAGATGTCTAACAGTATCTATACGGTTTTATGCAGCTTCACAGTTCAGTATAATTGACGAACATCCAAATAATATGAATTCCTGTCCTAAAAACAGTATTCAAGAATTGATGTACTTCAGAAATCCATTCCATATAATATAAATCCCAGGCAAATCCACAGGCATGCTGTATCAATCTTTGATTTTTTTCCTATATCAGCATATTTTTACCAGTTTACTCTTCACGCAATAAGAAGTTACCTCAGCCAGTCCTGTTTAATAAAATCTGATTCCAGGAGACTTAGTTTTCGATCTTTCCTAACCTCTTTGCATCATGCTCTTTTACTGGAGTCTTGGGGTGAAATGTCATTGGAATTGTCCCAGGAACTTTAACTCAGCATGGAAATTAGTAGTTGACCACACAGGGAACTGTTGATGGCAGGATTGACATGGGGGGGCACTATCCAATTTGCTCTGTAAAGAATGCAACCTTTGTCCACCCTTATTATAATGTAGAGAGGTGGAATGAGGGGATACTATTCTGAGATTTCTAAATGTATTGGAAGCTGGAATATATCTGAGTGCTACATATTGAATATGTTCATATGTACGAAATGTCATCTGACCCGCAGCAGGTCCAATGGTGGTTTCCAATGAAGTAAATTGATTGTCAAAGAAAAAGTTGTTTTTTTTAACAACAGGGAAGCAGCACTGCTGATAGAGCTGCTGCCCCATGGCACCAGAGACCCGAGTTTGATCCTGTCCTCGGGTGCTGTCTGTGTGGAGTTTGCATCTTCTCCCTATGACTGCATGGGTTTCCCTCAGGTGCACCGGTTTCCACCCACATTGCAAAGACTTGCAGATTTGTAGGTTAATTGGCCTCCATAAATTGCTCCTGATATATAGGGAGTGGATGAGTAGGGCCTGTTTCCATGCTATATTTTTCAATAAATCAATTAATTAAAAAAAGATCACATTGTCTATTACAAAATGTATTGGGCAAACCTACAAATCTGAGTTGGCAATCATTTTGGGCAGGCATTTGCTTGCAATAATACATGCTCATCTGTCCTTTACAAATTAGAGAAAGTGAAACCACTGCAATTACATTGCGAAGAATTTCAGGGCAATGCACTTCGAATCTTGCTCCTTTCATAACGTTGCTGCTGGTGACAACCCAGACTACAATGCAATCTCCCTGTGCATATTTTCAATGTTATTGATGTTGCATTGCAAAAGATTTCAGAGCACTGGAAGGCACAGCATATAAATACTTCTATTTGAATTAGTTTTGTACTGGGGAAGTCCAGAACAAGGGCCACAGTTTAACAATAAAGGTAGGCCATTTAGAACGGAGATGAGGAAAAACTTTTTCACTCAGAGAGCTGTGAATCTGTGGAATTCTCTGTCTCAGAAGGCAGTGGAGGCCAATTCTCTGGATGCTTTCAAGAGAGAGTTAGATAGAGCTCTTAAAGATAGTGGAGTCAATGGATATGGGGCGAAGGCAGGAACATGATTGTGGATGATCAGCTATGATCATGGCTGATCGTCCACAATCATGCGCTGGCTCGAAGGGCCGAATGGCCTACTCCTAAGGATAGCTGTATGCTAAAACTGTATTCAGGATAAACTTTGGAGGTAGAAAAACAAAAAAATATTCACTGTGGGAATCATGTCAGGGAGGAGGATGGGTTTGAGTGTTTTCATGGAGTTATTTATTTATATGTATCACCTGGATTCAGAAACTCACAGCGTTTTTAGATATAATATGCTTTTGTAGAATATTCACTCATGAAATTAAGTGCAAATAATTGCAAAGCGGTAGGTAACCATAACACATGTGGAAAATCCCTAAAATGTGTTAAAATAGCTAAGCACAAGGTTTCAGTGCACCCTAATGTGGTGGATCGGTGCAACAACTGTCATTATCCTTCTGCAGAAATATTTAACTGTGCCAAAGACATAAGGCCTTGAGTACAACTGATCAGCCCAAACTTATTTTCAGCATTTAAAATATGCCATCTGGCAATACTTTCCATGGCCCGGATGACCATCCATCTATTTACCGGCCCTTAGCTTTTATGCCTGTGTCATGCATATGCTGAACTAGATACTTATTGATTGTTGTGAGTCTCTGCCTCCTTCACCTTCCTAGGCAGTGCATTCCAACTCCAACCACCCTTTGTGTGAAAAGTTTCTTATATCACCTCAAATCTGTACCTTAAACCAATTCCCTCTGCTTATAGACACTTCTGCAGTCTAACTATGCATTTCATAATTTTACACATCTCTTTTAAATTTCCCCTTTACCTTCCCCTCTTCAAGAAAAACAAATTCAGCCTATCGAGATTCTCCTTACAACTGACACACTCCATCTCAGGCAACATCTCTTCTGTGTCCCTCCAGAGTAATCAAAGCTTTTCTAACATGTGACAGCTTTAAATTTAGTTTTTTAGTTTAGAGATACAGCACGGAAACAGGCCCCTTGGCCCACTGAGTTACCCCGAACAGCAATCCCTGCACGTTAACACTACCCTGGGGACAATTTACCTTTATACCGAGCCAATAAACCTACAAACCTGTATGTCTTTGAAGCGTGGGAGGAAACCGAAGATCTCTGAGAAAATCCATGCGGGGACGGGGAGACCATACAAACTCCATACAGGCAGCACCCATAGTAGGGATCGAACCTATGTCCCTGGCGCTGAAAGCGCTGTAAGGCAGCAACTCTACCGTGTTGCTGCGCCATCGTGCCACCCATGCAATGTGCATAATATATCCAAATCTGGTATCACCAATGTCTTATAAAGTTGCACCATATTTTCCTTGATCCAGTATTACATGCACTGCCAAATAAAGGTTAGTATTCGGCAAGCCTTCCTTACCAACCTATCTACCGTGCTGCTATCTTGAGGAATCTTTGTTTCTCATTAATTCCTGGGCCCCTAACTATGTATTATTTGACCTCCCAAAATGCATCACTTTGCACTTTCACAATATTGTTTCTCAATGCAAATTAAGAAGTGAATCTCTTTGGGAATATTAAAGAGATTTAGAAACAATTATGCATTATGTAACAACTTGTAAAATATAATTGTTTAATAAACTAATATCACTGGGAAGCATTCCAACTGCGAAAAATTGCAGAGCCTTGCCAAAAAGATAAGGAGTGGTATTAGAATGAACGATAGTGACATTAAAATTGAAAGTGTCTGATTTCATTAGAGACAAACTCTGCTGAAATTTGATTTTGACAACAGGCCAGCATTTTCAAAACAATAGGCTAATGTGGAGCCTTGGTGGGAAAAGAAATGCTGCATATTTAGTCTGAGTAGATAGCAAGCTGAGCTAGAGACAGAGTACAACACAAATATTGCTGAAAGGTAAAATTTAGCCTCATTCTGGCAAGTTTACAAAAAGTGAATTTCTAATCTTGGGAATGCCATAAGCAGCAGCCAAAGTTAATTACTTTTTCCAGAGGAAGGGGGTGCCAAACTGCAAGTCCTCTTATGGGTACATTGGCAAATTCTACAGACAAATCATTTACATTGAACAGGGACTGGGTACTTGGACTTGATCAGTTGATCAAATTGAATCAACATGGACTTTTGATGATAAGAACATAATGAATAGGAGTAGAATTAGGCTATTAAATCATGGCTGATCTATCTCTTCCTCCTAACTCCATTCTCCTGCCTTCTATCCATAACCTCCGACATCTGTACTAATCAAGAATCTATCCATCTCTGCCTTTAAATTATCCACTGACTTGGCCTCCACAGCCTTCTGTGGCAAATAATTCCACATATTCACCACCTCTGACTAAAGACATATCTCATCTCCTTCCTAAAAGAACGTTCTTTAATTCTGAGGCTATGACCTCTAGTTCTAGACTCTCCCACTAGTGGAAACATCCTCTCCACATCCACTCTATCCAAGCCTTTCACTATTGTGTATTTTTTCAATGAAGTCCCCCCCCCCCTCATTCTTCTAAACTACAAGCCCAGTGCCAACAAACGCTCACCATAGGTTAACCTACTCATTCCTGGGATCATTCTTGTAAACCTCCTCTGGACCCTCTCCAGAGCCATCACATCCTTCCGCAGATATGGTGCCCAAGATTGCTCACAATATTCCAAATGCGGTCTTACCAGCGCCTGATAGAGCTTCAACATTACATCCCTGTTTTTGTATACATCCCTCTTGACAAAAATGCTAGATGGGATGGTGGTGGCGCTGGCATAGTCCATTCCCCGAATGCACAAGATGCTGAAGCACTGTAGTCTTCCTGAAGCACTACAGTCCAACTGATGCAGCTACTCCTACTGTAGTACTAGGTAGGGGATGCCAGATCTTACACTCAGTGGAAATAGATAGACAATAATTCAAGTTAGAATTGTGTGAATCTTGGACGAGAACCTGCAAGTGCAGGAATTCCCCTGCATTGGCCTCCCATGCTCTTCGAGGTAGTGAGTGCTGTGCTTTAGGAAGCGAATGAAATGCTGAAAATGAAATAAATCATCAAAAATATATGATGGGTCATATATGACAAATCAAGTTGAATTGTAAAGAAGGGGACTAGCATGTGTCAAAAATATTGCCTGTGTTCTTATTCCACATATGATTATGAAAAAGACTAACTGGAGGTAACCTTGTGTGATGGACTGGTAATCAAATGCGAGTTGTTTGACGTAAAGAGTGATGATGCCTCATTTCTCCTGATTGGCCTGATTACCATGTTGTTCCCAAGAAATCTAGATCAGTCCTTAGCTTTTAATCAAATGTGTGAAGAGTTAAAGGCAAAGGGAGAAGTAGCAAAGTGTTTTTGAGGAACAAAATGGTGCAAAAAGAGCTTGGCTAATACAGTTTACAATAGAGAAATGTGTGGTGATCCATACCAGAACCAAGGGTGGCATATCAGAATAGAATTTTGTGGATCTCCATACCAAGTTGCATTAGATTTGAGACAAATAGATTTTTGCTTGTTAAAGGTGTTATAAAACACAAGAAATGGCTGGTTTAAAAAGTTGGATTGCAAATAATCTCACTGAACAGTGGAATTAACTTTATAGATAGATGGGTACTAAAGAGTCTTCTTTTGTTCCTGCATCCCTAATATTGCTATTAACAGAGAGAGTCTCAAAGCCAAGCAGTGCTTTGGTTGTTCTTGTGTATGTAGATCATTAGAACCTAATGCATAGGTATAGAAACTAATAAATAAACGACGTGGAAATGTAGCTTCAAAACAAATGAATTGGAATTCCAAAATGAGGAGAATGTACAATGTTTGGGAAAACACCATCTAGAAAGAGACACTCAGCTTGTGAACTGTTGATAAAAAAGAGTTGGCCATACAGCCAAAACATTCTGGGATTTCATATGAAGAGCTGCCATGTGGAACTGTGAGTCAGTGGCTGCTGAGAGACGAGATAAACTTGACATTGGAGGATGAAGGAGCTGAATTACCTAATTAAAATTGTCCTGGTTGGATCACTCTTTTATAAACACCCGGCTTTATTATTAGTATTTAAACTTGTTTAATGTGTGACCATTCTAAGATGTTTCCCCCTAGCCGTATATTGTAATTGTATTGTAATTAATTTATTATCCAAGTATGTAAAAACATACAAGGAATTTGATTTGCCATACAGTCATACCAACAAAGCAACAAGACACACAACCACATAAAAATGAACATAAACATTCTCCTCAGCGCACCTCGATGGAACCATCTGCAGTCAGGGCGATGGAAGCTCCCGTAGCTGGCGATGGAAGCTCCCGCTGTTGGAGCTCCCGAAGTCGATCCCTAATGGGCCTGTCCCACCGAGGCAATTTTTCAGTGGACCGTAAAACCGGCAACTGGAATGGCGACTATCAGAGTGGAACACACACACAAACACATCGCTTCCTTCACCAGCCCGTTATGCAGGCACAGGCAGGGCAAGCGGGGTGAGCGCTGTCTAAAAAAGTCACATGGTGCAAAGCCAAGGTGATACAGACACACTCCGCGATGAACAGGAAGGTTGACACTGTAATTAAGATGGCTAAAGCACAGTTTATGGTAAGTCCTTTAAGAAGCCAGAGATACACGGCTGTGAAGCTTGGTGGACATTTAGCATTACCGGTCGGTTATCCTTGGTTCTAAAAACTACTGCTTTCCTTTTTTTTCCCCCATTGAGCCAATGAAATTCACCGGTCAGCACCGGCTACAATTTACGAGAACCTCCGAGAACCTTCGACCTTCTGGCGACCCACCTATGGCACAAGAATTCTCGCTACTCTCCATGGCGGCTTCATTCTAGTTGCCACTAATATTTCAACGTGTTGAAAAATTTGCGGTGACCATAATGAGGCCGCAACTAGTTTCCAGAATGCGGGAACTCCTCGCAACCATGGAGGCGACTCCCCGGCAACCACCCGTGAACGTGGCAACCATGAAGGCGACTGCATAGTCTCCTGCAGTCGCTTACAAAGTCGCCTAAGTGGGACAAGCCCATAACCAAGGGACCGCGAGCTCCACAATGTTAGGCCGCAGTGCGGACGGAGATACAATAAGGAAAAAGTCGCATCTCTGTCGAGTTTCTCCCACCCCACACCCCACATAATACAAAACTAAAGATACACTAAAACATACATTTAACAACAGACTAAAAACGGCAAAAGAAGGAAAGGATGAGACAGACTGTTGGCGAGGCTGCCATCGTAGAGCAACGCCCGTATTGTAGTTTAATTTGTTATGTGTTTCCTTTGCAGCCTGGATTACAGTGGACCATCAAGAGAGTTTTTCTTCCTCCTGTCACAAGAACTATTCAATCCGTACTATGGGTTGTTTGAATACTCAGCCAATGACACCTACACCGTGCAGATCAGTCCGATGTCAGCATTTGTAGAAAACCATCTGGAATGGTAATGTTTCAACCTTTCTCTATTCATCTCGTACACAAGAAAAAAGTCATTAAAGCCACTTCTCCCATCATCTTTAATGTAAAAAGTACAATGCTCACAGTTATAATAATGATAGAATTGTTGCAGTATAGAAAGAGGCCACGTGGCCCTGAGAATCAGTGCTAGCTCTCGACAGACCACACTCGTCAGTCCTTTACCTCCACTCTTCCGTGTAGCCTTGAAATTTATTCTCACTCAAGTGCCTCGTGTTGAAAATCCTGAGCAATACTGTTTCCATCTTCCAGTGACTTCCAGATCATAGCTATTCTTCGGGTATTTTAATTGTTGATTAATTAACTACAGTTAATCGAAGCTACCTTTATCAATCCATTGTGAAAAGTTCCTTTTTTAGTTGCCCATTTCTTCCTCTGAAAAATCTTATTGTTCATACTGACAGTAACTGTAGCTTGAATCATTATTTATCCTTTTGGTCATAATTCTTATGTAATGACATTCTGCAAATACTTTTTCCTGGTTCTTGCTGGTAGCTTTGCTATTCTCATTTGGTATCTACCAGAAGACCGAGATGAGAAAGACTTTTTTCACACAGAGAGTGGTGAGTCTCTGGAACTCTCTGCCACAGAGGGTAGTTGAGGCCAGTTCATTGGCTATATTTAAGAGTGAGTTGGATGTGGCCCTTGTGGCTAAGGGGATCAGAGGGTATGGAGAGAAGGCAGGTACGGGATACTGAGTTGGATGATCAGCCATGATCATATTGAATGGTGGTGCAGGCTAGAAGGGGCTGAATGGCCTACTCCTGCACCTAATTTCTATGTTTCTATGTTTCTATGTAAAATGTGATGACATTCTGCCGAACTATACTCCCTTGAACAAGTGGTCGCCGCACAGGAAGGAGGGCAGAATGGTGTGGGGTTCGGTGTTCAGCATTCAAGTTGGGATTGTGAGGAGGAAAGTGTTGAGAAAAGCAACAATGACTTGGGAAAATGGCATGCTGTAAAATATAGCTTTCCTTTGGTTTAGATGCTCAGCATATTTCCAATATTAGGACCAACACTTAAATATAAAATATCAATATGCATCCCTTTAGCAATACCATTTTGTGAGTGCTGTTGTTATTTGGAATACATTCATGGGTTGAACTTCAAGGGATCTCTTCCAGTTGTTTGTTAGAACTTTGGCGGAATATCTGTGGTAAAATGGTGAATGGTGAAAATGTATGCAGGTTGCATGCCATCTTTACCCTCAGCAGATTGTGATAGTTTGAGAGAATAAACTTCTTTTGCAAAGACAAAAATCGTCGGATGTTCTGACAGTTTAATATATCTCAAAATTACTTTTTTATACACTAAGAATTCATCACAATGTTTAGTTCCATTATTTGCTGTGCTTATCTGAGAAGATACTTGATAGATAACTAAGTAGATACATTCAGATTTCCTGGTGACCAATGACTATTTTGCCCTATGAGTGTGGTAGACTTCATTCCATGCAAACAGTGAAGGTCTGGGATGATCCATTATAGTCATTGCTATAAGCAGATTGTTGATATGGAATTTAAGTAATTATTTCAGGTAATTTTCTGCCCATATTTAATAAGAACTGTTTGAAGATGAGACTATAGCTTTGAAATAAGCAATGACATTTAGTGATGAGCCCTCAAAAACACAGTTATCGTATCACAGCAGATTATACAATTCATTTGAGACACTTTAATGTACAAAGCCAGTTTATTTTCTCCCTGTGTGTCTCATTATTGTTGCTCTTGGCTACTAAGAAGAATATAGAGCAGTAGGATTACCAGCTGCTGAGAAACACACACTGACACTGGCGGCCTTGGACAGAGATCACAGTACACTGCTAGTTTGCTTTTATGTCATGGAAGCAACCCTTGACACTTAATTCCCCATATCCTGAGAACAAAATAATTAGCAAATAAACAACTTATTTCTAACCGTTCGCAAATCAGATTTATTACTAGAGATATCAAGTGAAAGATGCTTATTAGACTCGGAATAAATAGTTGATCATTATCTGTTGAGTGTAACGTATTGATGCCATTCAGTTGCACTAAATATGATGACTACTCAGGGTCAAGGAATGGAATTCAGTGACAAATTAGTCGATTTGGAACTGATACCTGTCTTTGAGTTTTTTGATGTGAGAAGTTCTCTGCTGGGAGTCTGAAAGTTAATTTAACCGATTGAGATAATTGCATGAATCATTTTATCTGGACTGGGTCTTTAAACTGAAATGTTGACTCTGTGTCTCTTCTCCACACATGTGGCTTGACCTGCTGAGTATTTCCAACTTTTTCTGATTTTGCTCAAGAAAGGCTTTTTCTATTGTTTCACCAAGGCTTATAGGGATTTAGCACCTCCTTTCTAAAAAAAAATTATACTGACAAAAAGCAGATTCAATAATTGTTGTGAGGTAAATTAAACTTTCACTACTTGTAATTTACTTAACTTTATTTAAGCTTTAAGCAACTTATTTCTTTAATAGATTACTCAGAAACGTCTGGCAAACATGGCTGATTCCGCAGGCCTTTCCCGCCCGAAATACTTTGCACATGGGCACACTCCGGGAATGTCCTGCGCATGCGCACACTCTAGAAGAGCCCTGCAAATGCGCACATGCGCCCACTTCATTCTCCCCTCCTATTTATAAGTTGAGACGGTCAGGAGGTTTAATACATCTTGATGACCGTCGCAGGACTGGAGCTTCAGGAGGTAATGGTGTTTTAATAGCTGGTGGTAGATAAATTGCTTGGTTATCAACTTCACTCATATTGTTATTTAGATTTACAATTTTAGAATTTCTTATAGAAGTTTCCATAGGGGATGCTGGAAGTGTTGGAGGAAGTTCTCGATTAGTGTTATCAAGAAGTGACGGAGCTGATGGAGAAGACGGACATGGTGCAAGGTCACAAAGTGAGACAGTTGACTGGCGTCCATCCTGATACTTGATAGTTGCATAAGAAGGGTTGACATCAGTCAGTTCAACTTCATCAACAAAAGGCTCGTTCTTATTTGTTCGGACATACTGAACACATTCCCAATGCTGATCTGGTATGTCATTTGACTTTAAAGCCAGTTTCACTGCTTTCCAAATGATTCCGTTATATCTCTCAACCTGACCATTTCCAATAGGATGATATGGTGTTGTTTTACTTGTTGCAATTCCTCTCTTAGAAAGGTAGTCCTTTAAATCTTTCGACATGAATGAAGTGCCCCTATCAGAATGTATGTAACTTGGAAATCCACAGAATGAAAACAGTTGATCTAAACATTTGATAACCGTAGCAGCTGACATATTTGGACAAGGAAAAGCAAATGGGAACCTCGAATATTCGTCAATTAAGGTAAGTATATAAACATTTCGAGAGGAAGATGGTAAAGGCCCTTTGAAGTCAATACTCAAACGTTCCATAGGTTGAGTAGCTTTGATCAATCTTCCTTCTTCAGGACGGAAGAACTTTGGTTTTAATTCAGCACAGATTCTACATGAAGCACACATCATCTTCACATCTTCTGTAGAGAAAGGTAAGTTTTTGGAACGAACATAGTGTAACAAACAAGTGACTCCAGGATGACACAGCCCATTGTGAAGATCAGTGAGTGCAGAAGAATGAACAGAGGCACAAAATGCTCGGGTTAATGTATCCGGAGCGACATTATCCTTACCAGGGCGGTACTCAATTGAATAACTATATGCAGATAAATCAATCCTCCATTCATGAATTTTACTGTTCTTAATCTTCGTTCATTTCCGATTATCCAGCATAAAAGCTACTGAACACTGATCTGTTATCAAAGTGAGTGGCGAGCAAGGAAATGACTCCATTTTCTCACTGCTTCAATAATTAGCTTCCTTTTCGACGGGTGGGTAGTGCAATTCACTACCTTGGAGAGTACGAGACATGAAAGCCACTGGTCGTCCTCCATGATTTAATGTTGCTGATGCTGCTAAATCAGAGGCATCACATTCAACAACAAAGGGATCCTCATCGATGGCATGTAATGTCGCAGATTCCAATTGTTTCTTTAAAGAAGTAAAAGCACCAATTGCTGTAGAGTCAAGGGGGGAAGATTTTGCTCTAATGAAAGGCTGAATTTTGTCAGAAAAATTTGGTATCCATTTTGCATAATATGCAAACATCCCAAGGACACTTCGTAGAGAGTTTAATGTAACTGGAACAGGTATCTCTTGGAGTGGGCGGAGTCTTTCTGGATCAGGCTTGATTATATCATTTCCAACCCAATAACCAAGAATATTAATTGATGACACTGATGTTATTGACATAGCCTCATTTAATGTTAGATTTTTAGAATGTACAACATCTAAAAACCGTTGTACATTTTCATCATGTTCAGCTTGGTCTTTTCCTGCAATAGTTATATTATCAAGATAAGGGAAAGTATATTTAAGGTTTTCCTGTTCAACAGGTTTGTCCATCTCTCTTTGAAAAACAGCCATGCCATTAGTTACACCAAAAGGAACTCTGCAGTAGTGATATAATTTCCCATTTGCTCCAAATGCAGTGTATTTCATCTCTGATTCTTTCAAAGGAATTTGGTAGTAAGCACTTTTCATACTTAGCTAATTTATTGATAATCTCTTCTATTCGAGGTAGTGTAAATGCATCAAGCTCTGTGAACTGGTTTATAGTTTGAGAGTAATCAATGCAGAGTCTTTTTTTATGTCTCTCCAAGGGGTCCTTAACCACGACAACCTGTGCCCTCCAAGGGGAAGAACTGGGTTCTATGATACCTTCTTGTAAAAGATTAGTTACTTCTGTGTTGATAAAGTTCCTATCATCTTTACTAAAGTGTCTTGATTTTGTAGCAATTGGCTTGCACTTGGAGGATAAATTAGTGAATAATGAAGGACATTCATCAGATGCAGCAGAAACACCACACAATACTGGTGACTTTGACAATACAAGATCAGGCATAGATCCTTCATACATTATTTGAAGTGATCTGTGCAGTTTCTGGAAATCCTGACCTAGAATTATATCGCTACACAAACTTTTCAAAATACCTAGACATACAGATTTATAGCTAGTTTTGTTCAGAATAAAATCTACAACACCAGATCCTATAATTTGAGAGTTGTCAGAGCCATCAAGATTTCCTTATTTGAAGGAATTATGGTTAGATTTAGTCGAGACACAACTTGTTCACTTATAAAACTTTCTGAACTGCCAGAATCAAGTAATACATTAAGTGTATGGCCATTAATGGATACCATTGTAGCTGCATGAGACAAGCTCTGAGGAAATGCAGCAGTAATTGCACATAAAGAAGGCGTATACATGGCAGCAGTCACAATTTTTGTAGTTGCTTTGGACTTGCATACTCTAGAATAATGTCCCTTCTTGCCATAACTATTACAAGTTGCCTTTCAAGCAGGACATATCTCTCTTTAATGAATATTACCCCCGCAAAAGTAACAGTTCCTTTTTGAATAATTATATGCAGCAGCAAGGGCTCCTTTATCAGTAGAAATTGTTTCAGTTTTCTCCATATTTGTACTTGGGTGAAATTCGTTTGTAGTAGTTGCAGCAGAATACACATTAGATGAGCCATAAGCATCTGAATTTTTCTGAGCCAAGTCCAAAGAGTAAGCTTGATTGTAAGCTGACTATAAATTTGTTTTGTGTTCTAATAGTCTCTGTCGTATTAAAGGCGATGCCAAACCATTGATAAAAGAGTCTCGAATAACTTCCTGTTGATATTGATCAGCCGTAACAGCTTTGAAGGCACAGTCTTTACTAAGTCTTTGAAGTTCTTGTAAAAATTCATCAAGTGACTCACCAGGTTTTTGTTTCCGAGTAGCAAGGAGGTGTCGAGCGAATATCACGATGGGTGTCTTAACGAAGAGTCTGCTTAGTACATCAATAGCAGAATCATAAGTTGTACATTCCTCTATGTACTCGTATGCATCAGAAGAGATGAAGCTTATTAATGTCTTAAGCCTGTCTGGTGCATCGTTGCCACACTCCTCAAAGAAGTTATTTAGTATACAAAGCCAGTGCTTCCAATTCTTTGCAGCAGCAGGTGAGTTGGGATCCAGATCCAAGCGTTGGGGTTTCAATAGTTTCTCCATCCCAAGTCGGACTGTTTGACTTGTGAAATAAGTTGCTTAAATTGTTGTGAGGTAAATGAAACTTTCACTACTTGTAATTTACTTAACTTCATTTAAGCTTTAAGCAACTTATTTCTTTAATACATTACTCAGAAACGTCTGGCAAACATGGCTGATTCCGCAGGCCTTTCCCGCCCGAAATACTTTGCACATGCGCACACTCCGGGAATGTCCTGCGCATGCGCACACTCTAGAAGAGCCCCGCACATGCGCACATGCGCCCACTTCAATAATCTTCAACCATCAGATTAAATTATATCTACATTTTACTTGGCTTTGAGTAGATTATCCTGTTTTACTTAAATTGGAAAAATAAGTGGTAGATTGAAAATGATTGAGGTAGCCCTTTGCCGTGTACATTTCTGGTTGCCACACTGGTTACATGGCTATGATTGCACTGGATGGGTTGCAAAGAAGACTCACCAGAATGTTGCATGGTATGAAGTGTTTCAACCAAGGATAGAGAATGAATAGAAGGTAGACACAATATGCTGAAGTAACTCAGCAGGACAGGCAGCATCTCTGAAGAGAAGGAATGGTTGATGTTTCAGGTCAAGACCCTTCTTCAGACATGTCAGGGGAGTGGGAGGTGCAGAGGTAAAATGTAGACTGGTAGGAGAACTGCAAAGGGGGAGGGGATGGAGAGAGAGGGAAAGAAATGGCAACTCGAAGTTAGATAAGTCAATGTTCATACTGCTGGGGTGTAAGCTACCCAAGCAAAATATCAGGTGCTGTTCCTCCAATTTGCGCTGGGCATCACTCTGACAATGGAGGACAGCCAGGACAGAAAGGTCAGTGTGGATATGGGAGGGGGAGTTCAAGTGTTGAGCAACCGGGAGATCAGGTAAGTTTAGGCGGACTGAGCGGAGGTGTTCAGCAAAACCATCACCGAGCTTACGCTAGGTCTCACCGATATTCATGTGTCCACACCTGGAACAGTGGATACAGTAGATGAGGTTGGAGGAGGTGCAAGTGAACCTCTGACTCACCTGAAAAGACTGTCGGGGTCCTTGGACGGAGTCGAGGGGGGAGGTAAAGGGACAGGTGTTGTATCTCCTGCGGTTGCAGGGGAAAGTACCTGGGGAGGGGGTGGTTTAGGTGGGAAGGAACAAGTTGACCGGGGAGTTGTGGAGGGGACGGTCTCTGCGGAAAGCAGAAAGTGGTGGAGATGGGAAGATGTGGTTAGTAGTGGGATCCCATTGGAGGTGGCAAAAATGGCAGAGGATTATGTGCTTTATGCGATGGCTGTTGGGGTGGAAGGTGAGGACAAGGGGGACTCTGTCCTTATTATGAATGGGGGAGGGGGAGCAAAAGCGGAGCTGCGGGATATTGAGAAAACCCTAGAGAAAGCCTCATCTATAACGGAAGAGGGGAACACCGGTTGCCTAAAGAATGAGGATATAGAGAATTGATAGACTGAGTTTGCTTTATTTGCAGCTAAGAAGACTGAGGGGGTGACCTGTATATCTTTATTATCATTTTTCTGAGTTATTGCATACCCAGAGGAAAACGAAAAGGCGTTTCTCAACCAGTGTCCATTCAGTAATAGAGATAGAGAATAAAAGTACATATGTCATGAGTTCCGATCGGCAGTGGCACGACAATGGCTCTGGTTGGTGTTTGGTGCGCGATACTTTGGCAGGGGGCAAAGTCCATTTATCAGTCTAATTGCCTGAGGGAAGAAGCTGAGGAGCATCCTGCTGGTTTTGCAGCTGATGCTCCTGTACCTCTTCCCAGATGGCAGGATGGAGAATATGTGATGCGATGGGTGGTATGGGTCTTTGATGATGGAGATGGCTCTGCTAATACATCTCTTCCTGTATATGTCCAGCAATAAAGGGAGTGGAGCACCAATAATCCTGCTGGCGGTCTTCACAATCCTGTCCAGTTGGTGCCGTTCGTACGCCTTGCAGCTCCCGAACCAGGAGGTGATGCTGTAGGTTAATGTGCTCTCGATTGTCCCCCTATAAAAAGTTCGTAGGTGTGCAGTGGGACCTGCTATCCGTAGTCTTCGGAGAGGGTGTAGTCGCTGCTGGGCTCTCTTGACCAGTGCTGTGGTGTTGGTCGTGGACGTCAGGTCATCTGACAGGTGGAGTCCTAGGAACTTCACAATGCTGACCCTTTCCACATCAGCTCCATCGATGTGCAGAGGTGTATGGCGTTGTTTTCCTGCCCTCCTGAAGTCAACCACCATCTCCTTCGTTTTTCCCACGTTGAGAATGAGGTTGTGGGATTTGCACCATCCTGTGAGCAGCTCCACCTCCATCCTGTACGCCGACTCATCATTGTCACTGATGAGACCCACCACTGTTGTGTCATCAGCGAACTTGTTGATGAAGTTGTTGTTGAGTCTAGCAGTACAGTCGTGTGTAAGCAGACTAAACAGCAGGGGGCTTAGGACACAGCCTTGGGGTGTGCCAGTGCTCACGACTATGGTTTTTGATGCCCTACTGCCCACCCTGACTGATTGCTGCCGTTGTGTTAGAAAGTTCAGAACCCAGTTACATGTGCCAGCATCAACCCCCAATAACTCCAACGTCTCCACCAGCTGCTGCGGAATGATTGTGTTAAAAGCAGAGCTGAAGTCTATGAAGAGGATCCTGGCATAAGTATTTTTCCGATCAAGGTGTGGCAGTACGAGGTTCAGTGTTGTGGAGACTGCATCCTCTGTGGATCGGTTGGCTCTGTACACCTGACATGTACACACAATTATTTGTGGCATAGAAAGGGTAATTATCACATACCTTTTTCCCTTAGAAAAGATATCTCTGACTGGAGGGCATACTGTAGGTTTAAGGGAAGGCAGGGGCAATTAAAAGGGGATGAGTAAGAATTTATTTCTCCCAAGGAGTGATTGGAATCTGAAATGCACTGTCTGACAGACTAATGAAGGCGGGTACTCTAACATTTACCTCAGAATCACTTTCTTACAGTAACCCTAAATTCTTTGATTCTCTAAATGGACATAAATCTACTGATATCAGTCTTAAATATACTCATGTACAATATACAGTGGCTTGCAAAAGTATTCATACCCCTTGAACTTTTCCACATTTTGTCACGTTACAACCACAAATGTAAATGTATTTTATTGGGATTTTATGTGATAGATCAACACAAAGTGGTGCATAATTGTGAAGTGGAAGGAAAATGATACATGGTTTCCAAATTTTATTACAAATAAAAAACTGAAAAGTGTGGCATACAAAAGTATTCAGCCCCCCTGAGTCAATACTTTGTAGAACCACCTTTCGCTGCAATTACAGCTGCAAGTCTTTTGGGGTATGTGTCTACCAGCTTTGCACATCTAGGGACTGAAATTTGTGCCCATTCTTCTTTGCAAAATAGCTCAAGTTCAGTCAGATTGGATGGAGAGCGTCTGTGAACAGCAATTTGCAAGTCGTGCCAGGGATTCTAAATTGGATTTAGGTCTGGACTTTGACTGGGCTATTCTAACACTTTGCTTTGATCTAAACCATCCCATTGTAGCTCCGGCTGTATGTTTAGGTCGTTATCCTGCTGGAAGGTGAACCTCCGCCCCAGTCTCAAGTCTTTTGCAGACTCTAACAGGTTTTCTTCAAAGATTGCCCTATATTTGGCTCCAACCATCTTCCCATCAACTCTGACCAGCTTCCCTGCTGAAGAAAAGCAACCCCACAGCATGATGCTGCCACCACCATGTTTCACAGTGGGGATGGTGTGTTCAGGGTGATGTGCAGTGTTAGTTTTCCGCCACACATAGCGTTTTGCATTTAGGCCAAAAACTTCAATTTTGGTCTCATCAAACCAGAGCACCTTCCTCCACATGTTTGCTGTGTCCCCCACATGGCTTGTGGCAAACTGCAAACGGGACTTCTTATGGCTTTGTTTCAACAATGGCTTTCTTCTTGCCAATCTTCCATAAAGGCCCAATTTGTGGAGTGCACGATTAATAGTTGTCCTGTGGACAGATTCTCCCACCTGAGCTGTGGGTCTCTGCAGCTCCTCCAGAGTTACCATGAGCCTCTTGGCTGCTTCTCTGATCAATGCTCTCCTTGCCCGGCCTGTCAGTTTAGGTGGACGGCCATGTCTTGGTAGGTTTGCAGTTGTGCCATACTCTTTCCATTTTCGGATGATGGATTGCACAGTGCTCCGTGAGATGTTCAAAGCTTGGGATTTTTTTTATAAGCTAACCCTGCTTTAAACTTCTCCACAACTTTATCCCTGACATGTCTGGTGTGTTACTTGGGATTCATGATGCTGTTTGTTCACTAATGTTCTCTAACAAACCTCTGAGGCCTTCACAGAACAGCTGTATTTATACTGAGATTAGATTATACTCAAGTGGACTCATTACTAATTTACTAATTAGGTGACTTCTGAAGGCAATTGGTTGCACTGGATTTTATTTAGGGGTATCAGAGTAAAGGGGGCAGAATACGTTTGCACGCCACACTTTTCAGTTTTTTATTTGTAAAAAAATTTGAAAACCACGTATCATTTTCCTTCCACTTCACAATTATGTGCCACTTTGTGTTGGTCTATCACAAAAAATCCCAATAAAATACATTTACATTTGTGGTTGTAACGTGACAAAATGTGGAAAAGTTCATGGGCTATGAAAACTTTTGCAAGCCACTGTATATAGCTGAGACTCCGTAATCTTCCCTGAGCAGAGGATTTCTAAGGTTCACTACCCTCTAGAGGACCAAATTTCTTCTTCTGAGTGGCTGACCCCTTATTTTGGGGTGATCCGGTGATCCTGGTTCCATGCATCCTAGCAGGGGATATAGCAACTCCACACCCAACGTGTCAGGACAACTATGAATTTTGTTCATTTCACTGCAACAAACCCCGTGGTTCTAACTTGAATTTGAATTGATCCAATCTGTTTACTCTCCTCGTTCAATAGCACGCCATCCTAAAATGAAAATGCTGCATTGTCGCTGATCCATCTATTGGAATATACAGTGCCCTCCATAATTTTTGGGACAAAGACCCATCATTTATTTAGCAATGTTACAAAATTTTGAGATATTTAAAATCAAGTCTGCAATTTATCCCATCAGATAAAGCATAAAAAGAAGTTGAATTTGACACCTAATTCACTTTCATATCTTTAGTAATAAAAAAGTTATGGCCATTTTCATACTCAGAAATTAACATCTTGTTCCCTATTGCTTTTCCATTGACTTAACTCAAAAGCTGCAATCGAGGACAGTCAAAAGCCCGTAACTTTCTTAAAAATTAAGAGAACTGAATGGAATTTTCAGTTATTATAGATTGAAGCATTTTGAAACAAATATGAAACAATCTTACTTGGATGACCTGAAATTAAGGCATATAATTAGTTAGTTACCTAATTGTAGCTAATTACAAAATTCAATTACTAGATCTAAACATATATCCATTTCTTACAAAAAGGTTAACATTTTTAAATAGCCTAAGTGTCCAAATAACATTCACACAAGAATTCACAATATAACATGGTTTTTAAATCTCATTGTCATGAATTTATAGGCCAAATGGAAGGAATTTAGTGTTTAATTCCCGTAAATTAATGGCCATTTAAATCATCTTGCGAGTGAGATTTTGTGGAATGCGATCGTTTAGAACATTGCGGTTGTGGTGAATTTAAACCCCATATCGGCAGGAAAAACACTGCCGGTCCGTATGGGGCCTTAATTACATTTTCGCCGATGAAATTTTGATTAAAGTAATCCTAAGAAGCAAGTTAATATGTAAAATAAACAACTTACATTTTGTTTTGTCCCCTACGTGAGATCCATCCGTTGACGGCGTTAGAAGTAGATTTTTACTTTACTCCAGGGATTAAATTGTCCCGCGGTTTAAAAAAAATAATTCAGAGAACGGCAGTCGGAAGGATTTTTCAGCATCAGGTAGTAGCCGGAGAAAATATATCTCGGACGGGCAGGAGAAAACGGCATTTTAATCCCGCCCCCCCCCCCCTCAAAGGCGCCAAGGTCGCGCACATGGCCAGTGACAGAACTGCAGCGCCGCTGAATGTAAGTATTGTAACAAACCTAATTTATTTATTTGCCTCTGTACTCCACAATTTGAGATTTGTAATAGAAAAAATCACATGCGGTTAAAGTGCACATTGTCAGATTTTAATAAAGGGCATTTTTATACATTTTGGTTTCACCATGTAGAAATTACAGCAGGGTTTATACATGGTCCCACCATTTCAGGGCACCGTAATGTTTGGGACACAGCAACGTCATGTAAATGAAAGTAGTCATGTTTAGTATTTTGTTGCAAATCCTTTGCATGCAATGACTGCGATTCATGGACATCACCAGTTGCTGGGTGGCTTCTCTGGTGGTGCACTGCCAGGCTTGTATTGCAGCCATCTTTAGCTTAAGCTTGTTTTGGGGACTAGCCCCCTTCAATTTTCTCATATAAAAGGCATGCTCAATTGGGAATTGGTCGGGTGATTGACTTGGCCACTCAAAGAATTTGAAAAACTCCTTTGTTTCTTTAGCAGTATGTTTGGAATCATTGTCTTGCTGTAGAATGAACTGCCGGCCAATGAGTTTTGAGGCATTTGTTTGAACTTGAGCAGATAGGATGTGTCTATACACTTCAGAATTCATTATGCTACTACCATCAGCAATTGTGTCATCAATGAATATAAGTGAGCCAGTATCTTCAGCAGCCATACATGCCGAGGCAATAACACGCCCACCACTGTGTTTCACAGATGAGATGGTATGCTTTGGATCTTGGGCAGATCCTTTTCCATACTTTGCACTTGCCATCACTCTGATATGTTAATCTCCGTCTCATCTGTCCACAAGACCTTTTTCCAGAACTGTGGTTGCTCTTTTATGTACTTCTTGGCAAACTGTAACCTGGCCATCCTATTTTTGCGACTAACCAGTGGTTTGCATCTTGCAGTGTAGCCTCTGTATTTCTGTTCATGAAGTCTTCTGCGGACTGTGGTCATTGACAAATCCACACCTGAAGAATGTTTCTGATCTGTCGGACGTGTTTTTAGGGATTTTTCTTTATTATTATCGAGAGAATTCTTCTGTCATCAGCTGTGGAGGTCTGCTTTGGCCTGCCAGTCCCTTTGCGAGCAGTAAGCTTGCCAGTGCTCCCTTTCTTCTTAATGATGTTCCAAACTGTTGATTTTGGTACGCTTAAGTTTTGGCCGATGTCGCTAACAGTTCTATTCTTGTTTCTCAGTCTCATAATGGCTTCTTTGATTTTCATTGGCACAACTTTGGTCCTCATGTTGATAAACAGCAATACAAGTTTCCACAGGTGATGGAAAGACTAGGTGCTGAGACCTGCATTAAGGCGGCAATTAAACACACCTGAGCAATTACAAACACCTGTGAAGCCATGTGTCCCAAACATTATGGTGCCCTGAAATGGGGGGACTATGTATAAACACTGCTGTAATTTCTACAAGGTGAAACCAAAATGTATAAAAGTGGCCTTTATTAAAATCTGACAATGTGCACTTTAACCACATGTGATATTTTTATTTTACAAATCTCAAATTGTGGTGTACTGGGCAAATAAATAAATGATGGGTATTTGTCCCAAACATTATGGAGGGCTGTATCCTTGCTTTGGTGGGGAGATGAGACCTGTGTATAGTATACCAGGAGCCTATATAATTGGAGCAGGATGTTTCCAAACAAATTTTTGAGTCATACAACAGGGAAACAGGCTGTTGGGTACACCCGGTTCACTTTGACCAGTGAGTACCCATTCATACCAACCTCATCTTCCAGCATTTGGTCTTCTATGCCACGGTAATTTAAATGCTTAACCAGGCCCTTTTTAAATGTTGTCAGTCCCAGCAAAATCCTTTGATCATAAAGGCCAACACGCTGTGTATCTATCGAATTGCATGCAGTGCCTACACATCAACCTCCAGTGATTCTTGTACAAGGACAGCCAGGGCCTTCTGAATACCAAAACCTTTCAATCATTCACCATTTAACAAAATACTCTGCTATTTATATTTTCTTTCAAAGAGGATGACCTCACTCTTTTCCATTTTATGTTCCACCTGCTAAGTCCATGCTTAATCACTTAACTTGCCTATATCCCCTTAAAACTTATCTACATCTGCCATAGAGCCCACACTGCCATCCAATTTTGTAACATCAGCAAATCTGTAGATATTGTATTATGCTCCTTCATCATTGGTGTCTATTGTGAACGTGGTTCACAGCAACTATCCTTGTGGCACCCCACCAACTAAGACTCCCAACCTAAAAATGAGATATAAATTCTAATTCTCCATTTTCAGCCCATTTGTTTAGCATCACCAAAACCATGCCCTCGAATTTTGTTTGAATAATCACCTACCAAAGATTTTCTGAAAGTCCAAATACACTGCATCAACTGAGTTGCCTTCTGAGTTACCTAAAAAATAATCCAACAGATTTGACAAAAATGACTTTCTTTTTATAAATCCATGCCGACTACCCAGTCTGCAGTTCCCTGTTTCCTCTCTTCCTCGCTTTTCTTAAGGTAGGTGGGCTCTCTTGGAGATGGCTATTTTGGTATGAAGATCAGCAGGTAGATTTTGCTCGAGGATTGCGACAGGATCAAGCTTTGATGCTGGACTTCTCTGAGGAGATCAACATCATGAAGCTGTTTGGAAATCACTGAGGAGCACGTTCAGGATTTCCACATTCACGGAAGTGTATGCAGGAATCCCAGACTTGCTGGCATGCGGAATTGCCAGCAATTCAGCATAGAAACAAGGGGATTTCCAAGCAAGTTCCATCCTACAATGGCTTTAAGCTTCCACTAGACTAACCAGAAGAAATGGTCTCTTTTCCAGAACCGAGTCGAGCAACATGATAATATAACGGCAGTGAATGCCAGGAGAGGTGATGGAGAGCTGGATCTGATGAGTTGTATGTGGGGTTGAATAGTGTGAAACTGGTAATTACAAGCCAGTCATAGAATGAAATTATGGACAGGAAGCCAAGAACTAGGAAGCCTATACTAACACACTTGCTGGCTTACAAGCAATGCCATGAATTCCATTGCCTTATGCTTTCAGCTATTCACTCTTGTTTTAATGGTTGGCTTTATATAAACCAAGACTCAGAACTGATTGTAGTAAAAATAAAATCAATGTTAAATGAAGTCATACTGTTAACAAACTGATCTGGAAGCCTGTTCCTTTTCCCACCCTCACTTAAATCAGGTGGGTTTCAGATGTGGCTAGATAGAAAATGTAGCCTCCTATCAGTGCAGAAGATAATGCAGCAACTAATTTTTATTCTTTAACCAGGAATAGAATGTTCCTTTCCGTACAATAGTGCTAAACATGAAAGCAGATTTAATAATTTGTATGGAAATAATGGACGTTTTTGGCTCGTTTACCTGATTATATTAATTATTAAAGGCATGACATTCTATGATATGATCTTGTGGATCTTCTGTTTTTTATTTATGAATCAGAAAATTCCCTGTTACTATTTTTTCTTTGCTTGAAGTAAATGTTATATTCATTCTCCAACATGAGATGTACAGAGTGGGACAGTTATATGAAACTCTACATTCAAACCAATTCCTTAGATTGCAGTGAATTTGCTGAGCTCATTGTTGGCAGTCAGAACTAAAAAAATTGTTTCCCAGTCTATGAAAAGGTACAATTGTTGAACATAATCTGGAAGAATGCGATGGTTAAACATAAGGGAAATTACACTCTTCAGATTGCAGATGTTGTTCTGGTGTGAAGGAGTCTGATAATACAGTGAAGTAGAAGATTCACTCTGCAGGTAACGTGCTGGAGGAGAAAGAAATCAGCTTGAGATTTCACATCCCAGATAGCTTAATATTCATTGCTCAGGGAAGTTTGTAAAATGTATCTGGCAATCTCGCAAATATAGAGTTGGCCACAATTGACAAGTTGGCACAATGGAAAAGCAATCCAGAAACAAATTCAGTCAGCAAATGCAAAATATAGCCCCAAAGTTTCCTTGGCACCGCCAATGTGAATGGTCATGATACACTCTTTAATCCAAGACAGTGCTCTTAATTCCTTTAAGAAGGAACTACTCAATACTGCTCAATATAGATAGAGTCATAGGGCATTACAGTGTAAAAACAAGCCCTTCGGCCCAACTTGCCCACACTGGCCTTCCTACATGTCCCATCTACACTAGTCCCACCGCCCGGATGAGAACATGCACGGCAAGATTAGCAAGTTTGCAGATGATACAAAAGTGGGTGGTTTTGCAAATAGTGAAAATGGTTGTGAAAAATTGCAGCAAGATCTTGATTGATTGGCCAGGTGGGCTGAGGAATGTTTGATGGAATTTAATACAGAGAAATGTGAGGTGTTGTATTTTGGGAAGTTTAACATGGGCAGAGCCTACACAGTGAATGGGAGGGTTCGAGGAAGTGTTGTAGAGCAGAGGGATCTAGGAGTGCAGGTGCATGGTTCCTTGAAGGTTTAGCCGCAGTTAGATTGGGTGATCAAAAAGGCTTTTGGCACATTGGCTTTCATCAGTCTGAGTATTGAGAATATTAAGTTGGGAGATTATGTTGTAGTTGTATGAAAAGTTGGTGAGGCTGCATTTAGAGTATTGTGTTCAGCTCTGGGCCCCAAGCTATAGGAAAAAATTATCAAGCTGGAAAGGGTACAGAGAGATTTACAAGGATGTTGCCAGGACTAGAGGGTCTGAGCTATAGGGAGAGGTTGAGTAGGCTGGGACTCTATTCCTTTGAGCACAAGAGGATGAGGGGTGATCTTATGGAGGTGTACAATATCATAAGAAGAATAGATTGGGTAGATGCACTGAGTCTCTTGCCCGGAGTAGGTGACTCGAGGACAAGAGGACATAGGTTTAAGGTGAAGGGGAAAAGATTTAATAGTATTGTGAGGGGCATCCTTTTTACACAAAGGATGGTGGGTGTATGGAACAAGCTGCCAGAGGAGGTAGTTAAGACAGGGACTATCTCAACATTTAAAAAACAGCTAGACAGGTACATGGATCAGACAGAATTGGAACAATATGGACCAAACACGGGCAGGTGGGAATAGTGTAACTGGGACATGTTGGCCGGTGTGGGCCACAGGCCTGTTTCCATACTGTATCACTCAACGACTCTATGATACCATCCTTTGTGTGAAAAGTTACCCTCAGATTCCTAGTAAATATTTCCCCCTTCACCTTAAACCTTTGTCCTCAGGTTCCCGATTCCAATGTTAGACTTGCACCTGCCAAGACTGATCGTAGCTGAAAGCAAATCTGCGAGCTGCATCTCCCTTGATGAAAGCAACTACAAGGTGGTCAGAGAAACCCTGCCTAGTGCCAGTGAGGAAAATAGAGCATCACCTGATGCGGCCTGAACCTGCCCGCTCATAAAGCAGTGGTTTAAGTTGGGTTGAACCAGCTGTCAAACGAACAGAAATGTCCTTAACATTTTAAAGATTAAAAAACTAAACTAGAATCTGTAGTTCCTTGTATCCCTATCCTAATAAAACAAGTTAAACTTGTAAAGTAGTTTAAAATTATTTTAAATGATTTAAATATAACTTTAGAACAATTATAATCAATTTTTAGTTGAACTCTGTTCCAAAATTGTAAATTGTGCACAGCCGACCTTTCCTCCCATCATCCAGGTGACTCCATGAAATGAATGGGGAGCCTGAAGCTGTGCCAGATCCAGACAAGCACAGGTTCACAACTGCCGGGAAATTGCAACAAGTTGCAGCGTTGTTGCTGGACTCCAGAAGGAGTCTGGTGTTGGATAACTCTCAACAAATTACTAGTAAGCACCACTTAGCACGTTTAGTGCGTGTGTGGTTTCATGCACACTGATGTGGGAATTCTGAATTTCCTGACAGTTGCACAGGACAATGTCAGCATTTCCAAGTGGAGCAGGCAACCTTCAGGCCCAATGCAGGCCCACATTTAAATTGCAACTTTTTTTTTTAAAAGAACAGCACAACATGTTTATTCTTCTTTGTGTGTGTTCGTCATAATTTTGTTTTATTACAGTTCAGCGATAGAAACCTTTCAGTTAATGAGGCTGCGGCATTATCGAAGAAGCATAGAATCCACACTGAGCTCATAAAGCATTGATACTTGTTGGGTTTGATGAGGCTTATGCTATGTATATCGAGATAGTTTCCTCCTAACAGTTTGTTGCTGAAAGAATCGCACTTCAACACAAGCACATATATGAAAGTTTAAATGTGTTCAACAGCCACTCTTTGTTGCCAATATGGAAACAGCTGTACAGCCAGCACAATTTGTCCACTGTTAGAATATGGCTTTCAGCCACAACACTTTTCTAAAAGTAGTTTACAATTAGATTTCAGCTTGATAACATCTAAATTTGGAAGTATACTTTAATTCCTTCTTAAAGGGGCTCAATCTTGAATTAAAAGGAGCGCCATGAGAGTGTTATATTTAACAACCCCGCCTGAACCAGCCATTTTGACATGGACGTGATTAATTCCCACTGAAAATTCAATAGATACTGCTATTTCAGTCTGTTTCTTCTCCCTCCCCTGGCTATCCAAAAAAACAACCACTTGTCTGCACCCACTAAGGATTTCCTCTGGAAACACAGCCAAAAAGCTGACAAAACTTAGTCAGTGAGGGTGACCGAGTTTAATAAATTAACAAGATTGAAATTGGAATTTAGGATCTCTACTATCTGCTGCCAATTGTGATTAGAGGGAATTGCAGGAAATGATGAGTGACCAAACCAGAGATATTTAAATGGATTTGGCAAGCAAGTCAAACTCCTAAACAAACGTTGTACCATGGTGGGTCCAAAGGTTCAATAGAGAAAGGCTTCAAGCATTGTCAGTGCACAACGTAGACTTGGGTTAATGATCAAGTAAGTGGTAAGGATAAGTACAATGGAGATTCGAGCTTCGAGACATGCTGGGTAATGTGAAGCTAATCAATATGTGGCCTGGTCCGAAGGAGAGTGTTTAGTGCGGATCTGGGACAGAGTGAGGCTGGGCATTGGGCAGGGAAAGAGCAGTGTGTGGTAGGGTCAGGGCCTCAATAGAAAACAGGAACCTAGTGGATAAGTGGTTGGAGGCATAGATGGGTGTCAGAAGCTGGACTGATCAGAGAATTGGGGGGCATTAAAGGATGGAGGGCAAGGGGGGCACTAGGGATGGGGTACAGTGGCAGCTAGGACCAATCAGAGGATTTGAGAAGAGGAGAGTTGTTGTGGAGATTGAAGGAGTTGGAGTCTGGACTGGGGGTGGGGGGGAGTATTCAGGGCATGGTGATACTACTGATATCATGGTGATAAGTGTGGCTTACCTCAGTGGGGGTTCAGTTTGGTGCTATTCCTGGAGTTACTAACAATGGTTGATTCGGAAGAGCTTTGCATGGGTATGATGCCTTTTGTTGTGCATCCAAAGAGAAATCATGTAAAATGTACAAGAGCAACTTACACCGGAAGTGCCCTATTACATTTCTAGGAACCCAAAATGACTCAGAAATGGCTGTTATCACATCATATTCCTTGGAGAGTACTTTCCCAATTGTTTTGTCCCACTATATTAATGATCTGTTATCGTCCAATTTGGCTTTATACTAAGATAGACACAAAATGCTGGAGTAACTCAGCGGGACAGGCAGCATTTCTGGAGAGAAGGAATGGGTAATGTTTTAGGTCGAGACCTTTCTTCAGACTTCAGCATTTTGTGTCTATCTTCAATTTAAACCAGCATCTGCAGTTCTTTCCTCCTGGCTTCAGACAAATATGTTTAGATCTTCCTGTAAAATAGATAACTTGATACCTTTGCAATTTTCGTTGCAATATGTTGTCCAACCATTATTTTGAATTTGTACAACCCTACACCTTATATAATGGTAATCAAAGTCGATGCTGAAAATCTAAAATAATAACAGAAATTCTTTGTCTTTTCTGATGAATGGTCAAGATGTGAAATGTTAATTTGTGTTTTTTTTCCCACACTTCTGCTTGATATACTGAATATTCCAGTATATTTGTTTTTGCCATAAGTGCCTGTGTTGACTTCGAAAGAACTAATTAGTCACTCCCTTTTATTCATCGCATAGGAATTAAGGTATAGGACTAGTGATGTCTTAGATTCGATACAAAATATTAAAGAGGAGATATTAGCAGTTATAAAGTTTATTAAGGTGGATAAATCTTCAAGGCCTGACCAAGTACATCCTTAGGACTTGTGACAATCTAGGGAGGAAATTGCAAAGGCCCTTGCAGAGATATTTACATCTCCTTTAGCCAGAAGATAAGAGGACAGTTAATGTTGTGCCTTTATTTGAGAAAGGCAACAGGGAAAGGCCAAGGAACTGCAGGCCTGTGATGGGAAGGTTATTGGAGGGGATTCTTAGAGACAGGATCTACCAGCATGCGTGGCTTTCTGCGTGGGAAATTTGATTGATTTTTTAAAAGTATTCACCGAGAGAATTGATGAGGTCAGGGCAGTGGTCATTGTCTATATAGACTTTCGCAAGTCCTTTGACATGTCCCACATGGTAGGCTTGTCTGGAAGGTTAGATTGCATGGGTCCTAGATGAGCTAGCCAACAGGATTCAAAATTTGCTTGGAGGAAGGAGTCAAAGGGTAGATTTGACAGGGAAAGGGTAGATGCAGAAGGGAACAACGTTTGTCTGATTGGAGGCTTATGACCATTGGTGTGCCGCATGGTCCATTCTTGTTTGTTATATATATTAACAATTTGATGACAATGTAGTTGACGGTATTAGTACATTTTTGGTTGACATCAATATTGATGATATAGTAGATAGTGAGGAAGAATATCAATGTTTACAAAATCTAGATAAGTTGGGAAGGTGGGCAAGGAATGGCTAGGGGAATTTAACTCTCACATGTGTGAGGTGCTGCACTTTGGTATGTCAAACCAGGACAGGACTTACACAGCAAATGGTAGAGCCCTGGAGAATATTGTAGAAAAGAGAGATGTTAGAATACAGGTACATGGTTCTTTGAAAACAGTAAGTCAGGAATACAGTGTGGTGACAAAGGGATTTGGCAAGCTTGCCTTTACTGGAAAGGGCATTGAGTACAAATGTTGGGACATCATGATGCAGCTACACAAGTCATTGATGAGACCACCCTTCCTATCCATACATCTGTCCAGGAACCCAAACAGAGCTTTGGAAGTGGATACAATAATGCTCTGCATCTACAATAGTTCTGTAGCATCATCTTGGAGTATTGTGTGCATTTCTGGTTATCCAGCAATAGGAAGAATGTCATTAGGTTGGAAAGGGTACAGAAAAGATTCACCTGAACATTATCTTGGCTTGCTGGCTTAACATAGGGAGAGGTTAGATAGACTGGTACTTTTTTCTTTGAAACGTGGAAGGCTGAGTTGTAACCTTATTGAAGTGTAGAAGAGGTGAATGGATAAAGTGAACCCCACAGTCTTTTTCCCAGGACCGAGGATTATAAAACTACAGGCATAGGTTCAAGGTGAGGGGATAGATTTAAGCTGGACCTCGGGAGCAATGTTTCACTCAAAGGATAGTCTATATCTATGAGCTGCCAGAGGAAGCTATAGAAGTGAATATAATTCGGACTTTTAAAAGACATGGACAGCATGGATAGGAAGAGTTTAGAGGTCTGTGGGCTAAGCGCAGGCAAATGGTAGGAGCCCAAGATACCAACATGATTAGCATGGACAAGGTGGGCCAAAAGAACTGTTCCTATGCTGTTTAGCACAACAACTCATCCTACAAACATATCTCATACTCTTTCAAAAAATCCTATTGAATCTGCATCCACCACTCTTTCCAACAAAATCCATGCCTGATTTTTTTTTTCCGCTCATTTTCTTCCTCAATAATATCTTCTCTACTTAGCCGATCATGATTTTTAAATTTTTCTAACTGAATCATTTCATTATATTTGCTTTCTCAATGTATTAAAATCTTCAGCATTCACATGAATCCCATGTGTATATTAGTTCTCACCAGCTCCTGGTCTAAAGCCTTTACCAAAGTGGAGTGTTGCTCTAATTGGTCCTGTAGCCTGCAGATTTCCTCAATCACTCTGTCCTTTCTATTCTGCCACTTGGTAGGGGAAATAATCTACAGTATATTGCCTGTTGCGACAATCAACTCCCAAATCTAAATCCTAATCTTCTAAATTTATTTTCCCATACTAATTTCATTTTGATATTCCTTGCTTACAAAATATTTTTCACACAATGTTTACATCTGAGCAGCTGGGAGATAAAAGGAATTTCAAAACAGTTTCCCTTTCTTCTGAAATATATTGGATTAATTAATGATGATGAGCAATATATCCAAAAGTTATTTTCCTGTTACATGCCACTGTTAACAAGTTACATGACTCACTATATTACCCATCCCACCCCTTGCACCTCACCCAGCAATCATCTTTACAGAGATGCCATTGTCCCTATTTGCAAGCTGATAAAGTTTCAAGTCTGTTACAGTGTAAGCTGGTGTGAACGTTCCTCTTCTTTCCTTTCCTTCCTGCCAGGAACCCAGCACTCAAATGCTTATCCTTTTCACGCTACTGTTACCTACTCCCTGTTTCTCATGGTATCAGACTCTCCCTCAAAAAAAATCTTCCTTTTGTTAGTTTGCCGCCAATTTATCTGCAAGACACGGGGGTTCTGTTGATCAAACACTCAGAACAAGAGAGAGTTAGATATAGCTCTTAGGGCGAATGGAAGCAAGGGTGATCAGTAGAGCCAGGATGTTTAGGCACTAAAAAAACTCTGAAATAGGCAGGCAAAAAAGCGTAATAAAATTACAAAATAGGCACAAAAAAGGCATTTATTGACATAAAAAGGCATGTATTTCCACCACCAAAATATGGTTACAAATGATAATATAAAGATATACTACATTAAATGACCAAAGTTGCCTGGTTGCACGTAATTACTAGCATTTTTTTCAAATTATCTGCAGTTAAACTATGCCGTCTATCAGATAGAATATGCTTCAGTTGTGAAAAACGTCTTTCTACCTTAGCTGAGGTCACTGGTGCATACCCGAAACAAGCTACAGATTCTATATTCATGTCGATATCTTGTGCATTACAACTACCTTTGAGAACTTTAGCAATGTTTTGTATTTCTTCAAGATCTTTGTTAGCTAAAATTATTCTCTCACATTTTCCTTGTATGTCTTTACCCACATCGCCAGGAACTTTACGAATATCGTCAGTTATTTTGTTGAAAATCTGCAAGTTATTCACTAATGTTTCGCCACGTTTCTCAAGGGAAGTGGTAGCTTGTGGGAAGTTTGCAAAATTGGAAGCAATCAATAGATTTTGGAGAAGACTGAACCAGCGGGCAGCAGCACGAATGAATAAGCGACCAACGGTGGCGCCCCCCTGTGGTGGAAATGTTCTTGTAATTTATACTATGTTAACACATTAATAATAACATTAATATTAATGTGTTAACATAGAAAACGTCATTGTAATCACGGTACAACAAGAGAAAATAGCACAACCTTTTAGCAAAACGGCAAAAAAAGGCTGATTTCGGCACTCGATCGTGAAAAAAGCATTATCATGGTCAAATCTTCAAAAAAGGCATGAAGAGGCACATGGCATTTATGGCAAAATCCTGGCTCTAGTGATCAGCCATGATCATATTGAATGGCGGTGCTGGCTCGAAGGTCCGAATGGCCTACACCTCAACCTATTTTATATGTTTCTATGCATCTTGATGTTTCCCCCACTCTTGAAGCTCTGGTAAAACCTCATAAAGTTTGTTCTCTTTCATTTAATTTGCATTGACAGGTTCTTTGCAGTACAATCTTGGAAAATCTCATGATCCAGATACTAGTTTCTTTAGAAGCTCCTAAAATCATTTACAAAGCTGTCTACTGCCTCATACATTTTTTTGTGCCATAAAGAATGAAGTGCTATAGGAATCATTACTCACCATCTGTTTGTCACAGTGTTGAGTATACTTTGAGCTATGTCTTAAGTACACTTATGATTGTGTAACACAATGTTAAACACACTACTCAGGTTGGAGAACTTGGAACAATTATGAATAATGAACTATTGACATTGCAGAAGGGTGGGTGAGTGCATGAATTATGTCCAAAAGTATTTGTTCTTACTTTTCCTTTTATACAGGTGCTGGTGCACCTGTAATATTTTAGTGAAAAGTGATTACAGGAGCTTGTAATAATGCAAATAAAAGTAAAGATGCTTTCCCGGAATTTGGGAAGAAAGCCTTCTAGCTATCTGGTAGTCTAGAAGCACAGTATTGTTCAAAATTTGGGGAGCAAGCCTTCCCAGCATGGTACTGATAGTTAATCGAATGATGAGATACATCTTTTTGCTTATGACTAAGAAATGTGACAAAACTCAGAATCTAAACATTTGAATAATGCTTCCAGACATTAAAAATATTAAATGAGAGTTGCATTAATCATCATGAACTCTAGGAGATACCTAAATTAGATTCTGCCAACCAATACATTAATCTTTTTATTTGTTCAAGATTCCAGTCTCTGCAGTCTCTTTTGTCTTAATGCTACCAACCATTGTTAGAATGTGAGGTATTGCCCGTTAAATAGCATTGTCTAAGCTGGAAAGAGAGTGGGTAAGATTTATGAGGATGTTGCCAGGACTCAAAGGCCTAAGTTATATTGATAGTGAATTTATTCATTGGAGTGCAGGAGGGTGAGGGTGATCTTATAGAGGTGTATAAAGAAATGTGGAGAATTGATAGGTTGAATGCAGTCTGTTACCCAGGGTAGGGGAGTCAAGAACCAGAGGCCATTTTTATAAGGTGAGAGGAGAAAGATTTAATAGGAACTTGAGGGTGCAAATGTTTCAATCAGAGGGTAGTAGGTATATGGAATGTGCTGCTGCCAGAGGAGATAGTCGAGGCAGGTATAATAATTATATTTAAACGAGAAACTTACCAGTTCGAAGTTTGATCGTTATTTTATGAGGAGTTACGATGAGGGATTACGTGAAGAACCCGCCTGGCGCTGGCAAACGGCATACTTCAAAGCAGCGGCATGAAAAAACACAGAACACAAAAAATAGCCGAAGTAACATAGTAAGGCTCATAATAGACTTAGAACTACCAGATGATCATTTATTTTATGAGGGTGGGGAGTGGAGGGCACGTAATCCCTCATCGTAACTCCTCATAAAATAACGATCAAACTTCGAACTGGTAAGTTCTCGTTTAAATCTTACTATTTTACTTCGGAGTCATGTGAGTGACTACGTGAAGAGTTTAAAGCTTTCTGTGTTTTCGTGTCGTAGAATTTATTCCATACGACAGTACGGCTCATTAACACAATAACGAGCGAATAACACATTTTCCCCAAACATTGCCTCAAGTTATGTGATAAATAATTTTCACATTATAAAAATGAAAATAATGCCCTTTCTATTGAAAAGCAAATTTATTCACAAATACCAATTGATATATATTTTTTATGGCATGACAAAGCAACAATTATAGCGAAACCGAACATTGCGTGTCTAAATCTGACACCATGACTGGTTCCTTTATTTTAACAGTAATCTACAGCCTCCTGCGGCCTTGCATCTTTGCTCGAGTGGCTCATCCTGTGCCATTCCTGTGAATGTATTTTCCTCATTAACAGAGTGATTTTCCACCTTTCAGTGTCTAGTTCCTACTGAATGTATCCAATTATTAACCATCTAGAAATACATTCCTCTATAACCATCAGTTTTACTGAACCCAATGTGGTTTTTGTGTGTAATAAGCAGTCTCATTGCCACAGACTCTTACCTACTGCAACATTTTCATCAATGTTCACACACACACACACACACACACACACACACACACACACACACACACAACTTAAAGCCAGCAGGATGTGCTTATAGGTTTACCTTGGTTTTGTTTTCAGGTCTTCTTGGCGTGCTTTGTTTGGTAGATTCATAAACATATATGATAATGCAATTTGTATCCACATGCCATTATAACGTAACATTTGCAATGTTTGCACTCTTATATTGATACTAAAGTTATCAGAATTATTATTTTCAATGTTTAAGTTTTTTGAATCATAGATAGAGTTAAAGTCCATTTCTTAAGGCATTTCAAGATTTTTTATCTCCTGCCTTTATATTTTTTACAATTTTGGACAGATTATATATACATATACCCATATCTATATCTATATCGATATATATATATATATATAATATATATATATACACCACACACATATATACATTTTATTAACTTTTACATATATATCCCTTTCCATATTGGGATATTATGAATGCATCTGATAACTTCTTGGTTAATATATTATCCGTTTATAAGACGGGTAACACTCTGAGCCCTATAATTGGCTCTATCAATTAGATACGTAGAAAATGCAATCCACAAGGAATTCACATATATCTAAATGAAAAAATAACTTTACTGTATATACAGACCTCCAATTTCTTATAACAAAATATAGTTATTTAGACTTATTTCCGCAAATTGCAGGTATAACACTTCTTTATACATAATTATTTTATTGATATATCGTAATATTGGTTTACATTCATAGACTTCTTTGACCATCAGCTGTTGAGATGGTCTAGTCAACCTGTAGATAGTCAAATTCATAGTTTCACTTATGGAGGTTTTTGTACAACAATAAATTACTGCAGGGTTTCTCAAACCTGGAGATCCCAGTGGGTGCAGCAGCATCCAAAGAAGCAAAGGGAGACAGGCAACGACCTAGGTCGAGACCCCTTTTTTGACTTCAATAAATTACTGCCATTATGAATCATCACTAGCAGTTCAAAATCACACAATATAAATGAACCATAAAGGACCCATATTGGGCCACCAAAATGCCTCTGGCAGTGTCCTGCTACATATTCATCAGACACTGCCCTATTAAACAAAAATGAGGAACACAAAGAATCTTTTCCTCATGTAATTTGGAGAAAAGCATCACCTTCACTGTTCTTAGATTACCCACAAGAATATTCGAAAGATCAGTGATTTAATCTGTATGCAATCAGATTAATCGTAAGTAATCCATATTAATGACAATATGTTTTTCTTCCCAAATTTGTTATCTTCCGATACCATTGTCTCTTCCTTAGAGATAAACAGGTGGACTAAACTTTAAAACATACCACATCTGTTTACTTAGATAATCCCATAATTGTTGTTTGATTTATCTTGTGACCCACAAGAAATATTTAAAATCAGTGATTTAATCTGTATACAACCAGATTAATCGTAAGTATGCAAAATAATGACAATATATTTTCCTCCCAAATTTGACCATAGTTAACATATGCCACAGCTGTGGTATTGTTCATCTTGATACGACATGGACAGTTCCATAATAAAACAATCGATCTTTTTTATCCATAACTCCTTATACTTCAACAATTAATACGAATGTTTGGAAAATTCTTAGGACAAACCATTTATGTTTGCCTGGTATAATTGTCTGCAGTCCGCTTAACAAAAAACATATCAATTATTGTTATAAGAATAGATAATATTCTTATCTTTACCCAAACATTCACAGAAGCTGTACATCATCTGTAACACTTGCTTCAGTTGTAATTTTATAGTTGAAGCAGCTTATGAACCTTTTTTACATTACTAATAATGATAACGTATCATTTGATATTTTGCATAAGCCTCTTCACAAGGCATACATATTCTATAAGCTTCTGTATTCCTTCTTTTGGAACTTTATTTATATTTTCCCCTAACCTAATGGAGGAACAAAGTATGTCAACAACAATAATACATATTTGTATCATGGAACAATTTTCCCCACTCTTATGGTGCTTAAATTACTTCTGAATTCAGAATAGTAATTTAAAAATATTTTATTAATGCCTGAGCATATGCTTTATGTAATGGGTCAAGTCCTACCTTTCCACCAGGTTTGTAATGGCAGGCACTAATTTGCAGCTGCTCTTTATCTCTTCTAATTTTAAATGTAATCGAGATAACCCATACCATGTACCTCATTAGTGCAAGTGCTGATCTTTTATCAGTATATTGTTCCTTCAGTGTTCAGTTTAACAACTTGAACTGATTGATTGTTTGGACAAGTTTTAACTTGCACAGCTTGACCCACTTTAATTAATTTCAAGCACCTGTAATATTGATTAACACTTTGTTAATCACAACAGTTTTCCATGTTCTAGATGTTTCTATTTTCTTACACTGTGAAAGTGTAAATAATGATATTATTGTATGGTTTATACCATGAATCTTTACACTAAGGTAATTTTATAATATACATGTACGTTCCCCTTCTTTTTAAAATTTACTTTTGAGTGCAAACCTGAAATCAGTTTTCCCCTTTTTCAGGTGAACCAATCCTCCTTAGTCATATTAAGTTTTAACCATCATAATACACCTGTAATCCCCCATAATTGGAGATTTCATGACTTATTTTGTAACCAGATGTTTGCACCTCTTCAACGTACATCAAGCCTTCTTTTCCCCAATTATATAGGTTAAGATAAGGCTATGTTTGGATAATACCACTTCTGCCTTTATTTTGATCCATCATCAAATTTTTCATTGGATCATAGTTTTTTCACCATAAGATAAAAGATCTTTGTCTTTGTTTTGATCCATAATCAAAATTTTTATTGGATCATAGTTTTCCTTCCAAAGTTTAAAGATCAGTGGTCTGTTCTTTTGTAATTAATATCTTTGATTTATCATAAGGCAGGTATTTCAATAATAATCAGGAGTTTAATATATCCTGATTTGTATTAATCTGCAACCCTATGATGCAGATTCGGTAAATTATATATATTTCTTCCTATTAAGCTCCACAACTAATGGCAATTTATTTTATATTGCAAGTATTACATATTTGCACCATTTTGAAACTTTGAAATTGTATTTCTTATATTTCATATATTTGAGACATGGATATTTATAAATGGATTAACCATTGATATTTAAATAAAACATAAAGTTTTATCGTATTCTTGAAGTTGGTGAGATACCATATAATTAATGTAGGCAGCTAGGTTTTTCCATAGCCTCACCACTTCCTTTAGATATAGCAAAAACTTTTGCTATCTCAGGCACACCTGGCCTCACTTTTATTTTTATTTTATTTGTGGTGTGCATTCATAATTCACATCACCACTTGCAGGGTCTGTCTTTTGCAGCCCTGATCCACTTGGAATTATATCCAAAGAGACTTCCTCCACCCTATCCAGGGTCAGAGTTTTTATTTCTCAATTTGGCACATAGCCATATTTTGTATATTCAAGCCCCTCAGGGTCTTTTTTGGGGAACTGTTTGGGTACTGTGACCCTGGTCTTTAGTACATTCAAGCCCCTCAGGGTCTTTTTTTTGGGGGGAAACTGTTTGGGTACTGTGACCCTAGTCTCTTTTTATATTATGGAGTACTTTCTCCATATCGCGAATTTTATTAACTTTTTTAAAAATACAATCTTTCTGACTTTTAAAATATCCTGCCAAAATTGTGGAGCATTTAAACCTTTCTACCGTATTTTAAACGGTACCAGTATCGGAACCGGCCCCGTAATTAATCTCTCGTCCCGATCGCTGGGTATTCCCCTGGGACATTCTTTTTAAAACTCCGTTATTTTAACAGAGTATATCTGTTCAATTTAAACTTTTAGTTAGTTTTTAAAACCTTTAAAATCCTGGTTTCCACCAGGCACGGAGTTTTCTAGTCCTAAAAAATTTTTTCAACAGCACTTACCTGCCGGTTCCGAACCTACCGCTGTCGAGGAGCTGTCTGTGCAGCTCCTGCTTCTGCCGTCAGCGTCGACGTAATGCCGTTTGCCAGCGCCAGGCGGGTTCTTCACGTAGTCACTCACGTGACTCCGAAGTAAAATTATATTTAAAAGACACTTGGACAGGTAATTGGATAGGAAAGGTTTGGAAGGATATGGACCAAATATGGAAAAATGGGACTAGCTTAAAGGGGGCATCATGGTCAGCATGGATGAATTGGATTGAAGAGCTTTTTTCTGTGCTTCTGTCTCCACGACTCTATGACTCTCCTGGTGTGTTATCATGTTTTCTCATTACTGTAAAAACATTGATGACATTTCCTTTCTTTAATTTCCACCAATCATGCTAAAACATTTTATGCCCAACATCAGTGGCCAGACTGATGTTGGGCAGCAAGGAAGGGGTGGGTAGTGGACAAGGGCCCAGTCTTTGCAGACTGGAGTCAGGCTGTAAGTGGGTGTGAAGTGGTGATTGGGGAGGAGTGGATGGTGGGGTGGGGGGGGGGGGTTTACTGGGGGTATGCTTCTGTCTATCGAACCTGCAGTAGAACTTGTTCAGGTTGTCAAGGAGCAGGTTTTTTTCCTATTGTAACTGGTGATTTCTTGCAAGCCCTTCCACACTGCAGAAGAGTCATTAGCTGAGTACTTGCTCCTCAACTTCTCAGAGTACCTTTCCTTGGCAGCTCTGATTCCTCTTCTCAGCTTGTACTTGGCCTCCATGTAGAGGTCTGCATCCCCGCTCCTGTCGGCCCCATCTTTAGATTGGCGGAGCTGTCTGAGTTCTGCTGTAAACCAAGGCTTGTCATTGTTGAACCTGATCTGGGTCCTAGTGGGAATGCAACTGGCCTCACAAAAGCTGACATCTGATGTCACAGTATACAAATATTGCACAGGTCTGAGTACGTCGGCAGGAATTATGTGCACAAGATGACTTTGGAATGGTTTAAACACACTAGGTACAGCCGAGTATGTTTTAGACCATTCCAAAGTTACCACGTGCACACAATTCCACTGAAGCACGAAATAGACCTGTGCATCATGTGTTTTATAGAATGGGGGGAAAAAGTAAATAAAAATAAAAATCTGCTATTTTTCAAATCATGCATCCAGCAATTACCGAACGTGTTGTCTAAGTTCTAACAATAATGCTGAATAGGTGAACACTCTGGGGAAAGAGTGTTTTATTGCAAATGTCTCCATTACAGTTGTCTACGTAATGCCGCTGTACTCCATAACGTACGTATTGGAGAGATTTTTTGGTGGAGAGCGTGCCATCCCCCTTTCACAGCAACGCATAGAATGACGAAAGCAGTTTGTCCAGTTCCGATGTTTTGTCACTTGAAATGTCCACCAAATCGACGTTTTAGAGCTTTGCAAAATTTTCCAACAGAGAATCCAAACTTTACTGATTTTTTGGTACTGGCGGCATCCGATTCTTCCAGCGATGTTGATAAATCATCGTCCGTCAGCAACTCAAACTGTGGCTCACCCGCACTCGCCATTTTGTATTGTGCACGCAGCAGAGAGCAAAAATCCCACAAAATACCGTTTATCGGTATTGCTATAGTATTGTATCGATATCGGTTTTCTAGCCAGTAAAAATAATTACACGGTACAGCAGTGACTTTTAGCCAATCATTTTGCAGAGATTCTTAGACACATTCTATAATATCTATATATTCATCGAGGTTTGTGGTGGCTTCCCTGAAGAGAGACCAAAACAGAATTTGTCCACTTAAGAAATAGTGCAAAGTAGTGGGACCACTACCATATTCTCACTTGCCTTAATTACATATTTGAGCGGTAAGAAGTCATGCATGAGATTAGGTGAGCTTGCAGCCATATATCCATTCCCTCATCGTGCCCACCAACCTCCAAATCCATAACATTACCCACATCTGTCAGTACTTTGGCTCATCCATTTCTTTGTGAAATCTGAATTGGGCCTTTATAACATTCCTCTGATCAATTTGTCCATGTTTAGTCCTTACTATTAATAATAAGCTAATTAAAACTCTTAAACCTCAAATGTAACTCCCCTTCAAAAACACTTGTGCAGGTACATGGATTGGAATGATTTAGAAGAATATTAGTCAAATGTGGGCAAATGGGAGTAGCTTATATGGGCATCATGGTCTGCAAGGACAAGTAGGGCTGAAGGGCCTGTTTTCATGCTCTATTCTCTGCAAACCTGGTTCACACAAACACTTGTGCTCACTGACTTCCTTCATTTCCAAGACTTTGATTGTAACTTTCTCATCCTGGTTTAATTTTCTTGCATGGTTTCACTCTTCCCTCTCTTTGTAGCCTTTGCAGACCCACATTTGTAGTAAATTTCTGGTCTCTCATACATCCACAATTTTAATCACTCTGAATTGGCATTGTCCATTCAACTTGCTGGATCTTAAACCCTGGAACTCATTTCCCTCTGGCTCTCTAGTTTCTTCATTCCTCCCATACGTTGTTCCTGAAAACTAACTTTTTCACCCAGATTTCTCCTCATGCAGCTCAATAGTTGTAACTCTTTGCAAAACCACATGGAATATTGGGATTTTTTTTCTATTTAAAAGAAGTGTTATTTGATGCCAAGGAGACACAAGTGACTACAAATGCTGGAATCTTCAGCATACAATCAAAATGCTGGAGATACTCAGTGGGTCAGCTCAGCAGTGTTCCTCCAGCAGTTTGATGTTTGCTTTCATTTCATCCCATGGTTTATTTTGCATGTTATGTACCAGCCATTTTCAGGAAAAGTAGGGAGAAAACAAATCAGCTTTCAAGATATCTTTTTACAGTTTTTTTATTCAAGTGTACTAGTCTTACAAAAGTTAACAAAGTTGGGGGCCATTCTGTGTTCATCATTTCACTCTCTTCAGGAAGTTCTGGGCTTCTGTTTTGTGTATTTCACTGCCCCGCATTGAAGATAGATGTCAACCATCTTCTATGACAGGGCTACTTCTTCAATGTAGACACTTTTCAGATTGTGGGTGACAGAAATGAATAATCCATCATTAACACATACAATTTAAATGGATTTCTAATACGCTCACAGTGATTGCTCTTTTCTTTTCAGGTTCAGATTCAGTGGTCGTATACTGGGCCTTGCCCTGATTCACCAATACTTATTGGATGCCTTCTTTACCCGACCCTTCTACAAGGCACTACTACGGCTGTAAGTGTAGAACGCTTCAAGTCTCCATACATGTTATTAATAGATTTATGTTATTATTACTATGTTCAGATTAAGTTTCAGAATAAATATCATAGTAATATACTTTGTAATGAGGTTCTGTGGCCATTTTATAGAAATATTAGCCTTTTATTTTGTTTATTACTTTTAAATCATAACTTTCCTGTAGTTGAGACTATCCAGACCAAAGAAGCCATCACTGTAATCTCACAGCATGTAGCGTCTGAAGCTAAAATTACAATCCCTCCAGTTGCCAGTCAATTTTGCTGTTTGGTTTTATTGAAATGTCATAATGTTTTTCTGGGCTATATCATTTAATATTACAATGAATTCCATTGGCTCAAAGGTTTTTATGGAATCGGGTTAAAAAGTGGTAACTTTACAAGATTTTGCCATGATGTAATTAGTGTCCCAGTAAAGCCATACTTTAAATTTCACTCGTGATACAGGAATGTTAGACTATTTTAAAATCACTTTTGGTATTGGTTTATTATTGTCACATGTACCAAGATAGAGTGATGCATTGTTTGCATGCTGTCCAGTCAAATCCTACCACACATTAAGTCAGTCAACACATACATCATTGCAGCAGGTAGTGCAAGAAGAAAAATACCAGCGTAGTTACAGCATTATCGTGTTACATTTACAGAGAAAGGCCAGATAAAAAAAAGTACAAAGCACAATGAGAAAGGTTGGAAGATCGGGACTGCACCCTAGCTTTAGGGTATGATCATTCAATAGTCTGATAACAGTGTGGAAGAAGCTTTACCTAAATCTGGTGGATTGTGCTTTCAAGCATTTGTATCTTCTGCCAGACAAAAGAGCAGCTGTAAAATACCGTGGCTGTTTCTAATTCAAATGTTCCAGATATTCAAAGCTAGTCAGCAATGTTCAAATCTGTTCAAGCCTTGTGCTAAATTAGTATTTTGCAGTAGTATTCGCTAAGGAGAAAGACATGTAGGATAGTGAGATTAGTATAGAGAATGCTATTATTCTCTGGCATGTTAATATCAAGAAGGAAGAGGTGTTGGGTCTAGTGAAGAAGATTAAGATCACAGTTCCCCAGACCTCTATGGGATCTATGATAGATACAATGTGCTGGAAAAATTCAATAGGTCAGGCAGCATCTCTGGAGGAATATCTGACGTTTCAAAACCCCTTTTCAGGTTGAAACCCTTCTTAAGACTGGATCTGTCGCATGTTTTTGAGGGAAACAAGGGAGGAGATTGCTGGGGCCCTGATGGAGATCTTTAGAATCTCACCTGTGGCAAGAAAGATGTGGAGGGCTGGAATGAAGCCAATGTTTTTTCTTTGATTAATATGGGCAATAGAGATAATCCAGCAAATGACAGGCCACAAAACCTTACCCCAGCAGTAGAAAAGCTGTTGGGATGGATTCTTCAGGTACAATTTACTCGTATTTGGAAAAACATGGGTTAATTAGGGATAGTTAGCATGGCTTTGTGTGGAACAGGCCATGTTTTATCAATTTTTTTGAGGAAATGATGAAGATAATTGATGAGGGTAGGACAATGGATGTTGTGTACATGGATTTTAATAAGACATTTTACAAGGTCCCTAATACCCTCCAATCCAGGCTGCATTCTAGTTTCCTCTGCACTCTTTTCTAAGTCTCCACATTATACCTGCAATATGGCAACCAGAACTTCATACAATACTCTAAATGCAGCATAACCAAAGTCCTATACAGCTGCATCATGACTTCATATTTCTTGTAGGATTCTGAATTTTCAGAAAACATTTATTGAGGTTTTTGTTATTATTGCAAATGTGTTAAGGTATGATTTAAATGAATAATTTAATTTCAAAAACAGGTGAAGTTGTTTCCATATAATATTAATAAATCAAACATAGTTAATTAAGCATTACCACACTAAATACATCTACACATCAATCTCTGCCGTATTGTGCATTTAGCAAAATTGCAGGTGACACAAAGCTGGGTGGCAGTGTGAACTGTGAGGAGGATGCTATGGGAATGCAGGGTGACTTGGACAGGTTGGGGGAGTGGGTAGATGCATGGCAGAAGAAGTTTAATGCGGATAAATGTGAGATTATCCACTTTGGTAGCAAAAACAGGAAGGCAGATTATTATCTAAATGGAGTCAAGTTGGAAAAAGGGGAAGTACAACGAGATCTGGGAGTCCTTGTACATCAGTCTATGAAAGTAGGCATGCAGGTACAGCAGGCAGTGAAGAGAGCAAATGGCATGTTGGCCTTTATAACAAGAGGAATCGAATATAGGAGCAAAGAGGCCTGTTGTACAGAGCCCTAGTGAGACCACACCTGGAGTATTGTGTGCAGTTTTGGTTCCCTAATTTGAAGAAGCACATTCTTGCTATTGAGGGAGTGCAGCGAAGGTTTACAAGGTTAATTCCTGGGATGGCGGGACTGTCATATGCTGAGAGAAGTGAAGAAGCTGGGCTTATACACTCTGGAGTTTAGAAGGATGAGAGGGGATCTCATTGAAACATATAAGATTGTTAAGGGTTTGCAAGAGCAGAACTCACTATCAAAACATGAAGGGGACGGGGGACACAAATTTTTGGTGGCCATGCGCGCACTCACCCACACATGCTCATGCGCACACTCACCCACATCATATCCCGCACCCATTACATGCTGACCGATGTCTCTCTCATCCAATCGGCGCCTTCGATCAGCAGTCCCACCTCCACTGTCTCGCGGAAAGCGGAAATTTTAAAATCGGATCACAAAAACTTGGGGGGGATGTCCCCCACCTCTCAAAACATGGAGGGGACGTGTCCCCTTTGGCCCCCCCGGGTTTTCTTCCCCTGAGGGTTTGGACACGCTAGAGGCAGGAAACAGTCCAGAACCAAATGCCACAGTTTAAGAATAAGGAGTAAGCCATTTAGAACGGAGACGAGGAAACACTTTTTCTCACAGAGAGTGGTGAGTCTGTGGAATTCTCTGCCTCAAAGGACGGTGGAGGCAGGTTCTCTGGATGCTTTCAAGAGAGAGCTAGATAGGGCTCTTAAAAATAGCGGAGTCAGGGGATATGGGGAGAAGGCAGGAATGTGGTACTGATTGGGGATGATCAGCCATAATCACATTGAATGGCGGTGCTGGCTCGAAGGGCCGAATGGCCTACTCCTGCACCTATTGTCTGTCTATTGTCTATCAGCACTAGAAAATCATTGCTGATAGAAACATTTGTTTTACTTATTTACATTTTTACATTGTTTCCAATAACTGGATATAAGATGCATTACCTTTGCAAATAAAATTTAAGACATTGAACTGTGGCGATAAAATTAAAAAAATGAGCACATCACATGCAAGTCCTTTCTGTATACTCTCAGTCACATATTCTTGATAAAATATTTATCTGAAATTATCAACTACATTAATTGACATAATCAACTGAGCTCTCAAACACAAACTTGTACAGTGGTAAAGGGGCTGTCCCACTGCGGCAACCTAATCCGCGAGTTCAGAAGTTTGCCCTCGACTGATACTCGCAGCATGGTCGACACGAGGTCGTAGGAGGTCTTGGTAACTCTCCTTCATGCTCGAGAGTAGTCCCCGCGTACTCGAGGCCTCAGTTAGGTTGCGGCGTATTTTTCAACACGCTGAAAAATGCCCGCATGTAAACAAAGGTCGGAAAAAATCGATACTTTTTTTACTCGTAGGTTTAGTCAAAGTAAGTCGTAGTAGGTCGGCATGTTATTCGTAGGTAATCGAGAGTAGTCGAAGGTAGTTGTAGATAGCCTTCAACATAGTTGATGGGAGGTCGAAGGAGATCGAAGGAGGTCGTCTTCACTCTCCACTATTCGGTGTCCAATTTTCCCGAAGCTAGTCGAAGCTCATCGAAGCTAGTCTTCAACTTAGTCGAAGGAGGTCGAAGGAGGTCTTCTACATAGTGGAAGGAGGTCTTCAACATGACATTTTTTCAAACTCTCCTAAACCCTTCTAAACTCACCAATTAGGTCACCGCAGTGGGACAGCCCCTTAACATGATCTCCTGTACTCATTGCCCTGTACGATGAAAGCAAGTTTGCCACATGCCTTCTTCACCGCCTTGTTTACCCGTGTCACAACTTTTAGGCCTCTTGGCTGAGCAAGCTGGGCATTCGAGTCCCAGATATGTTCAAGATCGCCCTTTAAGATTGTCTGTAAGCTGCCAGCCTTCCACCATCTGTGCAGCAAGCAATGGGCTGACATTGCAAAGAGCATTAGAAAAGACCAAAGCGGTCTCTAAAGGATGCACCATTTGTTGCATTTATGCAGTAACCATATAACCATATAACCATATAACAATTACAGCACGGAAACAGGCCCTCTCGGCCCTTCCAGTCTGTGCCGACCATTTGTTTTCCCCTAGTCCCATCTACCTGCACTCAGACCATACCCCTCCATACCCTTCACATCCATATACCTATCCACTTTACTTTTAAATGTTAAAATCGATCCTGCCTCCACAACTTCTGCTGGAAGCTCATTCCACACAGCCACCACCCTCTGAGTAAAGAAGTTCCCCCTCACGTTACCCCGAAACTTCTGTCCCTTAATTCTCATGTCATGCCCTCTTGTTTGAATCTTCCCTACCCTCAATGGGAAAAACGTATCCACGTTAACTCTGTCTATCCCTTTCATCATTTTAAAGACCTCAATCAAGTCCCCCCTTAACCTTCTGCGCTCCAAAGAATAAAGACCTAACTTGTTCAACCTTTCTCTGTAACATAGTTGCTGGAACCCTGGCAACATTCTAGTAAATCTCCTCTGTACTCTCTCTATTTTGTTTTCATCCAGAGTCTATAACTAGACGACCAAAATTGTACACCATACTCCAGAATTGGTCTTACCAATGCCTTGTACAATTTTAACATTACTTCCCTATTCCTATATTCAATGCTCTGATTTATAAAGGCCAGCACACCAAAGGCTTTCTTTACCACCCTATCTACATGCGATTCCACCTTCAGGGAACTATGCACAGTTATTCCTAGATCCCTCTGTTCCACAGCATTCCTCAATTCCCTACCATTTACCATGTACGTCCTATTTTGATTTGTCCTGCCAAGATGTAGCACTTCACATTTAACAGCATTAAACTCCATCTGCCATCTTTCAGCCCACTTTTCCAAATGGCCCAAATCTCTCTGTAGACTTTGAAAATCTACTTCATTATCCACAACACCACCTTTCTTAGTATCGTCTGTATACTTACTTATCCAATTTTCCACCCCATCATCCAGATCATTGATGTACATGACAAACAACAGTGGACCCAACACAGATCCCTGAGGCACCCCACTGGTCACCGGCTTCCAACCTGACAAACAGCCATCCACCATTACTCTCTGACATCTCCCATTCAGCCACTGTTGAATCCATCTTGCTACTCCGCCATTAACACCCAAAGATTGAACCTTCTTAACCAACCTTTCATGGGGAACCTTGTCAAAGGCCTCACTGAAATCCATATAGATAACATCCACTGCTTTACCCTCATCAATTTCCCTAGTTACCGCTTCAAAAAATTCAAGAAGGTTTGTCAAACATGACCTTCCAGGCACAAATCCATGCCTCCTATAATTATTGTAGATATCTCTCTTTTTTCAAAACAAGTGTCCAATTTCCCTTGAAAACCATGGCTCTTTCCAATTTTTACTATTTCCTTTCAACCTAACAGGGACATAAAGATTCTGTACTCTTACAATTTCCCCTTTAAATGTCCTCCATTTCTCTTTTACATCCTTCCCATGAAACAAAGTGTCCCAATTCACTCCTTTAAAATCCTTACGCATTCCCTCAAAGTTAGCCTTTCTCCAATCAAAAATCTCCACCCTAGGTCCAGTTCTGACTCGCTCCATAATTATATTGAAACTAATGGTATTGTGATCACTGGTCCCGAAGTGCTCACCAAAGCATACCTCCGTCACCTGACCTGCCTCATTTCCTAACAGGAGGTCCAGCACTGCCCCTTCTCTGGTCGATACCTCTATGTACTGCTGCAAAAAACTATCCTGCACACATTTTACAAACTCCAAACCATCCAGCCCATTTACAGAATGTGTTTCCCAGTCTATTTTTGGAAAATTGAAATCTCCCACAATCACTACCTTGTGCTTACTACTAATATCTGCTATCTCCTTACATATTTGCTCTTCCAATTCTCGCTCCCCATTTGGCGGTCTATAATACACCCCTAAAAGTGTTGCTACACCGTTCCCACTTCTCAGTTCCACCCAAATAGCCTCCCTAGACGAGCCCTCTAATCTATCCTGCCAAAGCATTGCTGTAATATCTTCTCTGACAAGCAATGCAACACCTCCCCCTCTGGTCCCTCCAATTCTATCACACCTGAAGCAACGAAATCCTGGAATATTTAGTTTCCAATCACAGCCCTCCTGCAACCATGTTTCACTGATTGCCACAACATCATATTTCCAGGTGTCAATCCAGGCTCTAAGTTCGTCCACCTTACTTACAATGCTCCTAGCATTAAAATATACACATTTTAGAAACCCACCATCCCTTATTCTCTGTCTATTATCTTTTTAATCTTTCTCGCCTACATTTTGGATCCGAGTGCTTCCCTTCTCTGACTCTTGCCCCACACCCTGACCCCTAGCCCCCTCTACCCGAGTCCCTCCCCCCAGCCTTTCTAGTTTAAAGTCTCCCCAGTAGCCTTTGCAAATCTCCCTGCCAGGATATTGGTCCCCCTCGGGCTCAAGTGCAACCCGTCCTTTGTGTACAGATCATGCCTTCCCCAAAAGAGGTTCCCAGTGATCAAGGAACTTGAATCCCTGCCCACTGCACCAGTCCCTCAGCCACGCATTTAGCCTCCACCTCATTTCATTCCTACTCCCACTGTCACGCGGCACAGGCAGTAATCCTGAAATCATTACCCTTTTGGTCCTTCTCCTTAACTTTCCCCCCAACTCCCTAAATTCTCCCTTCAGGACCTCGTCACTTTTTCTGCCTATGTCATTGGTACCTATGTGTACCACAACATCAGGCTCCTCTCCCTCCCTTATCAGAATCTTTTGGACACGTTCTGACACATGCGAGACCCTGGCACCAGGGAGGCAAACTACCATCCGGGTCTCCCGACTGCGTCCACAGAATCGCCTATCCGACCCCCTAACTATAGAGTCCCCTATTACAATTGCCCTCCTCTTTTTGCTACCCTTCTGAGCATCAGGGCCGGTCTCTGTGCCGGGGGCCCGGCCGCTGTTGCTGCCCCCAGCTAGGCTGTCCCCTCCAATCGTACTCAAACCCGAGTACCTATTTTCCAGGTGCATGGTCACAGGGGTACTCTCTAGCCCCTGCCTCTGCCCCTTGCCCTTCCTAACTGTGACCCACCTGTCTGCCTCCTGTGGTTTGGGAGTGACTACCTCCCTGTAGCTCCTCTCTATTACCTCCTCACTCTCCCTCACCAGACGGAGGTCGTCGAGCTGCTGCTCCAGGTTCCTAACACAGGCCTTTAGGAGCCCCATCTCAACACTCCTGGCGCAGATGTGGATGTCTGGAGGGCTATCAGATTCCCTGACCTCCCACATCTGACATCCAGAACAGTACACTGCCCTGGCCTACATACTGCCCCCTTACACAGGATACAATAGCAACACAATACAAAGTACACAACAAACTGCTTGAATCTGACTGCCAATCAGCTGCTTTCCCTAGTCCACTTCCCACCAATCAGCGGCTTCCTCAAAAAAAAACCCACTTCTCCAAATGGAATGTTATGGATTTCGGTAAAAACAAGCCCCGCGCTTGATTTTTAACCTTACTGGTCGGGTGTCGCTCCTCCCCCTCCTTCTCTTCCAACGGCTACAGTGGGCCTCTGAAAAAAAACAAGCCCCGCGCTTGATTTTAAACCTTACCGGTCGGGTGTCGCTCCTCCCCCTCCTCCTCTTCTTCCATCGGCTCCTGTGGGCCTCTAGTGCATGCATGATTTATAAATTCGTTTTGGAAAGTGTGATTTGTGCTGGACTTTTGTCCAATTATCGTGGTCCAAATAGATAGTCTGGTCAACTGCAGAGCGAAGATAGGATATGGGTATTTGGTGAATTGAGAAATGTGGTTGAGTTTACTGGTGTGAGAGTTAAATACATCTAAAAGAAGATGTAAAGAAGCATTGAAAGGTCGCCTGCTCCCTTCCTTCTGTTTCTGCCTACAAAAGTTAATTTAGCAACCAACTTAAAAATAGTTGATGACCCTTTCAAAATAGAGATGATTGAGATGAAGGTCCTTTCTTGATGCTGAATATGTGTTCACTCAGCAAGATTAAGAGGAGATATTCTTTAAAATAGTAAGATTAAACGAGAACTTACCAAGTTTGAAGGTTGATCTGTATTTTACGAGGAGTCGCGGTGAGGGATATCGTGAAGACCCCGCCAGCACGCATGCGCGGCATCCTTCAAAGCAGCGGTGTGGAATCACAGAACCAAACCATGACTAAAAAATAGTAAGATGAAAAACGTAGAACTACCTGGTTGGCCTTACGATAGAGGGTGGGAGCGGTGGGCACGAAATCCCTCACCGCGACTCCTCATAAAATACAGATCAACCTTCAAACTTGGTAAGTTCTCGTTTAATCTTACTATTTTACTTCGGAGTCACGTGAGTGACTTCATGAAGATTTCAAAGCTCTGTCCAGTCTGATGGAGGAAGGCTGTTAATGGAGTTCAGTCGAAACTGGCTGAAAAATCAACACAATTTATTAATCAAATAAACAACAAAGCCCTAAATCGTGGCCAGACATTTACTGAGCGGTTCCCAGGATAGCCTCTGCGAATGTCGCAGGGGCGGCCAGAGGCTTGTTATAGAACCGTTAAAAGGTTTTTCCACTGACCCAGCCCGCGGTGGCGAGAATGTGGTCCATGGGCACCTCCATGGCTCTCGCCGCTGATGTGGATGCAGCCCTGGTGGAATGAGACTTAAAAATGTCAGTAGCAACTCCTGCTGCATCCAGCACCACCCTGAGCCACCTGGCGATCGTCTGTGTAGTCACGCGATGATGCGGAGGTTTGTGGCTGATGAGGAGCCCCTGTTCCTTCATCCTGATAACTCCAGTAACTCGGATGTAGTGGTGGAGATGGGTGACTATGCAGAGAGTGGCATCTACAGGGTATGCCCGAAATTCCAACTGCAGCCCATGCGCCCCTGGCCTGTGCTGTTTTAATAATTCTTTGACAAAGAAATTTATTTGACCAGGGGTGGCCACCATGCTGTCCAGTCGCAGTTTCTGTAACGTCTGGTCTCGTTGGGCTGTAGTTAGTGTCCATAAGCATCACCACCTTGAGGATGAGCTGTTTCAATGGTAGCTCATCTATTGGAGCCCAGCTCCTCAGTAGGGTCAGCACGATCCCCACATCCCACGTTACTGTATATCTGGGTCGTGGAGGGTTGGTGTTGAACACTCCCCTCATTAGTTTAGACACCAGGTGGTTGGAGCTGACACCTATATCCAGGTATGAGGACAGCGCACTCCTGGCGCTGTTGATGGCACTGTAGCTGCGGCCAGCATCGAAATGGAGGCCTGCTAGAAACTCCAACACATCAGGTATTGTTGCCGAGTTGGAAGACTTGTTGGTCCGGGCACAGAATGTCTCCCACTTTCTGATTTGGGTGAGGTATTGTTTCCGAGTTGATTCTCGGCATGATGCGGCGATAAGGTCTATGGCTCTTAACAAGATGCCTGCCCGGATGAGTGGTCTTTCAGAACCTGCAGGCCAACAAGTTTAAATGACCATGGCAAGGATGACTGACCCCCCCCGTAATGGGGTGAATAATCAATTTGGGATGTTTCCCAATCGCCATCCATGGTTGTTTTAAAATTTCTACAACCATCGGGTACCATGGTTGTGTGAGGCCAGTCGGGAATGATCAATATGCCAGTTGCAGAGTCTAGTTTAATTTTCTGCAATACCCGACTGGTGAGGCAGAATGGGGGAAATGCGTAGCAAACCATTTCCCCTAATGGATAAAAACGCATCCATTGCTATTGCCCCAGGGTCTGGTTCCCACAACACATACGTTGGTATTCGATGGTTCAGCCTGGACGCGAATAGGTCAATATCTGGTGTCCCAAAATGAGCTATAATATCTCCAAAATTTGGGGGTTCAACATCCACTCAATGTTGTCATTGAAGACTCGTGACCTGGTATCCGCCACTGAATTAAGCTTCCCAGGCAAATAGGTCGCAGTAATCCAAATATTTATTTCACCATCACTATAATCTTGTTGTCGGAGAAGAGCCAATACAGGTAAATACCAATTTGGTAAACAGCCTAGGGCTGTGATGATTCCATTGGGCAATGCACCCTTCCAGACACCTTCAGAAATTCCCTGTGAGCTTCAGCGATGGGCACCGTTTAGCATGCATCTTTCAAATCGATGCATGCCATAAAGTACCCTGGGTAAAGCATCTGCCTAGCTGTTCCAAAAGTATCCATTTTGAAATGGGTATATTGTACAAAAGTGTTCAACTTAGTTAAATCTATTATAATCCGACATCCCCCTTCTTTTTTACTGCTGGTGAACATATTAGACTCAAACTCAATAGGTTCATGCTTGGTTATGCCAATTACCCCTTTTTCTGCTCGCCGTATAATTTCAGCATGCCCAGCCTCCACCTCTTTTTGGGATAGAGTAAAATTCCTACGAGGCGAATGCTGGGTAGGGGAATTTATACCTCCAACAAATTATATACCCTTGAACACTTTGTAAAATAAACTCATCTGTGGTGACAGTTTTCCATATGTCCAAGGAAGCCCGCAATTGCCCACCTATTCGTGCAGGAGGGGATACTACGGCGTGAGAGGAGCCAGACCCCCTTACCTCCATGGTTAACGGCGGTTCCGTACATACGGTGCTTCGGGTGGACGTTATGGAGGTTGACGGACCGGCGGCCGCATTTTCCATGCAGGCTGCTGTTGGCCTTGCCCTAAAAGGTCGTTGTGTTTGTTGAGATGGAGGTAGGTAGGATCTTTGTGCCCTATCCGGCAGCCTTGGTTCCCCGGGTTGTATCAGGCTGTTGCCGGTGATATGGGTGAACTCTGGCCGATGGAGTTTCATGAGGCCCGCTGTTTTGGCCTCCTTTGTCCAGTCCCTTCACCTGTTTGGACAGGTCTCCAAACAACTGATGCGGCGGTGGAGCGGTAATGGTCGGCACAACCCCGCGAATTTGGGGTTGAGTGTGGGCTATATGGAGCTCTTACGCAGGCAGTTTATCTCATACTGGGCGTTGCATAGGAGTGCCAGTGCATCTTGCTGTTTACTGGACACATTATCCCCGACCAGGGTCCTAGCAAACGCTGTTATGCCCGTGGAGAACCTTTCTCCAAGGTATTATTGAGAACCTGACTCTGGAGTTGGTGCGTAATTAGGCAATCAATGGTGCCCGCCAATTTGTGGTGCAGGGGTTCACCTGTCTCGGTGGAAATGGCAAACTTCACTCACCACATCCAGCATATCCACCTCATGCTCTGGTTCAGCGGTCACTGGCTGTCCCGGGTCGTCTTCAAACACAGCAGCTGGGCAATCATTAATGCTTCTGGCTGGAGACGATGAGGTGCTGAGTGGTGTCCTTGCACGGCTAGTGGATGCCCGCGAGTCCTGCTCTTCTCGTTCCCGGTCCCGCTGGAGGCGTTGCACCACTAAGAGCTCCAACCGCTCTATGCGACCGTCCCTGCTATATGCAGCGGGCAAGCCGACTTCCCCAGGCCCTGCGAACTCACTGGGGCTTCCACCATCGGACCACACCTCCATAAGGTGCTGTCTAGGGTCCAATGGCAGGTCGTCATGACCTACAGCCCAAGTAGGATCATACGACTCCCGCACGGACTCTCCGCTAGTCTGTCTTCTCCCAGACTGTGGCGGCCCACCTGTCTGGTAAGAAGGCAGGTGAGTTGAATCGGCGCCGGCCCCCGGAACCTGGCTCCCCGGAGTCCGTGCAGGCTTACCTCCACACTTGCCCATCTTTTGGCGTGGAGGCGCATGGTCGGCCGCTCCCAGAGCTGAGCTGAGCGACCGCTTCCTGCTGCCACCTCCGCCCTTGACCGCAGCCTGACGGGGTGTGTTGTCGGTGGTATCTGCTCCAGCAGGCCTACTCGACGCAGCAGTGATGTTGCCAGGCTGCACTACGGCAGGTTCCCTGGCTGTGGTACGTTTGTGCACATTGCAGGGCTCCCCTGTCGTGCGGCTGTCCCCCGGCCCAGCCCCCTCGGGTCTTCTGGAGCTCGGGGAGAGGTTGCCCGTAAAAAGCGAGACCCCCTTGCCACGTACCTGTATCCCCCCTTCTTCTCTTGGGGGACGGGGGCTCGGAGTCTGGATCCGTTGCATCCAGCTCCGGAGCGGTAACCCATTCGGGTGAGTCGGCCCCTAAATCAGCGGGAGCGCCCGACTTCCGCATTCCTGCCCCTACCATGCGTTAAAGCTGCCGGCGTTCCTTGCAGCTCCGGGGACAAGGGCCGTTGGCTGGCCGCAGCTCAGCTCCTTGACAGCGTCGTCCTCCGGCCCTTGTCCATGCTGTGAAGAAAAGGTAATACTTACCTGCCGGTCTTGTGAAGGAGCCGAAGGAGAGAGCGCACTCCCCCCCCCCCCAGCCTGCCGGTGCAAATGCACGCGATGATATGCTGCGCATGCGTGCTGGCGGGGTCTTCACGAAGTCACTCACGTGACTCCAAAGTAAAATATAGTACACATCTCTGGATAAACCTACAGAATGCTTTAAAGATTTTTCTCCAGGTTTTCTACCCAGCGGTGAGTCTGATTGACAGGTAGGGAGCTTGCTGTTTGGGAATTCCTGCACAGAAAGATTCACCAGAAAAACAAGAGGAAGGTATTACTGTTGAAGCTCTGCTTGTGGAGCATTGTGGTGCTAGACAACACAGGATGTTGTGGTTGGTTGGGCAAGATTATGAGACATTGTGACTGTGATTGTCACAAGAATAATTCACAAGTGTAGGGAGACAGCGGTTTAAGTAGAACACGGTGAATTATTTTGAACATAAGGTGGAGTAAAATGTAGAATAAAATCAGGAAGGCAAATTTATTAACTAAAAATAAATTGAACCCTGAAAAGATGTTAGAGATTGCTACAACTTAATGTTAGAAGATTAAGGTGCCCAGTCAGTTTGGATGTAACAGTTTTCGCACAACTGGAGATCATGAAGGCAAATGGTGGAGAAAAACTGGATAGATGTGTAAAGTGGTCCACAACTGGAAAATGTCTGCTGCAGGTATCAAGCTGATGAACCACAGAATCTGATCTGGCCCTGCAGTTACCTTAGTTTTCTAAACGCAAACTTATAATAGGTGAGATAAATCAGTATGAGGATGCCTACTGCAAATTTATGTTAATTGTTTGTATTCCCTTTCAGACCATGTGACCTGAGTGACCTGGAATACCTGGATGAAGAGTTCCATCAAAGTCTACAATGGATGAAGGATAATGATATCACAGATATCCTCGACCTCACCTTCACAGTTAACGAGGAGGTGTTTGGGCAGGTTTGTGTATTTAGTCCTATTGCAAAGGCAAGATTAAACGATAACAACACAAAGACTAATATTTAAGAACTGAGGTGATGAAGTTAACTTATTAAGGATCGCCCTTGGTACATTATGCAATGATGATGTTGCCAGTGAAACCAACCAATAAAATGTCCATTGGCTCTCTGCAAACCAACTATTCAACACACATTTGCCTTGGCATCTATAGTTTCCTCTCCAACTTTATTATTAGACATTGTTGAATGAGTATTCCTGCTTCCTGATGAATATTTGGCAGATTTAATGTGAGAAGAATGGAACACAGTCCAGGGAGGACTGCAACTTTACCGCTTCCTGGGTAAACCTCTCATTTCCCTCTCCCTGCTCTTGAGGGAATTTCTCTTCACGTTAGGAAATGCGGTGCGAACTGAAGAAACCGACATTTCCTCATATTGAATTATTTTGGCTTATTTTGGCAAACTGGCTTAACACACAGCTCATGTGGTTTTGAGCAAGAGTGAGTTATGCCCAATATGCCTAAATCCCCTTGATCTCTGACCACCATTTATTGATCAATCAATCTGAATACATTCCCACCCATGTTAATAACCTCAGAAAACCTCAGATATTTTCTAAGAGCACAACATTCCTAAAATGTGAGGCTGCTTTAGGTTAGCTCAGGTTTTCAGATACAATTTGAAATAATTATCATTGAAGCCTGTGTTGCTAATTGCTGATTTTCTCATGCAGATTTCAGGCATCTGTTTAAGCCACAATAAAAACTAATGATGGCATTTTCTTAAATGTCATGCTTCAGTTACATGCTGTAATCTAGCCACAAATTGGCTTTTGTATTTTCTATTTTATGTGTTATGTTGCTTTTTATTAGTATGACTGTAAGGCAAATCAAATTCCTCCTATGTTGCAAAACATACTTGGCTAATAAAGTATGATTATGATTATGAATTGACCTAATTTTGGAAAGCCATATTTCCCTTCATTTATATTCAAACAACAGATCGCTAAAAGATACTTTGAATAAACAGATTGGGCAGTGACAAAATGTGAAGCCTGTACAATTTTGTTGAAAATGAGTTGGTTGCAAAAGTAACTATTTTAATGAGTGTAATTAGTCCATAACCTCTCAGTAAGATTGCTTTTAATGTCCTTCATCTCCCTGCATCCCACAACTATCATCGATCTATCTTTCTATCTTTCTCTGCATATTAAAATTTGTTTACCTCTATCTTTTCCCAGTTCCAATAAAGAATCTTTGACCTGCAATGTTAATTTTAATTTTCTTTAAGTAGATGCTCCCTGAGTGTTTCCTGCATTTTCTTTTTCTATTTCCGAATTACAACGTTCAGATATTTTGCTTTAGATTATTTTCTAATTGAAAGTAACTTTACAAAAATGTACAGAGCGGGTTTCTTCTTATTTTGATGCAGCTAGTCAGTTTTTTAGCAAATGTTATATAAATTTCATGATCTTTCGTGTTATTTGCAAGGTCAGGTGAATCATGCTATACCATGCTGTTATGAAAACTTATCCCCTTTTTATGTTTGTTTGCATGCATTAAGATTTTCAAGACATTAGAGATTCACATTCAGATTAGAGGCGAAGATTCACATGCACCTTTTCCAACCTCATCAATTGCATTCGGAACTCTTGATATGGCGTACTCTACATCAGTGAGACCAAATGCAGACAAGGCAAATGCTTTTTCAAGCACCTGCACACTCTCCACTGTGTCTGTCAGGTCCTCCATTTACCAGGCATTTTAATTCCCCTTCCTTTCCCACACTGACTTGTAAGTCCCTGGCCTCTTCCACTGCCAGGGTGAGGCCAAACACAAAATAGAGGAATAGCACCTCGTATTCTGCTTCCCAAATGACAACCCAATGGCGTGAACATTTAATTTTCCCATTTCAAGTATCCTGCACTTCCTTTGTTCCTTTCTCTCTCCTGCTATTTATCCTGGTCTTCTCTCACACCCCTTTCTCCTAAACTCCTTCCCACTAACCCCGTCACCCATTTGCTTCCTCTGATGTCCCCATCTGTTACCACCTCTTATTCAGTTCCATTCTTCATCTTCCTTTCCAATCAGATTCCAAAACCTGCAATCTTTTGTTCTTCACATCACCTCCCAGCCTGTGTTGCTATCTCCACCTTTCCCTCGCGCATCCTATAGTTAATTGCCAATGAACCCCTCACTCTATCCATCTATCACTTGTAGGTCTTGCCCACTCCTCCTCCCTCTACTCTTACAGTCAAGATGAAGACTCAACCCAAAGCATAAACTGTATATTTCCCTCCAGATACTGCTGCTGCTCCTGCAGCAAGTCTCTTTTTTTGGCTTCAGATTCAGATTAGTTTATTATCATATACACCAGGGTAAATAAGGTGATCATGATCCCTACATCAGCATAAAGGAAAAATGTTAGGTTGCTGGGGATATCAATGCCTAGGTCCTCACTTCAAAGTCCTGACCAACAACATCATCTATTCTCCAGAGATGCTGCCTGACCCGGTGAGCTACACCAGCACTTTGTGTCTTTACGAGATCACTGAAGTTGGGGTCACTTCTCAATGCTGAGTTGAAGTCCAGCAGAAATGTTAACACTTAGCTTGTAAAAATCTGCAAATCATTTGCTTTTTACCTGATGGAATTACTCCACAGTTTTGCTGTGCAGCAAACACTTACATATGGTCAGAAAGGTCTTGTGGAGACTTTCTAAAGTTATGGGTCAGGTAGTTGAAATTCTTTCACTGCAATTGAAGAGGAACGAGAAGTTGATTACCGAAGGACGAATCAGAATATGTAATATGAACCTTATTTAATGTAATATAAACCTCATTTATTCTATGTAAACCCTTAGTGATGCAGGATCAATAATTAATGCATTTAGTGTAAATTCAATAACCTTTAACTCCCTCATAATTGAAACTTCTATGTTTAAATAGTACTTTTACTTGTAGGTCACGGAACGAGAACTCAAGTCAGGAGGGTCCAATCTTCAAGTATCAGAGAAAAACAAAAAGGAATATATCGAACGGATGGTGAAGTGGAGAGTGGAAAGAGGAGTTGTTCAGCAGACTGAGGCCTTGGTTCGAGGTTTCTATGAGGTAAGTTGAAGTCTTCAAACTAGTAACTTTAACAAAGCTTGGGAATTGTGGATGTATAGTTACCCAGGAGCATGTTGACTGGTGTGAATTTTGAGGTGAGAATGTCATTGTTAAAATAGGATGCTTGCTCATGTTGCAGTTCCCTATCAGAATTCCCAGATGGACTGCATAGCGATCTTGATAGAAGTTATGACTAATGGAAGATATGAATCACAAATGAATTTCTGACACCAAGTGTACTGATGAATAATTTCACTATTTCTCTTTGACACGGTCATACAATTGAAATCTAGGATCAAGAAATATTTTGGGTCATAACAAGTGTGTGAATTGCATTGCACAATTTCTGCCTTTTCTTATATTTTTTAAGTTGGTGTTGCGACAAGCAACTAATGCTCTCAAAAATAGATGGCTTTCAACATTGCATAAAGCTCATCTAGATAGGTTCAAAAATAACTCAACTCTTTGCCAAAAAAGAAGGTGCAGAATAATGTTAAAAATCAAGGCAAAGGTAGTCTGAAATATAAGCTGAATGTCGGCATGGATTGATATCAAAGGGCAGATACTGGCATGGATAGCAGGTTGGCTGGATGGCAAAAGGCAAAGAGTGGCAATAAAGGGGGATTTTTCTGGTTGGCTGCCAGTGACTAGCAGAGTTCCGCAAGGGTCGGTGCTGGGACCACTATTCTTCACGTTGTATATTAATGATTTGGATGAGGGGATTGAAGGCTTTGCGGCCATGTTTGCAGTGATAAGAAGATAGGTGGAGGGGCAGGTAGTGTGGAGAAAGCAGGGTCTCTGCAAAAGGACTTGGGCAGGTTGGGAGAGTGGGCAGAGAAGTGGCAGATGGAATACAGCATAGCAAAGTGTGGACTTGCACATTTTGCTAGTAGGAATAAAGGTGTAGACTATTTTCTAAATAGGGAGAGAATTCAGAAATTGGAGGTGCAAAGGGACTTGGGAGTGCTGGTGCAGGATTCCCAAAAAGTTAATTTGCAAGTCGAATCAGTACTAAGGAAGGCAAACTCAATGCTAGCGTTTATTTCGAGAGTACTAGAATGCAAAAACAGGGATGTAATGCTGAGGCTTTATAAGGCACTGGTTAGACCACATTTCGAGTATTGTGAGAAATTTTGGGCTCCATAACAGAGGAAGGGTGTTGCGAGCGCTGGAGATGGTCCAGATGAGGTTTACGCGAATGATCCCAGGAATGAGTAGGTTAACATATGATGCGCATTTGACGGCACTGGGCCTCTACTCGCTGGAATTTAGGATGAGGGAGGACCTCATTGAAACTTATCGAATAGTGAAAGGCATGGATAGAGTGGATGTGGAGTGGATGTTTCCACTAGTGGGAAAGTCTAGGATCAGTGGTCATAGCCTCAGAATTTCAGATCATCAAATGTATAACAATCAGCAAGGGTTCAAGCAGTGATCCCAGTGTTGCCACCTTTAGTCACAGGCTTCAAATTGCTAAAACTATCCTCAATTGCCACCCTCGGCCTCCTATCACCAAGCCACTTTTAGATCCAATTTGATTATTTGCCCTAGATCCCATGAGCTTTTTTTCATTTTGAAGCAATTTCCCATGTAGGACCTTGTCAAGGGCCTTGCTGAGATTAATGCAGTCTACTGCAACCATACTATCCTCATCGAAACACTTAATTCTTCAAAAAATGAAATTCAAATAATCAGGCATGATTTGGAGTTTAATGCTGATAAGTGTGAAGTGCTACATCTTGGCAGGACAAATCAAAATAGGACGTACATGGTAAATGGTAGGGAATTGAGGAATGCTGTGGAACAGAGGGATCTAGGAATAACTGTGCATAGTTCCCTGAAGGTGGAATCGCATGTAGATAGGGTGGTAAAGAAAGCCTTTGGTGTGCTGTCCTTTATAAATCAGAACATTGAATATAGGAGTAGGGAAGTAATGTTAAAATTGTACAAGGCATTGGTAAGACCAATTCTGGAGTATGGTGTACAATTTTGGTCGCCTAGTTATAGGAAGGATGTCAACAAAATAGAGAGAGTACAGAGGAGATTTACTAGAATGTTGCCAGGGTTCCAGCAACTATGTTACAGAGAAAGGTTGAACAAGTTAGGTCTTTATTCTTTGGAGCGCAGAAGGTTAAGGGGGGACTTGATTGAGGTCTTTAAAATGATTGAAAGGGATAGACAGAGTTGACGTGGATACGTTTTTTCCCATTGAGGGTAGGGAAGATTCAAACAAGAGGGCATGACATGAAAATTAAGGGACAGAGGTTTCGGGGTAACGTGAGGGGGAACTTCTTTACTCAGAGGGTGGTGGCTGTGTGGAATCAGCTTCCAGCAGAAGTGGTGGAGGCAGGATCGATTTTAACATTTAAGAGTAAAGTGGATAGGTATATGGACGTGAAGGGAATGGAGGGGTATGGTCTGAGTGCGGGTAGATGGGACTAGGGGAAAACAAATGGTCGGCACGGACTGGAAGGGCCGAGAGGGCCTGTTTCCGTGCGGTAATTGTTATATGGTTATATGGCATGATTTCCCTTCACAACATCATGCTTGATCAAGCATCTCAAAGTCTGTTCTTGGCGATGGCAGTCTTGAGAGACATCTGATAACAGAAGATGATGTTTGCACAAAGCAAAGTAAGAATCCTTGGAATTCTTATCTTATACAGAACTATATTGCAAAAAAATAGTTTCCCAAGACAAGTGCACAGTTTCAAGACACTAATAATTTACCTTGAATTACTTAATTGAGGAAGGTACAATAATGACATTTCAATATAATCATAAACTAATTAAAACATTAAAATCTGAAACCTAACTCCCAACCAGAGACATTTGGACAGGGACATGGATATGAAAAGTTTAGAGGGGTATAGGCCAAATGTGAGCAAATGGGACTAGCTTAGATGGGGCATCTTTGTCAGCATGAATGAGTTGGGCCAAAGGGCCTATTTCTATGCTCTATGACGATATGAATGGAGCACATGAAAGAGCGCACAGAGTTGGCATTGAGAACAATCAGTTCCTGTACATATTTGAGGCATATAAAGGCCTAATTTACAAAAATTCTTAAACTACCAATCTGGGACTGCAGTATATAATGATTGAACCCAACACTTTATGAATAAACTTACTTGAAGCAGAGAGATCTACCCATGACGTTATTAGAAGAAATGAGCATGGTACAGATCTTGTTGAGACGTAGTTCCATCTTCACACTTCTTCTTGCGTATGGCGTGCACAGCCTAAAGTTGTAGGACAACTTGTTCTATTTGATCTTATTTGATTGTTGATTGCATTCATCAAAACAGGGCGGACCACGTGAAGGTTGCAATCTTCCACCCCATCTTCACACTGATGACACCCTCAAATGTGCTGTGTAGTCCTGCAATTATGCCAAATAGGGGGAACAACACATCATCAATAAAGTAGGGCCCAGCGTGGGAGTGCTAAAGGGAAGGCTGAAGCATTTACAATCATGATCAACTGGGAGTGCTGTGTGGATGACTTATCCCCACTTCCCTCAGATCCCAGCATCACAGAAGTTGGTCTTCAGCCAGTTTGATGTGCAACGGTGCCCAGATAACTGAAAAATGAATAAATAAACATAAATCTCGATCATCATCTGAAGTCACATTTGGTCAGATAGATAGATAAATTCTCTCCTCCAGGGACATTAATGAAATAGAAGTTTTTAAACAATGTAATTGCTGATGTTTTTTTTTTCAATTTCCAGATTATTATCTGAATGTAAAATTTGCAACAGCTGTGGCGGAGTTTGAACACAGGCCTCTGAACTGCTAGTCCACTATATTGTTCCTGTATCATTCTCGTGAAGTGGTTTCAAAGCAAATTGGAGAAGAGTATGAAAAAGAAACAATTATAGTGTGAGCAGATGGATTGCACTGACAGATTTACTCTTCCAAAGAAATAGCATGTGATGACCAAGTGATCTCTGCCCATGCTCAAAGATTCTCTGATTCAGTAAATAAAAATCCAGATATTACACTTGTATAACCCATTCCTACTGAGCTGTGTCTTTTAGATATTTTTAATTTCTATTTTGACTGAGAATGTGAAATTCACTATAGGCGAACTGTTGCAATAGTCAGATTTGTTGCAGTCCTTTTATTGGGCTTCCAAAGAAGTAATAGTTGACTTGTTTTCCAGGTGGTAGATTTAAGGCTGGTTTCCGTGTTTGATGCCCGAGAGCTAGAACTGGTTATCGCAGGAACGGCAGAGATTGATCTGATTGATTGGCGCAATAATACCGAGTACCGAAGTGGTGAGTGTTTTCCTATTTCTCAGACCTTAGAAGGCTGCAGAAAGTTGAATCGCTTGCTGGTCACATCGTTTATTGTGTTTTCATCCACATCCTCAAATTAAGCTCTTGCCTATAGGATAGTGCAGTAATAGTCTTCTTGTCAAGTGCATGGCTAAAGATTCTGGCTCAATGGCTAATTATCAACAAGGACTGAACTGGTGAAGCCAATCAGACATCCTGAAGTGTCTTGCTATTTATTGCCTGAACTGGCCATGGTTGGGCTGGGAATGGCTTTCACTATCATGGAGGAATGACATTGTGGATTTTGCTTACATTTTCCAAACAGATTTCAGGACTAGTTAGTTTGCAGTAAATAATAACAAAATTGAACAGAGTAGTTACGGTACTTATTCCACCCAGGTTATGATGCATTTTGTCCTTAATTAGCGCATTTAACAGTTCTATTAACTGGTTCAAGCAAATATCCCGTTGGCAAATTATTGTTTGTCAATCACCACAAGTCAGCTTCCACTTCCACCCAACTCCCTACAGATTGATCATTATTCTCCCTAATAAAGAGGTGAAAGACAGTCCAAATTCTCTTTCAAAAAATATTTTTCAAACAATAGGAAAACAGTATGTCAGTAGATAATTCTGAGGCATAAGGAGATGAAAGTCCTACTTTTCCTTTTTCAAAACTTCAGTGGGTATTGGGCAGACATGTATTAATATTTGCAAATATCCCTCACAACCACTTTTTGATTCCCATGCTTTCATCTTCTCTTTTGGGTTCTAATGAAAGGTCTAATAGGAAACAATATTTTTTCTTGTTGTTAGACCTGCCACCTCATTCCACCATTCAAGTTGTAGAATCATACCTCACAGAAACAATCTCCTTGGTCCACCAAGCCCATAATGGGCCGAGTGGCCTACTCCTGCACCTATTGTCTACAATGACCATCAAGAATCCATTTAAACTACTCCTAGATTAATTTCATTTTATTCTCTCTAAATTCACATGAACCCCCCACTCTCCAAATTCTACCACTCACTTACACACAAGAGGCAATTTGCGTACCAAACCATACCTTTTTGTGATGTGTGAGGAAACTGGAATTCACAAGGAGAACATGCAAACTCTGCACAGAGAGTACCAGAGGGCAGAATTGAACCTCAGGCTGTATATGGGAGCTATGAGGTAGCAGCTCAACTGGCTGTGCTCTGGCGCAGCTCATACGAACACTTCATCCACTGAGGCACTCTGCTACGAGAGGAATTATGAAACAATTTTAACAAATCGCCATCCTTCATGTCCTTTTGCTGAAGCTGTTGTTGCAGCATACTAAATCTACCTGAATTATTTAATTACAACCTAGAAACATAGAAATTAGGTGCAGGAGTAGGCCATTCAGCCCTTCGAGCCTGCACCGCCATTCAATATGATCATGGCTGATCATCCAACTCAGTATCCCGTACCTGCCTTCTCTCCATACCCTCTGATCCCCTTAGCCACAAGGGCCACATCCAACTCACTCTTAAATATAGCCAATGAACTGGCCTCAACTACCCTCTGTGGCAGAGAGTTCCAGAGACTCACCACTCTCTGTGTGAAAAAAGTCTTTCTCATCTCGGTCTTAAAGGATTTCCCCCTTATCCTTAAGCTGTGACCCCTTGTCCTGGACTTCCCCAACATCGGGAACAATCTTCCTGCATCTAGCCTGTCCAACCCCTTAAGAATTTTGTAAGTTTCTATAAGATCCCCTCTCAATCTCCTAAATTCCAGAGAGTATAAACCGAGTCTATCCAGTCTTTCTTCATAAGACAGTCCTGACATCCCAGGAATCAGTCTGGTGAACCTTCTCTGCACTCCCTCTATGGCAATAATGTCCTTCCTCAGATTTGGAGACCCAAAACTGTACGCAATACTCCAGGTGTGGTCTCACCAAGACCCTGTACAACTGAAGTAGAACCTCCCTGCTCCTGTACTCAAATCCTTTCACTATGAAAGCTAACATACCATTCGCTTTTTTCACTGCCTGCTGCACCTGCATGCCTACTTTCAATGACTGGTGTACCATGACACCCAGGTCTCGCTGCATCTCCCCTTTTCCTAATCGGCCACCATTTAAATAATAGTCTGCTTTCCTGTTTTTGCCACCAAAGTGGATAACCTCACATTTATCCACATTATACTGCATCTGCCAAACATTTGCCCACTTACCCAGCCTATCCAAGTCACCTTGCAGTCTCCTAGCATCCTCCTCACAGCGAACACTGCCCCCCAGCTTAGTGTCATCCGCAAACTTGGAGATATTGCCTTCAATTCCCTCATCCAGATCATTAATATATATTGTAAATAGCTGGGGTCCCAGCACTGAGCCCTGCGGTACCCCACTAGTTACTGCCTGCCATTGTGAAAAGGACCCGTTTACTCCTACTCTTTGCTTCCTGTTTGCCAGCCAGTTCTCTATCCACATCAATACTGAACCCCTAATACCGTATGCTTTAAGTTTGTATACTAATCTCTTATGTGGGACCTTGTCGAAAGCCTTCTGGAAGTCCAGATATACCACATCCACTGGTTCTCCCTTATCCACGTTACTAGTTAAATCCTCGAAAAATTCCACCAGATTCGTCAGACATGATTTACCTTTCGTAAATCCATGCTGACTTTGTCCAATGATTTCACCACTTTCCAAATGTGCTGCTATCCCATCTTTAATAACTGACTCTAGCAGTTTCCCCACTACCGATGTTAGACTAACTGGTCTGTAATTCCCCGTTTTCTCTCTCCCTCCCTTCTTAAAAAGAGGGGTTACATTTGCTACCCGCCAATCCTCAGGAACTACTCCAGAATCTAAAGAGTTTTGAAAGATTATCACTAATGCATCCACTATTTCCTGAGCTACTTCCTTAAGTACTCTGGGATGCAGCCTATCTGGCCCTGGGGATTTATCGGCCTTTAATCTATTCAATTTACCCAACACCACTTCCCGACTGACCTGGATTTCACTCAATTCCTCCTTTGGCCCACAGTCCCCTGCTATTTCAGGCAGATTATTTATGTCTTCCTTAGTGAAGACGGAACCAAAGTAGTTATTCAATTGGTCCGCCATATCCTTGTTCCCCATGATCAACTCACCTGTTTCTGACTGCAAGGGACCTACATTTGTTTTAACTAACCTCTTTCTCTTCACATATCTATAAAAACTTTTGCAGTCAGTTTTTATGTTCCCTGCCAGTTTTCTTTCATAATCTATTTTTCCTTTCCTAATTAAGCCCTTTGTCCTCCTCTGCTGGTCTCTGAATTTCTCCCAGTCCTCTGGTATGCTGCTTTTTCTGGCTACTTTGTACGCATCATCCTTTGCTTTGATACTATCCCTGATTTCCCTTGTTATCCACGGATGCACTACCTTCCCTGATTTATTCTTTTGCCAAACTGGGATGAACAATTTTTGTAGTTCATCCATGCAGTCTTTAAATGTCTTCCATTGTATATCCACCGTCAACCCTTTTAGAATTAATTGCCAGTCAATCTTGGCCAATTCACGTCTCATACCCTCAAAGTTACCTTTCTTTAAGTTCAGAACCATTGTTTCTGAATTAACAATGTCACTCTCCATCCTAATGAAGAACTCAACCATATTATGGTCACTCTTGCCCAAGGGGGCACGTACAACAAGACGGCTAATTACCCCTTCCTCATTACTCAAAACCCAGTCTAAAATAGCCTGCTCTCTCGTTGGTTCCTCTACATGTTGATTTAGATAACTATCCCGCATACATTCCAAAAAATCCTCTTCCTCAGCACCCCTGCCAATTTGATTAACCCAATCTATATGTAGATTGAAGTCACCCATTATAACTGTTTTGCCTTTGTCGCACGCATTTCTAATTTCCTGTTTGATACCATCCCCAACTTCTCTGCTACTGTTAGGTGGCCTGTACACAACACCCACCAGCGTTTTCTGCCCCTTAGTGTTTTGTAGCTCTACCCATACCGATTCCACATCCTCCAAGCTAATGTCCTTCCTTTCCATTGCGTTAATCTCCTCTCTAACCAGCAACGCTACCCCACCTCCTTTTCCTTTCTCTCTATCCCTCCTGAATATTGAATATCCCTGGATGTTCAGCTCCCAGCCTACGTCACCCTGGAGCCATGTCTCCGTGATCCCAACTATATCATAATCATTAATATCTATCTGCACGTTCAACTCGTCCACCTTATTACGAATACTCCTTGCATTGAGACACAAAGCCTTCAGGCTTGTCTTTACAACGCACTTACCCCTTATACAATTTTGCTGAAAAGTGGCCCTTTTTGATTACAACCTAAAATGCAGAGGCATTTTGCTAACATAGTTAGATTCAAATAATGTTCCTGATTATTTAATACAGTTTAACATTAATTACATTTATTATATAAAACAATTTGTATATAAAACACTTTTGAATTTCCAACCCTGCATGTGTACCAATGCAGAAAAATTCCAAATGGAAATATTATTGAAGACTTTATTAAAGTTCAAACCCGTGAGGAACCAAACCCATTGATACTGCAAGATCGTGAAGATGCTTTTGTGTGTAACGTAAGTGTCCCCTTCCTCAGGTTATCATGATGGTCACATCGTAATAAAGTGGTTCTGGACAGCTGTGGAGCATTTCAACAATGAGCAGCGTCTCCGGCTTTTACAGGTACACAGCAGCAGGAATCTTTCTTTAATGTTATCCGGCCCAAAGGCTGGATGTTAGTCCGAACATTTTGGTTTGTTGGATGCTTTTAATGGCTTAGTTTAACATTTCTTGAAACAATTTTTCACAGCCAAACTGGCTGTGTTAAATTATTTAATATTTTTACTAAAATTAACATATATGTGAATGTAATTAGAATGTATTAAATGTTTCTAGTTTAAAAAATACAGCTTAGAAGTTTACAATAGAGTACATTTGATGATTAAATAATTTTAAATTATTCAGCTGTATTCTTCAAGTTTTCTAGTTACAATGAGATTCTTCCTATTAAGCTGATTTCTGCATTATGATCCATGATTGTAATCATAGCACAGTATGTTTATGTGGAAGACAGTTTTCCTTTTCTTTAACAGTTTGTGACAGGGACATCCAGCATACCATACGAAGGCTTTGCCGCCCTCAGAGGGAGCAATGGACTCAGGCGATTCTGCATCGAGAAATGGGGCAAAGTGACGTCACTGCCAAGGTATTTGTTACGGAATAATAAGTGAACACACGCTTCTTCCTGCAAAGCGATGACCCATTTGCTTTGTACTTCACAATGTACCTGCAGGAATTAGATGATAAGACCTGCTAATTTCTTGACAACCTGAAGCAGTGTTCCGTGGTATTGATTTGCTTGGAGATATGATTTACATATCACCTAATTTCTTTCTCTTTGCCTTTACTCCCCAGAAGGGGAAATTGTGCCCAGGACTGATGTTAAACACAAATTAGCTTTGTGAAAAACATACATTTTCTACATGCGCTGGGACACATCCTCAGTGATGTTACCTGGGGTCATCGGGTGTTTCGGGTCTCACAACATCAGACTCGCTCACCCAGGCGACCCAGCCGGGGTTGATCAGGCCGTGACTTGCATCCCAGCAGCAACCGCCCACGGATCAGCCATCTTAATAACTACTCTGCAGGGGTTGGGAGACTCTAGTGTGTGGAGGGACTGGGCTCTGTGGGGTGAGTCCTGGCCGGGCTCCTCCTGCGTCTCACCAGGTTCAAGGCCTGTGCGCTGCATCTCTTTCTCCTTCTCCGAGCATTTCATTCTCGACCAATGGATTTTTAGGCCACGGTGGTTCATTAGGCCTTTCCGTAGCTTTATTGGGTGCCTTTCACACGAAAGACACAGACTGAGGTGCTAACCCAGCCTTTCCCGGGTGCTGTCTTTCCGTGCCGTCAACTGTCTCTCCAGTATTCTTGGTTGTCACCCAGTCTATTCCTAGGTACCACTGGCTGAGCCAGACTTCAGTGTGAAAAATAATATTCCTGAAGGAAATAGGCAACTAAAACAGCAGAACCTTTTTTTGCAAGTATCCATTTGACAACAGTTTGCAAAGAAAATTGTTGTATGACAATTAATTAGAACAATGCACTGGAACTATACTTTGTTGTCCACATGAAGGGTCTACACCTGAAATGTCGACACTTCATTTCCCTCCCTGAACTGTGTAAGAAGGAACTGCAGATGCTGGTTTAAACCGAAAATAAACACAAAAAGCTGGAGTAACTCAATAGACAATAGAGAATAGACAATAGGTGTAGGAGTAGGCCATTCGGCCCTTCGAGCCAGCACCGCCATTCAATGTGATCATTGAGTGGGACCGTCATGACACTCAGAGGGACAGGCAGCATCTCTGGCGTGGGTGACGTTTTGGGTCAAGACCCTTCTTCAAACTGGTTAGGGATAAAGGAAACGAGAGATACGGTATAGATGGTGATGTGGAGAGATAAAAAACAAGGAATTAAACATATGAAAAAAAGTAACGATGATAAAGGAAAGAGGCCATTGTTAGCTGTTTATAGGAAGAAAACAAAAGCTAGTGCGACTTGGGTGGGGGAGGGATAGAGAGAGAGGCAATGCCGGGGCTGCCTGAAGTGAGAGAAATAAATAATCATACCATTGGGCTGTAAACTGCCCAAGCGAAATATGAGGAGCTGTTCCTCCAATTTGCATTTAGCCTCACTCTGACAAAGGAGGAGACTGAGGACAGAAAGGTCTGTGTAGGAATGGGAAGGAGAATTAATATGTCCAGCAACCGGGAGATCAGGTTAGTTCAAATGGGCTGAGCGAAGGTGTTCCGCGAAACAATCGCTCAGTCTGCATTTGGTTTCGGCCGGTGTATAAGAGTCCACATCTTGAACAACAGATACAGGAGATGAGGTTGGAGGAGGTGCAAGTGAACCTTTGCCTAACCTGAAAGGACTGTCAGGATCCCTTGACAGAGTTGAGGGAGGAGGTATAGGAACAGGTGCTGCATCTTCTGCGGTTGTAGGGGAAGGTACCTGGGGAGGGGGTGATTTGGGCGGGAAGGTTTGAGTTAACCAGGGAGTTACGAAGGGAATGGCCTCTGCGGAAGGTGGAATGGGATGGAGATGGAAAAATGTGGCTAGTGGTGGGAGCCCGTTGGAGGTGACGGAAATTTCAGAGGATTATGTGTTGTATGCGTTGGCTGATGTAGTGGAAGGTAAGGACTAGGGGGACACTGTGTCTGTTGCAACTAGGGGGAGGGGGAGCAAGGGCAGAGCTGCGGTGTACCATGGAGACACGAGTGATGGCCTCATCCATGATGGGAGAGAGGAACCCCCATTCCCTTAAGAATAAGGACATCTCGGATGTCCTAGTATGGAACATCTAATCTTGGGCTCAGATGAGGTGTAGACGGAGAAATTGGGAGAAGAGCATGGAGTCTTTGCAGAAAGCAGGGTGGGAAGAAGGGTAGTTGAGCTAGTTGTGGGAGTCAGTGGGTTTTTAATAGACATCAGTCAATAGACTATTTCCTGTGATGGAGATTGTGAGATCAAGAAAGGGGAGGGAGCTGTCAGAGATGGTCCAAGTAAATTTGAGTGCAGGATGAAAATTGGTGGTGAAGTTGATGAAGTCCATGAGTTCTGCAAGGGATCAGGAGATAGCACCAATGCAGTCATCAATGTAACAAAGATAGTGTTTGGGGATAGGGCCAGTGTACGCCTGGTACAGGGATTGTTCAATGTGTCCTACAAATAGGCAGGCTTTTATCTGGGGCCCATGCGGGTGCCCATAGCTATACCTTGGACTGGGAGGAAGTGGGAGGAGTCAAAGGAGAAGTTGTTGAGGGTGAGGTCCGGCTCCGCTAGGCGGAGTAAAGTGTTAGTAGAAGGAAATTGGATGGTTTGGCAGAGGATGAAATGGAGGACTTGGGGCCTTCCTGGTGGGGTGTGGAGGTGTAGAGTCACTGAACGTCCATAGTAAAGATGAGGGAGTGGGAGCTCGGAAAGCAGAAGTCATTAAAGAGATGAAGGGCTTGTGAGGTATCTTGGACGTAGGTCGGTAGAGATTGGACCAGGAGGGATAGGATGGAGTCGAGGTACGTGGAAATCATTTCTAAGGGGCAGGAGCAGGCAGAATCAATGGGTCTGACTGGGCAGTTGTCTTTGCAGATTTTGGGGAGAAGGTAAAACCAGGCTGTGCGGGGCTGGGAAATGATGCAGTTAGAAGCCGTGGAAGGTAGACAGCCAGAAGTGATCAAATAAGAAATAGTGTGTGAGATTAAGGCCTGGTGCTCGTCTGTGGGATCATGGTCCAAGGATAATTGCTGAGATCATCTTTCCACACACTTTTTTGCATTGTATTACTGTCCTTCATACATGGGAAGTGTAATTTTTGCCACAGTCTATTCCTAGTGGACAACTGAACATGTTTACACTGTTGTTCCTTGCATTGAGTGTCAAGAACATTTAGTTGTCATGTGCACTGGATATCAACCAGGACAATTCTTACTTATTGTAGCTTTGCAGACACATCAGATGTAACAGAAACAACACAAAATAAATATACAATAAACTGTTAGTTATTCTAACTTGACCATGATAGTACAAACCAAACTACATAGAGGAACCATAGTAGAGCAAAATCCGAAGTGGTTGGTGTGGAGGTAGGTTTGTGGTTCTGGTTGTGCAAAGAGATTCAAGAACCTGATGGTTGACGAGAGGAACATGGAGGTAACAATCCTCAGTTTCCTGTACCTTCTACCCAATGATAGGAGTGAGATGAGAGCATGGCCTAGGTGTTCTGGGTCTTTCATGGTGATGAGCTGCCTTCCTGAGACAGTGCTTCCTGTAAATCCCTTCAATGGTGGAGAGGTCAGTGCCTGTAATAGTAAGATTAAACAAGAACTTACCAGTTTGAAGTTTGATCTTTATTTTATGAGACGTTACGATGAAGGGTTACGCATGCGCATCAATCTTCAAAGCAGCGGTGTGAAATCACAGATAACAGTTGATGAACTAAATATAGTAAGATTCGAGAACTTAGAACTACCAGCTGATCTTTATGAGAGAAGGTTGGGAGCAGAGGGCACGTAATCCCTCATCGTAATTCCTCATAAAATAAAGATCAAACTTCATACTGGTAAGTTCTCGTTTAATCTTACTATTTTAATTCGGAGTCACGTGAGTGACTACGTGAAGATTTTGAAGCTCTGTGATTTCATGCCGTGGAAAACGGGTCCATACGTCACACACTGCATCAATTGATCAGGGATGAGTGAAATTTAATAAAGCATGACATAAATTGAATCATGTTGGTGCTTTTTAATGATGATAATAGTAATCCCACTCATCCAGGAGGAATTAAAAATATAACCTCAAAATAGTGTTGGTAAATACCCCCGGTCTGGCAAATGGGTTTATTATAACACATTTGGAAATTCACTGGTTTGACCATCCTGCAGCCACTAGGATGAGGTCCAGTGAAACATTCACAACCCTCGCTGCTGATGTTGTTGCAGCCGCATGAGGTTTTTTTTTTTTTTTTGTAACTAACAACATTGCTAGTTCAGAGCCTCTAAGGCTTTAGGTGGCATAATGACTGTTGTAGATGTATGACCACACACACAACCAAAGGTCCATGAGGATAATCAGTTTGTAAGTGAATAGACCGAGGACAGGAATGTAGCTGGAGATCACCGGCGACGCAGCGTCAGCAGGACATAAACATCCCATATCTCTGAGTACCTGGGCCTGGGGGGAAATTGAGTTGAAGATACCCTTCATAAATCTGGATATCAGAGGTCGAGACCTGACAGCGTGGTGTGCCGACCCCAGCAGGAAGTAGGACCACAAGGCACTACTGGTATAATATGTATAACTCCATCTCTCGTGAAATATAGCTTTGAGAGGTATAACAAGACATCTGTTATACGTACCGTGTCATACGATATATTGGACTGTAAACAGGACCCTTACCATTCCTTGAAATAGGAAATATACTGTTTCTTGCTACTATCTCTTCAGGCCACAGTGATTACATCCACCGTACAACCTGACAGTCCGTACCCCAGGAAAAGTCTTCTCATAGTCTGCAAACCAACAATTTGATTTGCTCATGCAGAGGATGGTTCTCCCCAGTCACGGGGTAAACCAGCAGATTTTGTGTTTGGGAACAGCCATAAAGGCTCTGTTATCATTCGCAGTATGAGTGGACCTATGGCTGTGTAGGCCAGTCAGGCACTATCACGCCTGAGGTGGAGTCTTGCTGGTTATTAAGCAAGCACCAGCTGATGAGGCAAAAAATGGAGGAAGACATAACGAACATTCCTCCGCAGTGTAGCGAGAATGCATCCATCGCCACTGCCCCTGAGAATGGCTGCCATGCTAGATAATATTGCAACTGCTGATTGAGACTAGATGCAAACAAATCGATATTTGGTGGTCCATCCGACCATAATATCATTAAATACTTTGTGATCCAACCCTCATTGTGTTGCCATTGATTAACGTGATGATACACCAGCGCCAAATGAAGTTAGGAAAACTATCACGGGATATTAACTTAATTGAACCCATGTGATTAAAATATGCCACCACCGTAGTGTGTCAACTTGTAGGTGAGCATGCAGATATGCATATTCGCACAATAAGCCTTTAACCCATAGAATGCACCTAGTGATATTAGGTAGTTATACCACATAACTGACGGATTGGTAAAAAATGACCAAAAATACTGGAACAATGCGGAATACTGTTTGTCCATCATGGTGACTTATAGCTTCAGCTGGTAATAGCATAGATCTGTTGACAATGTCCACTAAATTGCCAATTTACACTGGCCACAATCTCTTGCCCAGGGCGGAGTCACAGACAATTATTAGAGTTAAATGTACATCGCAATCTATAACTCTAGTTGGTAACAACTTAAATTTAACTGGATGGATGAGAAACGCCAATTTCTCAAATATGTGTTTTGTGGCTGAAAACAGCTAATTTAGCAAGATTCAGCGTTTTTAGAATATCATCCAGATAAGCCATACATATGTATCTTCGAGCTTTGAGCAGCCCAAGCACTGGCTTGGTAATTTGGTAAACAACCTGGAAGCTGAAGTTAGCCCATTTCGCAACGCTTTAACTGCTATCGTTGCCCATCCAGCTAAGTTTCAAATATCTTCGGTGAACCCTAATGTCTCCATGTACGTGCAAAACAGTGTAATCTATTACCACACGTAAGTAGTCCACACACCCCGTGTGAGTTCTGTAACCGTCCTCAGGTTTTGATTCCATCCTTGAATTTGGAGGATAGGACTGCTGGGGTGCGTGGATCGCACATTATCCCTCAGGGCCAGCTTGGGCATTGGCCTGAAAGACCTCTGGCCAGAGGATCAGCTTTCAAGCTGCCACCAGCTTCAGTGCTGCCAGCACTCTGTAATGATAACCATATAACAATTACAGCGCGGAGACAGGCCCTCTCGGCCCTTCCAGTCCGTGCCGACCATTTGTTTTCCCCTAGTCCCATCTACCTGCACTCAGACCATACCCCTCCATTCCCTTCACGTCCATATACCTATCCACTTTACTTTTAATGTTAAAATCGATCCTGCCTCCACCACCTCTGCTGGAAGCTCATTCCACACAGCCACCACCCTCTGAGTAAAGAAGTTCCCCCTCACGTTACCCCTAAACTTCTGTCCCTTAATTCTCATGTCATGCCCTCTTGTTTGAATCTTCCCTACCCTCAATGGGAAAAGCTTATCCACGTCAACTCTGTCTATCCCTTTCATCATTTAAAGACCTCAATCAAGTCCCCCCTTAACCTTCTGCGCTCCAAAGAATAAAGACCTAACTTGTTCAACCTTTCTCTGTAACATAGTTGCTGGAACCCTGGCAACATTCTAGTAAATCTCCTCTGTACTCTCTCTATTTTGTTGACATCCTTCCTATAACTAGGCGACCAAAATTGTACACCATACTCCAGAATTGGTCTTACCAATGCCTTGTACAATTTTAACATTACTTCCCTACTCCTATATTCAATGCTCTGATTTATAAAGGCCAGCACACCAAAGGCTTTCTTTACCACCCTATCTACATGCGATTCCACCTCCAGGGAACTATGCACAGTTATTCCTAGATCCCTCTGTTCCACAGCATTCCTCAATTCCCTACCATTTACCATGTACGTCCTATTTTGATTTGTCCTGCCAAGATGTAGCACTTCACACTTATCAGCATTAAACTCCATCTGCCATCTTTCAGCCCACTTTTCCAAATGGCCCAAATCTTTGAGAATCGACTTCATTATCCACAATACCACCTATCTTAGTATCATCTGCATACTTACTTATCCAATTTTCCACCCCATCATCCAGATCATTGATGTACATGACAAACAACAGTGGACCCAACACAGATCCCTGAGGCACCCCACTGGTCACCGGCTTCCAACCTGACAAACAGCCATCCACCATTACTCTCTGACATCTCCCATTCAGCCACTGTTGAATCCATCTTGCTACTCCGCCATTAACACCCAAAGATTGAACCTTCTATGATGTGACTTGAGGTCATAGATGCTTACCAAGCTCCAGGTTTTCTGCCATAGGCTGGAAGCCAACTTTTCCTTGCAGCGGCTCCTCCGTTTGCATGGATATCGCAATCCTTAATGCCATGACAGAATGGACGTAATGACGCGCATACGGGCTGACGGCCTTCTTCACGTAGTCACTCATGTGACTCCGAAGTAAAATGGACCAGGCATTGTCCTTCATGGCAATTATTTTAATATATTTTGAAGAAACAGCTTAAAAGCTCAAGTATTTGAGTACAGGTAGGACTGTAACATCCACTAGTGTACTGTAAATGTCCTTAAACCCCAAGAAAGTTTCAGTAATTAGTTCCATCAATGTCTGTCTTCGTCCTCAATTAAATCCTCATCGCAAAGAAGAAGTACATACAGTCTTCAATAAATGACCCAAAATTTCTATGAAACAATGTAGAATTTTGCAAATGCAAACAATTGAGCAGGATTTACAGATATAAGCCTCCACCTGTCAGATGGAATCCTATCCTTCAAACTATTGAGTGCATCCGCTTTAGTGGTTTCTGGAGGGGTTGAATGTTATTCTTTTCCTTCTGTGTGTCGAGGAGCAAGTGTTGGATTATTGATGCCAGTGGTGGATTTAGGTAGGTGCTAATTGACCGAAATGACACCCTGTTTGAGGTACATTTTAGTGCTTGAGTGGATGCAGAATGAGTGGAGAAGATGATTAATTCACCTTTCAAGATAGGTACCTTTCAAACCTTTATTACAATTTACTATCATTTACTAATATAATCTAAAGGAATGTCAACCTTCGTCTTGAATTTACAATGAACTGCAGGTCTAAATTGAAGTTTGTTTTTCTGCATGCTGAGCGCACTCATTCATCTGCCTTTTGCACCAGGATTACGATTTTGACTAAAGGCGTGAAATGGTTACTGAGAGATGACAGCTAGTTATTCAAATTAACAAGGCAGAACAAATTAAGGAAATTAAATAACAAGACAAGTTTGAAGGAGCAGACCTCACAAGCTGCTGGGGATCATGTTATACTGTAAACAACACTGTACATGCAATGGCCTCATAACTAAATGCTGATCATTATGAAAATCATGGGTTTTATTTTTGAGAACTGACAAGTCCCAATTAAGGCAACAACATTTGTATTGGCTAGGATTTAACAAAATGGCTTAAATGCATGATGTAATCATTAAACATTTAGCGACCACAGTATCATTTCTGAAGCTAAGTGGAAGTGCAAATATATCATTGGTTTTAGTCTAATGAAGAGGGCTCACACTTCAGAAATAAATGCTGTCTCTCTGTTGCGCAAATTGGAGGAACAGCGCTTCATATTTCTCTTGGGCCGCTTAAACGCTAGGAGCATGAACATTGACTTCTCTAACTTCAAGTAACCCTTGCTTTCCCTCTTTCACACCTTACATTTCCTTATCTATGCATCTCCCTCTCCCCTAACATCAGTCTGGAGGAGGGTCTTGACCTGAAACGTCACCCATTCCTTCTCTCCAGAGATGCTGCCTGTCCCCGCAGTGTTACTCCAGCATTTTGTGTCTGTAAATAATAGAAATTTCAGGTAATTTTAGAAGTAGGGAAGAGAACAATGGTATACTATAAATTAAAACAGTTAAGATGATAACACTATTAATAATTGTATAGGTGCATCCGAGTTTCCCACTTTTTGTCAGAATTGTGATGCGGCCAAAGACGACTGAAAAATAGTTTTGTCCAAGTACCATTATTTTAAAGGTAAACAATTACTTTTTTTGATATCCCTGAGAGATATCCTGATAATTCTGCCTTTCCGAAAGCTGGGAGTAGAAATGTCTCATATTTCGACCAGAATTAAAGGACGTACCTTTTGGAAGGAGATGAGGAGACATTTATTTTGTCAGAGGGTGGTGAATCTGTGGAATTCATTGCCACAGAAGACCATCAATGGATATTTCCAAGACAGAGATTGATAAATTCCTTGTTAGTAGGGTGTCAGGGGTAACAGGGAGAAGGCAAGCGAATCGGGTTGAGAGGGAAGGATAGATCAACCAAGATTGAATGGCGGAGTAGACTTGATGGGCAGAATGGCCTAATTCTGCTCCTATCACATGAACATGAACTTATTTAGATATAAAAGTAGGATGAGTTTCTTCAGGGCCAGAGAAATTAGAACATATAGAACATATAGAACATAGAAAAAGTACAAGCCTTTTGATCCATGATATCTGTGCTGAATATGATGCCAAGATAAACTCATCTCAACTGCCTGCACATAGTCCATATCCCTCCATCCCCTGCATGTCCATGTGCCTGTCTGAAAGTCACTTAAAGAGCACCACCACTGGCAACGTGTTCCAGGCACCCACCAACCTTGGTGTAAAGAAACCTTGCCGTGCACATCTCCTTTAAACTTTCCCCCTTTCATCTTATAGCTGTACCCTTTAGTCTTTGACACTTCTAAAATGGGAGAAAGGTTCTGACTGTCTACCCTAACTATGCCTCTCATAATTTTATATACTTCTATCAGATCGCTTCTGAAGGGCCTGTCCCACTTGGGCGTAATTTGCGCATCATTTACGCAACATCATTTACGCGTCACGATGCATGATGCGCACGTGCATTACACGCACATGGCGCGTGGTGAGACGTAGTGCCGTAGACAGTATCGCGCGGTATCCCAGGATTTTGGGATTCACAAAATCTTCGCGCGCCACCTGCGTGACGCGCAAATGAGGCCCAAGTGGGACAGGCCCTTTAACCTCTGACATTCCAAAAGAAAACAATCCAAGTCTGTGCTCAGAACTAGCGTTCTAGAGAAAACAATCCAAGTCTGTCTAACCACTCTCCCTGTAGCTAATCCCCTCTAATCCAAGCATCATTCAGGTAAACATGTCCTGCATCCTCCCCAAAGCCTCCACATCCTCACCTGCAAAGGGGTAACCAGAACTGCAACTATCTAAAAAGGAGCCTAATAAAATCCTACTGCAATGAGTCAGTTGTAACTGATTCCACAAGATCTAACATTTTCATGGTATTTAACAGGAATACGCAAATAGTTGAAGATGTTGTCAGTTCCCTGATCTATTGATTATTCCACAGAATACTCCACCCTCAGACCCTGCAAATGAGTACAGAATTATTGACAGCAGCTTCTGGATCTCCTTGTTTGTGTGGGTAAATAGTCCAGAAATTGCTGCAGGATTTACTCCATTATAATTGAAAATGCTGGAAGCATCACTATATTGCAAATTCCACACTTTATATTTTCCAGCTAAGAGCAGGACAAATATGACCATTAAAAATGACTTTCAACGAGGCTCAAAGGGGCTTTCACATATTTATGCCAAGGTCTGTCTTGGATAGACAAGCATTAATCATCATTTATTCAGTGAACTGATCTGGCCACCACATAGTTTGGTCGAAGTAACCTGAGAGTATGGTAATCATGATGTTTTCAGCACCGTTTCTGCATGGATTATAAACAATAACATAATCAACATTATTATTTTCAGAACAATTTACTTATGCACATGTACTTGGGCCCTGACACAAATTAACTGCATGATGTAAGCCTACTATTACATGGGACAGGCCCAATGTAATAGTTGGCTTGGATCATTCAGCTAATTTGTGTCAACATAAGTACATCAGTGTGTTGAGCTGAGGCTATTTAATGGCAACACTGACTGAAGGGAAATCATAGCTATGATCCAGGGGATCAGGCAGGGTGGAGGGCATCAACTTAATCAAGGAATCAAGGCTAATCAGTGTTGGTGTCAACTGCATAAGACCTGCATATTAGGAGATACTAGGAGCAGCAATAATATAGAAGTACTTTAGGGATCTATAGCCTATGTGGGTTACACAAGGTACTTCCTTGGGTGATCAACATTAGGGTGACTAACCTTTACCCGGCATCCGCTGCAAACTTTATCATAATTTCTGTAATGTACATTTTAACCTGTGCCAATATAAATTGGAGTTCCAAGTTTCACATACAGTTATTGTGGAACAATCTCACTTTGCACTATTTTCTTGTGCTATTTAAACGGATACTCAACTGGTAAAATGACCTGACAAGGCAACTGCAGAATTGACTACAGTATTTCAGAAGTCCAAAGAGCTTGCTGAAGCTAAGAAGGTTTGCTTTTAGACTGCAGGAAGATATGAATGGTCTGCTCAAATGGGCAGCAAAGGGGCAGATGGAATTTAATCCAGAGAAGTGTGTTATGATGCATTTCAGGAGGAACAAAAATACAAGAGAACACATGACAAATGGGAATATTTTGCAGGAACGTGGAGGAACAAAGAGACCTTTAAATGTAGCTACAAAGTTCCTCTAACGTGGGACTAATGAATGGTTTGAAAAAGCACATGAAAGGCTTTGGTTGTTTACCAGCATAAAATAAAAAAGCAGAAATATAATGTACGGAGAGATCTTGGGGTTCAAGTTAGAAACATAGAAACAGAAAATAGGTGCAGAAGTAGGCCATTCGGCCCTTCGAGCCAGCACCGCCATTCAATATGATCATGGCTGAATAAGGGTCTCAATCCGAAACGTCACCTATTTCTTCGCTCCATAGATGCTGCCTAACCCGCTGAGTTTCTCCAGCATTTTTGTCTATCTTCGATTTTTCCAGCATCTACAGTTCGCTCTTAAACATGGCTGATCATCCATACTCATAGATCCTGAAAGTAGCAACACAAGTAGATAGAATGGGAAAGAAGGCATATGTCATGCTTACTTTCATTGATCAGGACATTGGGTATAAGACATTGAGTATCATGTGACAGTTTTATAGGACTTTGGTTAGGTGACATGTGGAGTATTATGTGCAGTTCCAGTTACTCCATTACTGTAAGAATGTGGAGGTTCTGGAGTGGTTGCAGAAGAGGTTTAACATAAGGCAATACACCTCCCGTTGCCAAACGCAAAGAGTATCTCAATACTCTTCCCCTTTTCTGGCTGGTGTTTGTGTCATTGTTTGATACAGTTTTTAATGTTACATAATTATAATTTTGAACCATCTTTCTAGTGATTAAAGACAATTTCAGGAGTTAGAGTCGAGTATACTTTACTTAAATACTATTTCAGATACAAAGGCAGATCAAGCACCAGCGTTTTATTGTTGAACAAACTTACTCCATTTTGACATGAAATGCTAATATTTAAATCAACAACTCCTGTGTCTAATATTTTTTAAGGCTTCTTGGGATAAAACAGACATTGAGCCCTTTATTTTATGATAGTGCAGTGAATGATTAGCTGTGTTGGCATCAAAAGCTACAGAAGTTCAAACCTCTCTCTCTGTCTTCTCTAAGGGCATGATTTGTGGAGAGTGTGTGGCATTGGGGAACACAGACTATCTCTCTGCCCAACCAGCAACATCACCGCCCAGCCCATTTAGTATAGCTAATGTTAACCGCTCTTTCTACATATATTTATGCTTTCTACCAATCTTTTGTGGTGTTCTCTTTACCTTCTCTTTAACATTTTCAACACACTTGCCCCACCCTGCAACCCTGCAACCCTGCTCCACCCCGCTCCCCCCCCAGCCCCACTAACATTTCCACCACCAACCTTTGTGTAACCAGCCTTCTTCACGTTGGTGTCCACAACCTGGCATCTGTCATTTATTTTGTCGTCCAGTGAGCTCCTGCTTTAATTACCTAACTCACCAACCTCATAGGAATGTTCTAGACTGTAGCTGAAGCATCTCTACTGTCGAGCTTTGGTTCCTTATTTCCGCAGGCTATTTTTTATTCATATCCCTTCTACAATTGAATGTTTTACATTAGAATAGTCTACATCCTTTTCCATGTTGATTTTAAAGTTTACGATCTCTGTTTCCCACATGTTCCCCCAATGATACTTGTTCCATTTGAATACAACAAGGCCTGGCTCATTACTCCTGAATCGAGTCCAGCAATGCCAACTTTCTTGTTGGCCCTTAAGCTTTCTCATCGATGAATGGCTTGTTTCCTGCCCACAGCCGCAGTCTCATGAATCTGCTCTGCCACAAACTTTAAGCAGTTCCCACTACTGGGATAGATGGATCTGGGGAGAGGGGGCAAGGGACACTCGCTCTGAAGCCAAAGGAGACGAGAGAGAGAGAGAGAGAGAGAGAGAGAGAGGGAGACGAGAGAGAGAGAGAGAGAGAGAGAGAGAGAGAGAGAGAGAGAGAGAGAGAGAGAGAGAGAGAGAGAGAGAGAGAGAGAGAGAGAGAGAGAGAGAGAGAGAGAGAGAGAGAGAGAGAGAGAGAGAGAGAGAGAGAGAGAGAGAGAGAGAGAGAGAGAGAGAGAGAGAGAGAGAGAGAGAGAATACAACGCAGCAAGGTACAGATATAAGAGCTTCCAAGTCATCATAGATATCCTCATGATTAGATTCCATTTCTTGTATTCGTTTGGGACACAATGCAGTGTATACCAATATGGTGCGAGACTACCTTGTGGTGTGCTGTTTGCTGAGTCTGTTGCCTGTACTGGAGGGAAAGCAGCCTATAGACCCAAGTGACTCTCCACCCTCCAGTTCTTATCACCAATGTAGCACACCTATAATCAGTGTTAGATGACACATACAATTGCCTTATATCCTGGTGTGGACGTTCACCTTTTTTACCATATTTATTGCTCATCAACTCCCTAGTTCTATTACCTACAACATTGTTTCTCTGTTTCCTGGTAGGTGGAACCTTGCTTAAACCACTTTAACCTCAGCACAAACAAAACTTCCATTGGATCAACTCCCCCCTTTAGGTCACAATTTAAATCTTCTGGACTATTGCTCATCTTCAATGGTGGCCCTCCAGCAGTGTACCCATTGATGCTGGGGGAGCATTGCACACAAAGCTCTCGACCAGATGCAATGCATAGGGAGAAGGATCCACCTTAGAAACACCACGACTGTGAGGACTGAAGGGTTTACTCCTGCAACTATATGTCCAAATCCAATGCAGTAGACAGATATTCTGCAACCAACTAAACCAGATTGCAATATTGCCATTGAACAGATGTGAATGTGGCAAAACATGGTTGCCTTGGGTAACAATGAACACAAACTTTGATAATCTCGTTCTTCAAATTATAAAATTATCTAGCTGAGGATGATAGTAGTCAACAGCTCTAGCCTGAGCCAGTGCCAGTAAAAAGATTTAATTATCCACATTACATTAATCTTCTTCACAACCCTCCATCTATTTCTATGTGCATTCCCTATTGGAACACTTTTATTAAAACTGTTTCCACCCTCCTTTTAGGCAATGCATTGATATCATAATACTCCATTGAGATGGATTTAAGAGAGAGTTGGATAGAGCTCTAGGGGCTAGTGGAGTCAAGGGATATGGGGAGAAGGCAGGCACAGGTTATTGATAGCGGACGATCAGCCATGATCACAATGAATGGCGGTGCTGGTTCGAAGGGCCGAATGGCCTCCTCCTGCACCTATTTTCTATGTTTCTAATAATTTTCTCCTCATGCCAATCTACCTCACAAGACTTTCAACTTTCCCAGTGGCATCTGCCGATAGTCTTGCCACTGTGTGAATAAGAGGTTCATTTGGAATGTTAGCTGGGTAATTCCGAAATTAGAGAGGGATAGTCGGCAGAAATTCTGCCGCAGTTACTAAATATGTATCTCAATTTGGATCCGCAAAAGGAGTTTACAAGTTTGATAACGCATTAACACAGTTTCATGAAAATATTTCATAAAAGTGGTTGGCTTGCTCTTTGTGGTCTTCAATGCAAGGCATAATTTCTCTTCTATATCTGATCTCTCTATATCATGGAATGAGTTGATGTTTAAGCACCAAATAGTGGGTGGAAAGGTAGCCACGCAGCAGTGGGAGGTGTTACCCCCAGCTTATCTGACCTGATCAATCTGTCTCCTCCCTTTGCCAGTGCATCCTGCGGTCCTGAATTGCGCTGTGCTACTAGTTCAGACTCATTCCTATAACCTCATTTTTGTGGTTTTTGTCTCAATTCTAAACAATATGTGTCAGTCCCTTGGCATGTGTTTTGCTGGCATGGCAACTAGTGTTGTTTCTCTGTTACTGTTTATCTTACGGTATAAATCTTCAATCACATTCTCTAAACTGTAGGATGGAGTCGTTTAGGAAAAGGATCCTATATAAACGTTTTCTAATTTAATTTAAAAAATGCTAGGAAGCTATGTTAGGATTGTTTGCTCAATCTTTGTGCGTTTTTTTTATTATCTTAACTTTTCACGTATTTATTTCATATTTAAATTCTGCATCAGTGATGTTCACTGCTAGATTACCTTTTAGCAAACTTGCTTCAAAATCAAAGATTTTCGACATGGAATATAATCTATGAAAATAATTCTCCAATTGTGCTCGGAGACTTCTTACCCATATGATTTATTTCTTTCTGAACCTATTCTGAAAGATGTGATTGATAGTTGACATAACTTTGGTAGCATCAATATTTTGGTATTTTAACACATAATCTCATATTCCTGTTTGCCACTATTGTCTGTGCATTTTAGAAACAGCAGATTTTCTTTGAAGGAAACATTTTCCCATAGCGCAGCTGCTGGTAACAGCTGCCTCCTCGGTGCTTCCATTGACCACAGTACTAAGTAAGGACATTCCATTGTACTGGCAAAGGGTATTGTGGATTTGAAGGAGAAAGAGGAATTTAGACAGGCTGGGGGGAAAAGGGAATCTGGCATCCATTAAAATTAAGCCCTTTATTCAAGGAATTAGGACCAAGTGCATACCAGCTTTGACATATTGAAGAGAATTGCTAGTGTCATCTGCAGTTCACAAGTGAGGCCATCTCCCTTTGGTGTTTGGTTTGTGACATAATCCCAAATGCTCAGTTCTGTTGCTAACTGTGAAAGTTACCAGAGGTTTGATTTCAATCCACCACTGATGACATTTGATATGTTGGGAAGAGATAATGCGTTGATGCATAATATTTTTTTACCCCTGAGGGAATATCATCTTAGTGAGTAGAAAGAAAGGACGCCATTTTATAGGACCTTTCTGGGCGCCAGACTGCCTACCAGTCAAGTCAAGTCGGGTGCAATGAAATTCCTTGTTCACATGACGCTCACAAACTAAACAATATAATACAGCAATGGTCATTCTGTTTAATAGGTAAAAACTGCTTTGCACTTGGTCCGAATTCCTTGAATGCAGGTTTTAATTTAGAAAAATAAATACAATGCGAGGTGCAAAATAACAGAAGGCTAAGGTGTGATCTTATAAAGATGTATAAAATCATAAGGTGAATTGATAGAGTGAGTGCACAGAGGCTTTTACCAAGAGTATGGGAATCAAGAACCAGAGGATAAGATTTAATGTTAGTGGGGAAAGATTTAATTATAACCTGAGGGACAATGTTTTCACTTGGAGGGTGGTGGGTGTATGGAATGAGCTGCCAGAGGTACATGGACATGGTCCAATGATGGTCCAATTCTATACGGCCATCGTAGAGTCTGTCCTCACCTTCTCCATCATGGTCTGGTTTGGCTCATCCACCAAGCACGACATCCGGAGGCTGCAGCGAATCATCCGATCAGCTGAGAAGGTTATTGGCTGCAACCTTCCCTCCATTGACGAACTGTGCACTGCAAGGGCCAGGAAGCGAAGTGGGTAAGATAATCTCTGACCCCTCTCACCCTGGCCACAAACTCCTTGAATCACTTCCCTCTGGAAGGCGACTCCTGACTGTCAAAGCTGCCACAGCCAGACATAAAAACATAAAAACTACCACGAGTAGTAGCTCTACTCAATAACCAAAAATCTGTAGCTTCTTTTTGCTCTGGTATTTTATTTCATTCACATGTTTAATGAAAAATGTTTTATTATTAATATTTAATGTTTTATGTGTCATTCTTAACTGTCACTGCATGTCATGTTGTCAATTGCGGGCGGAGCACCAAGGCAAATTCCTTGTATGTGAATACTTGGCCAATTAACTGATTCATTCATTCATGAAAGGTTTAGAGGGATATGGGCCAAATGCGAACAGGTGGGACATGTATAGATGGGGCATCTTGGTTGCCATGGACAAGTTGGGCTGAAGGGCCTGCTTCTGTGCTGTATGATTCTATAACCAACTCTTTTTTCTTGTTTGTCACCATGGTTCAAGATCCCCAATCTCTCTCTGTACTTCATCTCACCTTGTTATGGAGCGCGCTGCCAAAAGTGGTGTCATCCGCAAACATAAGTATTGAATTGACGTTATACTTTACCACACAATTGTGGGTGTACAGGGAGTAGTGCAGGAGATTGGACAAACAACCCTGAGGAACACCATTGAAGAGAATCAGGGTGGAGGAAATCTTATTACCAATTCTAACCAACTGAGGTTCTGTCTGTCAGGAAGCCCAGGTGGCATTTGCAGACACTGACTCTGTCAAATTCCTGAAACTTAGTGCTTAGCTTATTTGGTATTATGGTGTTGAAGGCTGAGCTGTAGTCAGTGAATAGCATCCTGACATAGGAGTTCATTTAAAGTCATAGAGTCATAAAGTCTTACTGCATGGAAACAGGCCCTTCAGCACAACTTGCCCACACTGGTCAACATCTCTCATGTACACTAGTCCCTCTTACCTGTATTTATGGCCCATATCCAAAATCTGTCTTATCGATGAACCTATTTAAATGTGTCTTAATCATTGCCATGGTACCTGCCTCAACTACTTCTGGCAGCTCGTTCCATACACCTACCACCCTTTGTGTGAAAAAGTTACCACTCGGGTTCCTATTAAATATTTTCCCCCTCATCTTAAACCTACATCCTTTGGTTCTCGATTCCCCTACTCTATGTGACTACCTGATCTATTCCTCTCATGATTTTGTACATCTGCGATTTTGTCTCTAAGATCACCCCTAATCCCCCTGCGATCCAAGGAATAGGGTCCTAGCCTGCTTAACCTCTCCCTATAGCTCAGGCTCTCGAGTCCTGGCAACATCCTCAGCTGCAGAAGGACCTCTGCTTCTATACTCAACTCCTCTTGTTATGAAGGCCAACATGCCATTTGCTTTCTTCACTGCCTACTGTACCTACATGCTTACTTTCATTGATTGATGAACAAGGACCCACAGATCCCGTTGTACTTACCCTTTTCCCAACTTGACACCATTTAGATAATAATCTGCCTTCCTGTTTCTGCTACCAATGTGGATAACCTCACATTTATCCACATTAAACTGCATCTGCCATACATCTGCCCACACACCCAACCTGTCCAAGTCACTCTGCATTCTCATAGCATCCTCCTCACAGTTCACACTGCCACCAAGATTTGTGTCATCTACAAATTTACTGATGTTATGTAATCCCTTCATCTAAATCATGAATATATATTGTGAATAGCTGCGGTCCCAGCACCGAGCCTTGCGGTACCCCACTAGTCACTGCCTGCCATTCTGAAAGGGACCCGTTAATCCCTACTATTTGTTTCCTGTCTGCAAAACCAATTTTCTATCCATGTCTACCCTCAATAAAAGCCTAATTTTTTTCTTGACGAGAGTCTTTATTCCTCTTGTCATCCCAGGCTCCTTACACCTGCCAGCCATGCTCTTTACTGGCATGGAAGATGCTGGCCTTGAACTCTCCCTACCTCACATTTTAAAAGCCTTCCACTTTCCAGATGTCCTTTTACGTGCAAACAGGAAGTGAATCTTTATTATTCTCTACCTCAAAGTCATTAAGTATATATTCATGGCCAATGTAGATTTATTGGATCATCGGGGAATAAATTTATCTGGAGATCAGCCAAGAAAATATAATTGAGCTCAAAGATCAGAGCCATCAAAATCTTATCGAATGGTGCTAGAGGCTCAAGAGGCATGTGGCCATTTTAAAAGTTATGTTATGTAACCCAGAAATGTAATTATTGTGTTAATAGCATAAAGTATGAAAAACAATTGCCAATTATCACACAGCAATCCCACAAACAAGATGTTATCACAACCAGTTATTCTGCTATTTGCAGTAATGTTGTATGAGGAATAGATATTAACCACAAAATTGTACCACAAAAGCAAACTACAATGGATAAGATAGCACTGTTAAGACATCGTAAGATAATTGTTGGCTTTTATGAAACCATTAAAGCCCCAACAACTTCTCCCTGACTCATCTAAATTGGAATGCTTTTTATTCCATCTACATACGGATGCTGCCTGACTAAACAAACCAAATAATGTAGATCCATGTGTGATACCTGGGCTGAAGCTTACAATACCTTTGCACTGGTCTTAACTTCAAGGGAGGCAGCAGACAGAACAATATTTCTAGGATTTTCATATGAATAAAACAGCCCAAATAGAGGCAGAATGGATGTAAGGAAAACTCATGTTTTCACCATACTCTTAGTGAAATACATAAACGAAACACTGAAATTACTTTACAGTTGTGTGCTGATCAAAAACATCTATATCCTGCATGATTTATCAAACTTTTATCCTGAAACTATGAGAAGGCACAAAAAGGCAAACCCAAGATGTTTGAGATTTTAGTGCAGTCAGGAGTGGTGTGCTAATTAGTCTTTACGGTTTCCTCTTCAAATTTTAAATTCAGATCGCATTTGATGCCACTGTTTATATATTAATTTCAATGAATCCTTCCTATTTGCCAGTCTTTGGGCTTCTTTGTGGTATAATATTTCCCACTGCGAAATAAATCAAAATAACTTATGTAGCGGTCAAGAATGTAGCCAAGAAGTAAGAACTGGATTGGTGTATCAATCTGGATTACAGTGCAGATCTTTTATCCCTGCAGTGGGATTTGAAAACTGATGTCTGACTCAGATTCCAGAATATTACCTCCTGAGCCGTGTCATGAGGCTAAATGGGGAACATTATGCCTGGGCTCTGTTAGTAGTATGCTGAGGTCACAGTCAGATGAAGGTCTCATTTGTCAGCTTGGTCTGCAGCTGTTGGTTAGTGGAGTTACTGGTTTGGGAATGGCAGCCCCCTGAGAATTTCATGGATGTCATGAAGTATCTGTAGATGAGTATCTATAAGCATTTTATTGAAGATTGCCTGCAGTGACTGTTTAGCATACCCTTCTTCCCAAAGCCACATAATGCGTGGAAAGCAAAGTGGAAACACAGTGGCTAGTCTGCAAAAGTAAACTTAATAAGGAATGTTAAACAAAACTGAAAGAAAGATTCTAACATAAAAACAAGGTCTTTGACCCCACTGGGCTTTTTGTGGCAAGTCTATTCACAACATGAGCAAATAGTTCCATTTTTTTGTGTATCAACATTTTAAAACTTTCCTTCAGGATTTCTTACTCTTTTCAGGCCTTTGGTGATGGTACCCACAGTCAGAAGGTGATAATTTCTTCATAGATTATCTTTTTTGTCATCCTCTGAAGGCGAAAAATGAAGAAAATACCTCTCACTAAAATACTCATTTCTGTCATATTGGAATGTGACGGGAAAGATACAATGATTGGGAAAAGTTGATTCTCAGTGAAAGAGAAAGATAATCCCTGTTATGTGTGAATTCAGCAATAGGCACACGATAGACACAAAATGCTGGAGTAACTCAGCGGGATAGGAAATAGATATCTCTGTCTCGTTTTTCTCCTGGTAATTCTTCAGGGTGATTCCTGGAGGAAAATTATAACCTTTAAGCCCTGTCCCACGGTACGAGTTCATTCCAAGAGTTCTCCCGAGTTTGCCCTGATTCAAACTCAGAGATCCACGGTAATGGCCACTCGTCGGTACTCGGGGCTCTCGTGGACATTTTTCAGCATGTTGAAAAATCTTCACGAGTCTTCCCGTGCTTATCTGCCGTTATTGAGTCACCCCGAGTACCTGCCATTAGTGTTACGAGCCGCTAAGAGACGTCCCCGCGCTCCGACGTACCCGCTGCGTTCATTCTCCGTGCTTACCGCAAGTTTGATTTTTTTTTTAAACTCGGGAGAGCTCTTGGAATGAACTCGTACCGTGGGACAGGGCTTTTTGTCTTCCATAGTAAATCAGCTTTGCACCCTTTCTGGTTTACGTCACTCCAATGATAGCTGAGAAGTCTGTCATGCTTCTTCTCCCTCAGACACACTCAATATTCAAGTTTGCCTTCACCCCTACAACAAATATCCACCAGTTCTACCTTTCTATTGATTGTCTCAATGCTTCCATTGTTCTTTGTTCTGTGACTGCTTGCCCTATATTTAGTCTCAGATTAATCTAATTTCCTACAATTTAACTCTGAACAAGAAAATACATTGCCATCAGTCCTCATCACAAATCTGCTGATGTGTGATTGATTACAATCAATGATATTGAATGTGTGAAGCAGAGTGTAACGTACATACATTGCTGCTTCACACATTCAGGACATAAGCCAAGGACAAATGTTCCAACCCTGCTTGAGATAGCTCATATGAAAGGAAGTTTACTTGGATGGTACCCAGAAAGTATGGATTGAAACCCCCAGCAAGAAGTAAAGCTTACAGGAGTGGAAAAAAAAGAAGTGTAGAACAATAACAGCAAATGATTGAAGCCATAAACAAGGACAAAAGGTGTGATCATTTTCAAAACACTATATTCAGCAGTAACGCTAAAGTGCCATAATTGTAGGGAGCTGTATTTCACAAAAAAGCTCAAAGATCGATTGGCTGAAATTCTGGAGTCATGACACTAAGATTGTGTCTATGTGTACCCTCTTTGTCAGACCTTGCTGAAAATGTTTGTATCAACAGGAGGCTAGATGGTTTAGAAGGAACAAATTGATGTCAGTGTAGGAAGGAACTGCAGATGCTGGTTTAAACCGAAGATAGGCACAAATTGTCGGAATAAAGCAGCGGGACAGGCAGCATCTCAGGAGAGAAGGAATGGGTGATGTTTTGGATCTGAAAAAGGGTCTTGATCTGAAACGTCACCCATTCCTTCTCTCCAGAGACGCTGCCTGTGTTTGGTGTCTAACATCAAATTGTTGTCAGTGTCAAGATTGGTCATCTATAATGCCTATCTGCTGTATAGGGCTGTAAAGTCACTCCACAAGCAATAGATGTGGTCAAATATTCTTCCTGAAACTACACCCCATAAACCATGGCATAGTAGAGATCATTTAAAAATATGCCTCACTTCTACTATAGCATCCATCCCAACATTACATGCCTTACAAACTGTGGACAGGGTCTTTGTTCTTCTGTCTTGGGTTTCCTCAAGGTGATGTGATTAGACGTGTTGGGTGACACAACACGTCTAATCACATCACCTGGCAATGATGTCACAACACAACCACTGGGAGAAACGGGACATGGACTTCCATTGTCCCTGGGACCTACTGTGAGCAGAAAAGTAAGATGATGTTAGTATTATTAATTTTTCTTCTGTGCTTTTGCAGGGCACACACATGTTTCAACCGCTTGGATCTCCCTCCTTACCCATCATATTCTATGCTGTATGAAAAGCTGCTCACAGCTGTGGAAGAAACCAGCACCTTTGGTCTTGAGTAACAGAAGTGCTCACTTCTCATGACGGGTTGCACTACTGCAGTGAACAAGAACATTCTTGTTTTACAACATGAGAAGCACAACATGAGCATGTGTGGAGAGGATGCCTCAAATGTACAGTATTACGGACATCTCTTGATCTCTGAACTGATCAAGAAAGGAACAAAACATTGATGTTGAACCATTGTAACTACTTTCCTGCTTGGATTCATTTTTTGTTAATTTTTGTAAATAAACATGTCTCTGTAACAAATGGACTATAGACAATCTCATGCAATTAAAGCCTTTTTTTTCTTGGCAGGGCCACTTATGTTAAAGGCAACTAATGTAACCTCATCAACACTTCACAAATTAACGTGTAAGAATCATTGATTGTAATCACATTCAACTGCAAATTCACAAAGAGGAACAATCTTTGATTTGTGGAATATTTTAAGGAACTTCACTGTCAGACAAGTACATATTAATTAGCTGATTGGCTGGTTTGAAAGTCACATGATACTCAGGCTGCACTTCCTGTACAATCATGCTGCTGTATAAGAATGTCAATAAAACCAATTTGTTATGCCACAATATTTATGGTCTTCTTGTTATGCAGTTCCTCCATAAATTGTCTTAAGCAATAGCCTGAAAGGCAGCAGTTGCCAATGTTAGATCAACATTGAGTGTTTTATTGTCATATATCCCAGCTAGAACAATGCAATTATACTTGATGCAGCACAACAGAATGTGCAAACACAGTATAATATGATAAACGAGAGAGAAAGAAAAGCTCAATGCGTATATATACACACACAACATACCCATATATATATATATATATATATATATATATATATATATATACACACACATACTCAAAAAACAAACAAAACAGTGCAACAATAATAACACTAGTCTATAGTAGTTCAGAGCCAATATGAGGTTGTAGTGTTTAATAGCCTGATCGGGCAGTCGGGTAGAAGCTATTCCTGAACCTGGACGTTACAGTTTTCAGGCTTCTGTACCTACCTCTCGATGAAATGAGTGTGAGGCCAGGATGGTGTGGGTCTCTGATGATGTTGGCTGCCTTTTTGAGGTAGCGACTCCATAAATCCCTTCGATGATGGGGAGGTCAGAGCCGGTGATGGACTGGGCAGAGTTCACAACTTTTTGCAGTCTTTTCCGCTCCCGGACGTTCAAGTTGCCGAACCAGGCCATGATGCAACCAGCCAATATGCTCTCTACGGTGCACCTGTAGAAGTTCAAGAGAATCCTCTTTGACATACCGAATCTCCGTAATCTTCTCAGGAAGTAGAGGCGCTGATGTGCTTTCCTTATAATTGCATCAGTGTGCTAGGTTCAGGAAAGATCTTCGGAAATATGCACGCCCAGGAATTGAAGTTTTACGGACATGCAAGGGTGATTGAGGACCATTGCACCTTTAACTTGAAAATTGTTGTTTTAGAACTGGTATGTTGTAATGTTTTTCAAAATATAATGTTTTTTTTAATTAGCTGCAGTAGGAAGGCCACATGTTTAATATTGTTATTGCTCCAAGATAAATTGTCCTGTTTTCTGATGCAGAGAATTAGAGATGCTGTGAGGAAAGAAAAAAAATCACCTTGAGGGTAATTTGTTTGTGGAACACATTACCCGAGTATGTGGTGAAGGTAGGTACTTCCACAACATTCATAAAGTATCTGGGTGAGCACTTTAATTGCCAGGGCATAGAATGTACTGGATCAAGTGCTGGTAAATGGGATTAATGTGGATGACCACCCAATGATCGGCATGGACATGGTGTGCCCTCGGGCCTGTTTCTATGTTGTATGACTATGATTCAACATGCTGTGGTCTATCCTAAGCTTTGATGGTAATCATTCCCCCGCATAAATGTTATCAGTTCAGAGCAATGATGTTCTCTGGAACTCCAGAAGTTGCAGGAGACCTGATAGAAGTATTTAAATATTTTGAGTGCATAGATAGGGTAGACAATCGGAATTTTTTCCCCAGGAAAGAAAAATGAAATATTAGATGGCATAGCTTTAAGGTGAGAGGGCAATGTTTAAAGGAAATGTGTGGGGCAATATTTTTACACAGGGGGCGGTGAGTTCCTGAAATGCATTGCAGGGGATGATGGTTGGCACGATAGTGGCATTTAAGAGATTTTTAGACAGGCATATGGATGTGCAGGGGATGGAAAGATATAGATTATTTGCAGGCAAATAAGATTTGGTCTTGGTGTCATTTGTGACCTAGGCATTGTGCGCTGAAGGGCCTGTTCCTGTGCCGTACCATTCTATGTTGTATTCTCTTGTTCTTTCTTCCAACAATTCATTCTGAAGCGAATAGTTCAAACCACGATCTGAAGAATCAATTTATTATTTTTATACAGGAACACAGAGAATTTAGAAAATAGAAAAAGCTATTAATAGTGATATATAAAATGGATCAGATTTTTTTAGGTCACCTCAATCTTTATATTCCTATTTTTTTCATCTTTCCACACTGTACTTTTTTTTTAATTTAAGAATTTGTTTCTGCAGACGAGATCAGATTTTTCTAGGTCACCTCAATCTTGATATTCTTACTTTTTAAGCCTTCCAAACTGTACTTTTTTTCCCCTAAATTTAAGAATTTATTTTCTGCAGACGTGATCAGAAAAATAACTTGAAAATGAGTGATGTATCAATGTTCTATGAAGTTATGATATCCAAATTTAATAATTTGCATAATACAGGAAAGTATCTTTCTTATGTTTCAAACAAATGATCTTCAGTAATTACAAAACCAACCAAAATGCATTCAATTACATTCTGCCCATTAAAATAAAAATATCAACAGGCTGCAAAGGTCACTAAGTAGTTAAGTAATATAGTCATAGTCATACAGTGTGGAAACAGGCCTTTAAACCCCACATGCACACACCGGCCAACATGTCCCAGCTACACTTGTCCCATCTGCCTGTGTTTGGTCCATATCCCTCCAAACCTGTCCTATCCATGTATCTGTCTAACTGTTTCTTAAATTGTGGGATAGTCCCAGCCTCAACTACCTCCTCTGGCAGGTTGTTCCATACACCCACCACACTTTGTGTGAAAAAGTTATCCATCAGATTCCTGTTAAATTTTTTCCCCTTCATTAAACCTATGTTCTCTGGTCCTCGATTCACCTACTCTGGATAAAAGACTCTGTGCATCTGCCCGATCTATTCCTCTCATGATTTTATACGTGACTCTACAGTCTAGCAAAGTGCATTGTCGTGTTTGTAAAGACCACGATTTTAATCTAGAGTCGCCTCGGCAAAACATTTGATTTGCCATGGCTTCCATTGTGATCCCTATCAAGGCTATTATGTTATTAGTCATCACATGCCAGTTACAAGCACACATTCATCTTCAATTGCATTCATAAATCCTTTACTTCTTCAAATAATTTAATACAATTGTACAAACATAATTTGTCTTTTACAAATTCCTGATGGCTCTAATTTATTGTACCATATGTTTCCAAGTGCTAGCTCATTTTAAGCCAATTATTGTCTCCAAAGGTTTCTCTACCAGTAATGTTTAGACTGACGGACTTAGTGGGGTTATTTTCCTTTTTGCTCATAGACTGCAGACTGTTATCCCAATCTTTTTTATTGAGAAAATAATCCGAGGCTATTCAGTTTATTTCAATATTTTTACATTAAAAAAATATTTGAACAAGTACATGGATAGGGTAGGTTTGGAAGGATGTGCACAAACACAGGCAGGTGAGAAAAGTGTAGTGGAAATGTGTAGGAAGAAATTGCAGGTGCCGATTTACATCGCAGATAGGCAGCAAATGCTGAAATAACTCAGCGTGTCAGGCAGCATTTCTGGAAAAAACAAATCGGTGATGTTTCAGGTCGAAATCTTTTTTAGTCTGAAGAAGGGTCTCGTCCTGAAACGCCATCTATTTCTTTTCTACTCCAGCATTTTGTGTCTATCTTCGACGAGAATAGTATAGCTTGAGCATGTTGGTCGGCGTGGACATGTTGGGCCAAAGGGCCTGTTTCCACGCTGCATGACTCTATGATTCTAAGTATAAACTAATAGTTCTGGTATCAACTTTGTAAATTGGTTTTGCCAACTCTTTAGAGGAGAGCATAAAAAATTTAGGGTGATGTTCCATTTATAGTACTGAGGCTGTGTTGCAGTGTTGGAGAAGATATTTCTCATGCCTTTCAAACAACCCCTTAATGATGTCCTGCTTTCTTTACAGATCTGTGAACAAAGACTGAGATGAATGCAAAAGATCCGGTGGTGCTACCTTGGAAAAAAACCTCAACTGTCTCTTCTGTTTACTAAGTTCTTCCTGCCCTTCAATCCACAGTTCCAAATAGATCTGGTCAGTAGTACATTAGAATTTGATGGATAGAAAATGTACAACCAAAGCAGACCATTCAATTGTGTCTATGCCAGTCAAAACGGAACTCTCCACTCTATACTCACTATCCAGCGCTTGGTCCAAAGCAAGAACACATCTAAGTAGAGTGCACATGTAGAGTGGTGAATCTGTGGAATTCTCTGCCACAGAATGTAGTTGAGGCCAGTTCGTTGGCCATATTTAAGAGGGAGTTGGATGTGGCCCTTGCGGCTGAAGGGATCGGCGGTATGGAGAGAAGGCAGGTACAGGATACTGAGTTGGATGATCAGCCATGATCATATTGAATGGCGATGCAGGCTCGAAGGGCCGAATGGCCTGGTCCTGCACCTAATTTCTATGTTTCTATAAACATGATGACAATTTCTGCCTTCAGATATCATGCCCATGCAACAATTGTAGTCATCTTCCACTCTCATTTCTGTTAATTCATTAATAATATCAGCTGTTCACGCATCTCCCACTCACTGTCATGCCTCCTCGCTTGCTCTCTCTCTCTCTCTCTCTCTCTCTCCCTTGCACTAGGATGCATGGGGTGGGGGGGGGGGGGGATTCCTGACGGTTTCCCCACTGGAAATCTGGAGTTAGGAGTTGTGACTTTGGAAGGAGGAATCGGCTTTCCGGGCAAAGTTGAGGGAAAGTTAATTTACTCAGGTAGGGTGATGGATCTCTGGTGTTCTTTGCCTAGGTGGGCATTGGATGCTCAATCGGAAAGAAGATCAATTGATTTTTGGATACTGGGTGTATCGAGCTACATGGCATTGGTGCAGGAAAGCAGTGCTGAGATAAAAGATCTCATTGAATGGTGGAGGAGGGTCCAAGGCCAAATGACCTGTTCCTGTCGTTGATTTTTATGTTTCAGGCATTGAGTTCTAGACCTTTATCAAACATGTTTCCTCATCTCATCTCTAATTCATCTGCCAGTTACATAACCATATAACCATATAACAATTACAGCACGGAGACAGGCCCTCCCGGTCCTTCCAGTCCGTGCCGACCATTTGTTTTCCCCTAGTCCCATCTACCTGCACTCAGACCATACCCCTCCATTCCCTTCACGTCCATATACCTATCCACTTTACTTTTACATAAAAATCTATGCTCACCTGGTTTCTCTCCTCTACAAAGGGAGTTTTTCTACTTAGTCCCCTCCATTTTATTTTATAAACCTCAATAAAACCATTCCTCAAATGGAGGCCCTAACCAGTCAGCTGAACTCTTCTTAGGCCCCCGTCAGTCATGGCTGACCATGGGTGTCTCCAGGGTGTTATCTATACTATCACTAAAACTCTCATCTTGACCACTTCTGGTTTGCTATTTTTTAAATTTGCGCAAAAACGGTACCTTTTATCGCTAGGATTTTTTCGCCACCGTTCTCTCCTCCAATGGCACCCAGCTTTGTTCCGATCGGTGGAAGATTACAAAAGTTATGAAGGTTTAAAAAATTGTGAGAATGATGAGGCGGAAACAGCTTTTAACACTATTACAAAGCAGCCAGAACAGCGTCTGGATGCCGATCAGCTGTTATTGCACCTCAGGTAAGCTTGGATCTAGAACCCACAGAGGAGGACGTAATTGAAATGCAAGGTAAGGCAACCTTAGCAGAGAAAACAATGTGGAGACAAAGGGGAGCTAAGGAGAACTTGGAGGGCATATGCACTACTGAGGGATTGCTGGTAGCACCCACACCATTGCTGACTATTCTTATTTCAGAAGTGCATGGGTTAGACCATTGTGCAAAGGGGGAATTAATAAGAAAGGTAAAAAAGGATGGGTTTTGGTCACCCTATTTACAGACTTCGGTAGACCACATTTTGTCACAGTGTGAGGTATATGCTCAAAGCAATGTTAGAAAGGGAATAACAACGTCTATAGGTCACATACCTTTGCCCAAAAGGCCATTTAGGCACCTGGTGATCGACTATGTGGATATGATAAAGTCGGTAAGAGGGAAAAGGTATATGTTATTAGTGATTGATAGATTTAGCAGGTGGGTGGAGGCAGTACCTTCCAAAGATTTAGGTGCAGGGACTGTAGTAAAGTTTCTGATGAATGAAGTGAGCCCAAGGCTTGGTAAACCTACAGAAATTAGCTCCGACAACGGATCGTCTTTTATTCAGAGAGTAGTCAAGCTGGTGCTGCAGGTCCTGAGAGTGAAACAGAGGTTTGGGTGTGTGTACCACCCTCAGTCACAGGGCATGGTGGAAAGAATTAATGGGACGTTGAAGTCTAAGCTAGATAAGATTTGTGCAGCTACAAAGTTGAATTGGATTGATGCCCTGCCATTGGCACTGATGAGCTGTCACGTGCAAACTAATCAAATAACTCATTTGACACCACTTGAGATGCTTACTGGCAGACCCATGCTGGCGCCAAAATGGAGCGGTCCCTACAAGGGACCAAGTTTGGAGCAGTTAGAAGTAAATCATAAGCAGTATATGCAGCAGTTAACTATGATACACAAGTCTATTTATGCACAGGAAAAGCAAAAGAACCCGGAGGTGAACCAGGAGGAAGGACCCATTAAACCCGGAGACAATGTTTGGGTACGAGCCTTCCGAAGGAAGTGGAATGAGCAAATAAGGGAAGGACCATTCATGGTACCTAGGGCATAGCCCATCGCTGTTCAGGTAGAAGGTCGATCCACATGGTACCATCTCAGTCATTGCACAAGGCTGTCCCACAGTTACGGCTCGATAATAACCCTGAGGTTAGTGGACAGGAGGTCAAAGACGTAAGGGGAGAGCAGGGCTTTAGCCAGATAGTAAGTGAGGTTTTTGGAGACACTAGTGTGTGTGTGTCCTGTTTGGGGGACACTGCTGCACCTTCATGCGTAATGGCCCTGTCTCACTGTGCGACTTGACCCACGAGGTACCCCGAGTGACAGACTCGTGGTTGTGCACGATATCCCAAGTTGATGTTCAAGTGTTTGAACCGAGTTCCCACGGGTATGGTATACTGCGATGTTCCAAGTTCGTCTCCCGTTAACTCTTGAGCTGACAAAGTTCGTCTCCCGTTAACTCTTGAGCTGACAACATCTCCTGAAATGTGACACAGTGTTTCTAACAGGAGTGACTTGATACACACAAATAGACTGGATGGGCTCAACAGGTCCAGTGTCATAATGAAAGATGAGACATGTGTAGGAGAGGAGTGCTGACTGCAGGCAAACACTTTGGTAGTGATTGCCCACCAGTCTCAAAAGCCGCTGTGTTTCCCTGTCCCTATGATAGCAGGGGGCATTCAAGCAGCACAATAGCCCCCTCCCCCTCCACGCCAACACAAAGGGCAACGATCCCAAGGCTTTAGGGGCAGAAACAGCGGACAGGCGACAATCACCCGCCATAACGCGAGAGAGATCATGCGCTATTGTAGGTCTTCTTTGCACGTCGGTGTTTCTGTATTTCTCCATCTCATTGTTGGCCCTGACTGTCACCAACCCCACCCCCACCCCTCTGCTTCCCGGCCATGTGTGTGACCCCTTCCCTCCCCTCTCCAGCTCCCCGTCCATTGCACCGGGCGTGGGGGCTTCGCACCGTCTTCATGTTGGCGACGATCCCAAGGCTTTGGACGGAAGGCAGACGCAACAAGCTGGCGTAACGCGGGCCAGGTAACATCTCTGGAGTAGGTGACGTTTTGGATAAGGGCTCGTCTTCTGAAGAAGGATCTCGACCCGAAAAGTCACCTATTCCTTCTCTCCAGAGTTGCTGCCTGACCCGCTGAGTTACTCCAGCTTTTTCGTTGAATGGGTGACGTTTCGGGTCGAGACCTTTCTTCGGACTGAAAATAAAACTTGCCTCGCTTGAAGCAGCTTGTAAATTAAAACATAAAATCAAGAAATATTAAAGGTCGACTCATTTATGTGCTGTATTCATTCACCTGGCCTATTGCTGTCCTCCCTCGTCCACCGTGAGCGCTGGACAACTCACCGGATGGAAACCTCCGCTGCATCCCGGGCGGAGGGCGATGATCACTGGACTGACCGGCAAGTAGAGGCGGCGGGTCGGCCAAGCCGGGCTCCCCGCCACCGGGATAGACACCAACTACTGGACTAAGCTCAGCGGGATCTCTGGAGAAGTCTGAAGTAAGGTCTCGACCCGAAATCTCACCCATCCCATCTCTCCAGAGATGCTGCCTGTCCCTCGGAGTTACTCCAGCATTGTGTGTGTCTATCTCCGGTGTGAACCAGCATCTGCAGTTCCTTCCCAATCCCACACTCTCGGCCCCGGGGGGTGGATGGAGCATCACACGTGGACACATCCCACCCACCACCCCAGACTTGCCCCTTCGGCAGGTCTTTAACCGCGTCCTCATGAGACAGAGTGACGAATACGAAGCCACGGGGCAGGCGCCTCAGTAATAAAGGACAAATGGCAGATCATCGCAGAAAGGCCGAAGATAGACACAAAATGCTGGAGTAACTCAGCAGGACAGGCCGCATCTCTGGAGAGAAGGAATGGGTGGCATTTCGGGTAAGTCTGAAGAAGGGTCTCGACTCCATTCCTTCTCTCCAGAGATGCTGCCTGGTCCGCTGAGTTACTCCAGCATTTTGTGTCTATCTTTGGTTCAGTCTTTACTCGAGCAAAAGAACAGATTATTAAAGTTCCCACGGTAGACTCACGAGACACTAAGATAAACGCACGGGCCACTACGTTATTACAACGAGTTTAAATGTTTCCATTTTTAACTTGAACAGTTAATTTGACTCGTGGAAAAAATCAAACATGTTCGATTTTTTTCACGAGTTAACAAGTTTCCCGAGTACCTGCTGTTAGCGCCACGAGTCGATAAGTTGCTCGTGCGAGTTCCGACGTTCCCGCTACGTGATCACCACGAGTGAAAACTCGGGGTCACTCGTGGGCCAACTCGCACAGTGAGACAGGGGTTTAACAATACTAGCCCGGAGGGGTCCTTCACTAAAGCAATGGATAAATTGAAGAAAATGCGGGTTTTGGACATCAATTCTTTGATTGGCTAGAAAATGTTAGGAGGTTGGGGAGCATGGTTGGCTAATTTGGAGGTGACTATTGGAGCTGTGCTACTCGTGGTTACTGTTGTGCTATGTTGTGTTTTACCCTGTATTAAGTCTCTCCTAGTAAGAGCCACAGCAAAGCACCTCCCCCTCCAGGAAAAAGGTGAATCTGGTCCCCCAGAGAAGCAGACCCCGCTGATAGAATACTATGATGACGTGCATAACACACCAGATGCATATTGAACAATAGTCTGTGAGGATAGCTGGGTCTCTTTTCCCGCCCCATTATAATGGGTGTCGGTTTTTGGCCCAGTTACCCAGGAGTCCAGAGAAAGAACACCATGAGGCTGAACATTACAATTATGAGGACCCTGATTTTGGGGGCTAGTTGTAGTTTGATTCAGTGCCAATACGTGCAGCTTGTGCTTTTCCTTTTCTGTGAGACAGATTAGGTCTCAAAGGGGGGAATTATATAGGAGTATATTATCTTTATATTTTACATTCTTGGTGCTTGTAATACTTGAGATACTTAAATATTATCCTTTATCTATTATCCTTTGTATTAGCTTTGCTCTGCATGTTTGGATTTGGCTTTGCTCTGCATGTTTGGATTAGCTTGTTTATGTTGAGATATTTTTAAATCACATGACTCCCCTTTCTTTGGCCCCTTATTTCTCTTAGCTATGGCTTGATACAGAGTTAAAAAGGTAATATAATTGTCACCACTGATTTACGCTAATGGCTGCAAGATAATCTTGGGCCTCCAGTATCTCTCTTAGTTACAGTGGCTTGCAAAAGTATTCATACCCCTTGAACTTTTCCACATTTTGTCACGTTACAACCACAAACGTAAATGTATTTTATTGGGATTTTATGTGATAGACCAACACAAAGTGGCACATAATTGTGAAGTGGAAGGAAAATGATACATGGTTTTCAATTTTTTTTACAAATAAAAAACTGAAAAGTGTGGCATGCAAAAGTATTCAGCCCCCTTTACTCTGATACCCCTAAATAAAATCCAGTGCAACCAATCGCCTTTAGAAGTCACCTAATTAGTAAATGGAGTCCACTTGTGTGTAATCTAATCTCGGTATAAATACAGCTGTTCTGTGAAGGCCTCAGAGGTTTGTTAGAGAACATTAGTGAACAAACAATGTTCCTTGGGCATCATGAAGCCCAAGAAACACACCAGACAGGTCAGGGATAAAGTTGTGGAGAAGTTTAAAGCAGGGTTAGGTTATAAAAAAATATCCCAAGCTTTGAACATCTCACAGAGAACTGTTCAATCCATCATCCGAAAATGGAAAGAATATGGCACAACTGCAAACCTACCAAGACATGGCCGTCCACCTAAACTGACAGGCCGGGCAAGGAGAGCATTGATCAGAGAAGCAGCCAAGAGGCCCATGGTAACTCTGGAGGAGCTGCAGAGATCCACAGCTCAGGTGGGAGAATCTGTCCACAGGACAACTATTAGTTGTGCACTCCACAAATCAGGCTTTTATGGAAGAGTGGCAAGAAGAAAGCCATTGTTGAAACAAAGCCATAAGAAGTCCCATTTGCAATTTGCCACAAGCCATGTGGGGGGGACAGCAAACATGTGGAGGAAGGTGCTCTGGTCTGATGAGACCAAAATGGAAGTTTTTGGCCTAAATGCAAAATGCTATGTGTGGCGGAAAACTAACACTGCACATCACCCTGAACACACCATCCCCACTGTGAAACATGGTGGTGGCAACATCATGCTGTGGGGATGCTTTTCTTCAGCAGGGACAGGGAAGCTGGTCAGAGTTGATGGGAAGATGGATGGAGCCAAATACAGGGCAATCTTGGAAGAAAACCTGTTAGAGTCTGCAAAAGACTTGAGACTGGGGCGGAGGTTCACCTTCCAGCAGGACAACGACCCTAAACATACAGCCAGAGCTACAATGGAATGGTTTAGATCAAAGCATATTCATGTGTTAGAATGGCCCAGTTAAAGTCCAGACCTAAATCCAATTGAGAATCTCTGGCAAGACTAGAAAATTGCTGTTCACAGACGCTCTCCATCCAATCTGACTGAGCTTGAGCTATTTTGCAAAGAAGAATGGGCAAAAATTTCAGTCTCTAGATGTGCAAAGCTGATAGAGACATACCCCAAAAGACTTGCAGCTGTAATTGCAGCGAAAGGTGGTTCTGCAAAGTATTGACTCAGGGGGGCAGAATATTTTTACACGCCACACTTTTCAGTTTTTTATTTGTAATAAAATTTGGAAACCATGTATCATTTTCCTTCCACTTCACAATTATGCACCACTTTGTGTTGGTCTATCACATAAAATCCCAATAATATACATTTATGTTTGTGATTGTAACGTGACAATATGTGGAAAAGTTCAAGGGGTATGAAAACTTTTGCAAGCCACTGTATCTCAGCTAGGGGTGGTCCAAAGTTACAAAGGTCATACACTGTAACTGTCACAACTAATTTGAGCTAGCTTCAAGGGGAAAACCATAACACCTCCCCCCTCAATTTATATAAACAAAACACACAAACGCGAGCACAACTATCTTGCACAAATGTCTTATTTAAAAATATGAATTACAGAATGGAAAAGAACTGCGAACGAGGAATAAAGTAAATGCAAGTGATTGGTTATTGCTGAGGGAATTTTGCAAGTGATTGGTTATCAATAAGGAGATGTCTGCAAGTGATTGGGTATGGAAATGCACCGGGGGTGGAACATACAGAGTTAATCATGCCATAAAAAGGGACAGCTCTTTGTTTGGAATGAACTCTCAAGTGATTTGTTCTTTGAGTGTTCCAGCCTTAATTTACAAATAAATGTTTGAATCTTGAAGAATTCTCCGCGTTGCCTGAGTTAATTTTCAGTATAAGCAACCACAACAGTACCTCATCAATAGCCTTGCTAAGATCCACATAGACCACATCTAAGACTGTTCTCATTGATCTGATTATTGCCTCAAAGTATTTAATCAAGTTAAAATGACTGTCCCTGATTAATTTGTATCTTTCCAAATTTCCTCTGTATTGTATTTCAGAATACATTTCAATATTTTCCAATAGTACATTGGAAAATATTGAAATGTATTCAGAAATACAATACAGAGGAAATTTGGAAAGATATTTGGAAAGATGTTAAACCTACCAAGCTGTAATTGAGGAACTCAGCGGGTCGAGCGGCATATATGGAGGGAATGAACAGACATTCTATTTGTGTCAGGATCGTTCTTCAGACTCAGAAGAAGGGTCCCGACCCGAAATGTCTATCTCCATCCCCCCCACAGATGCTGCTTGGCCCACAAAGTTCTCCAGTCTTTTGCTCAAAATTCCAGCACCTGCAATTTCCAGGGGGTCAATCATTTGGTTTAACCCTGCATATTTTGAAAAAAAGGTTCAATGTCAGTAGCTTTCATCTGGGCCTAATGATTCATCTATTTTCAAGAAAGATAAATCACTTTACGCATCTCTTTTTACTGGTGTATTTTTAGTGACAGTACCGCCAGTACGTCATACCGGGACCTAAAGTTAAACAGCATTGTTTTGTTTTCGGGTCACATGTTTATTAATCATTTGCCCGGCTCCTTTTTGTGTACGAAAAAATAACTGTTTTAGCATGTTTATCTCAGCTAATGTTTCATACTGAACTACAATGTCAGTATCATCCTCGTCCTTGTGGAGGCGATTATTTTCCAATGTCCGATCAATTCAGGATCAGTTCCTGTGGATTGGAGGATAGTTAACGTTATCCCACCTTTCAAGAAAGGAGCGAGAGAGAAAACGGGGAATTACAGACCAGTTAGCCTGACTTCGGTGGTGGGAAAGATGCTGGAGTCAATTATTAAAGAGGTAATAATGGGGCATTTGCATAGCAGTAAAAGGATTAGTCCAAGTCAACATGGATTTATGAAAGGGACTAATCTTCTGGATTTTTTTGAGGATGTGACAAGTAAAATGGATGAAGGGGTGACAGTGGTTGTAGTGTATCTAGACTTTCAGAAAGCCTTTGATAAGGTCCCGCATGGGAGACTGGTGACTAAAATTAGACCACATGGTATTGGGGGTAGGGTGTTGACATGGATAGAAAATTGGTTGGCAGACAGTGAACGGGTCCTTTTCAGAATGTCAGGCAGTGGCAAGTGGAGTGCCGCTAGGCTCGGTGTTGGGGCCGCAACTGTTTACCATATATATTAATGATTTGGAAGAGGGAATTGGGAGCAACACTAGCAAGTTTGCGGATGACACAAAGCTGGGTGGCAGTGTGAACTGTGAAGAGGATGTTGGGAGGTCGCAGGGTAACCTGGACAGGTTGAGTGAGTGGGCAGATGCGTGGCAGATGCAGTATAATACAGATAAATGTGAGGTTATCCACCTTGGCGGAAAAAACAAGGGGGCTGATTATTATCTCAGTGGGGTTAGTTTAGGCAAGGGGGAGGTGCAGCGAGACCATGGCATCCTTGTACACCAGTCACTGAAAGTTGGCGTGCAGGTACAGACGGCAGTGAAGAAAGCTAATGGAATGTTGGCCTTCATAACAAGAGGATTTCAGTATAGGAGTAAAGAGGTTCTTCTGCAGTTGTATATGGTTCTGGTGAGACCATATCTGGAGTATTGTGTCCAGTTTTGGTCTCCAAATTTGAGGAAAGACATCCTTGTGATTGAGGCAGTGCAGCATAGGTTCACAAGATTGATCCCTGGGATGGCGGGACTGTCATATGAGGAAAGATTGAAACGTCTAGGCTAGTATTCACTGGAGTTTAGAAGGATGAGGGGGATCTTATAGAAACATATTCAGATTCAGATTCCTTTATTGTCATTCAGACCTTCGGTCTGAACGAAATTTGTTACCTTGCAGTCATAACATGTAATAAATTAAAACAGTGAGTTCACCAAGCACCTCCTCACTGTGGTGGAAGGCAAAAGTCTTAAAGTCTTTGTCTTTTTCCCTCTGTCCAGGCCTTCGATGTCATCGTCCTCTAGAGCCTCCAGAACCAGGGGCCACAGTCCCAGTTAGCTGGATAAAGGGGAAGCCTTGCTTGGAGAGAGCTGAGCTGTGAGAAAAAAACGTTTTCATCCAGCCCCGAGAGCTTGTGGATTTGTCAGGCATTCCCTGTCACAGAGGGCAGTGGAGGCCCAGAGAGTCACCGTCACAGAGAGCAGTGGAGGCCAAGTCACCGGATGGATTTAAGAGAGAATTAGATAGAGCTCTAGTGGAATCAAGGGATATGGGGAGAAGGCAGGCACGGGTTATTGATAGGGGACGATCAGCCATGATCACAATGAATGGCGGTGTTGGCTCGAAGGGCAGAATGGCCACCTCCTGCACCTATTTTCTATGTTTTTATATTTCTATAATTACAAAATACTAATTACATCTTATCCACATTCGTCTATAAAGGTAATATTTAAGGCCCTATTGTATTCTTATTTAGTGAGAACGGACTGTATTATTTAGATGTTACATTGCAACAATGTCTACATTAGCAAATAAAAATTGGCTGAAACACACTTCGAATGCTGAACTGTGAAAGTCTCTGCAGAAATACCTTTTTCTCTGCAACTGTTGCCTCAGTATCCTATCTTAATATCTCCTAATTCATTCACGCCCGTATATTTTTTTTTATTGGTGTAATAGTAATTTCCAAAAAGATGCTGGAAATTATAAAAGGGTAAAATTAATCCGCATGAATTAGTCTTCATGCGAAAGGCTCCCGCATTGCCTCTTTAATAGCGTTGAGTCGTTGCCGTTTTAAGTGGCAGCATGCTGTTGAGCCGCGTTGTTAATTAGCGTTGTCTCTCGGGCGACGGTAGCTGGGGGAGGGTTTGTACTCTGGCTGCAGGGGAGAGCCGTACATGTGTGTCTGTGGGCAGAGTGGTGCGTGTGTGTGTGGTGCTGCGGGGAGCCGGCAGAGTGCTGTTTGTGTCTGTGCTCCTGGGGAGAGTGGGCAGTGCAGTGCAGTGCAATGCAGGAGGAGGCAGAGCGCTCGTTGTGTCTGTGCTCCTGGGGAGAGTGGGCAGTGCAGTACAGGAGGAGGCAGAGCGCTCGTTGCGTCTGTGCTGAGGGGAGGCAGAGCGCTATTTGTGTCTGTGCTCCTGGGGAGAGTGGGCAGTGCAGTACAGTGCAGGAGGAGGCAGAGCGCTATTTGTGTCTGTGCTCCTGGGGAGAGTGGGCAGTGCAGGAGGAGGCAGAGCGCTCCTTGTGTCCGTGCTCTGTGTCCGCCGTCTCCCGCCCACGTTGGCTTGGTCACCGCAGCCACCATGACCCAGCCACGGAGCGGGCTGGTGTCTGACATCCAGACCCGAATCTGCAACGACAGCTTCAGCAACCACTACGTCCTGGTGGGCAAAGAGCTCGGCAGGTAAGCGGGAGTGAGTGAGCCTCAGACAAGGTGACGGGCACGGGGAGAGACCGCGTGTGGAGGCTTCAAAAGTGCAAGTTGTTGACCATAGTGACCGAGTTGCGAGAGCATGTGTTGTGAAAAAGGGTCTCGAACCGAAACGCCACCTATTTATTTTCTCCAGAGATGCTGCCTGACCCGCTGAGTTATTCCGGCTTTTTGTGTCAATCCAAATTGACATTCAAATCAATGTAGGGTGTCCTTTCACTGTCTCGGGGCTAGTTACTCAACAGCCACATATAATATAATAAGGGGGTACACAAAAAGCTGGAGAAACTCAGCGGGTGCAGCAGCATCTAAGGAGCGAAGGACATAGGCGACGTTTCGGGCCGAGACCCTTCTTCAGACAATATAATAAGGGGTTGTTGTTTTTTCCACATGGGAGGAGGAAGAGGTTCAGTTGCATCTTCAAAGTTGACACTTTAGTAATGACCAATACAATTGAAGGCTATGGGTCTAGGTTGATTAATTGCAGGCGGGTTAACATTTATCCTTCTAATGTTTGAGGAAGTTGATGAGAAAGAATGAGTCTGTAGCAGATACTCACCATATTCTGGAGACCTGTTGCGATTTTAGGAATCACTGCCTTTCATTGCATATGGTATACGCACTAGAATCCGGAGCATCATTATTCTATTGACGTTAGGTTTTGGAAGACGATATATTCCGGGCGTTGATGCTGTAATATAAATATGTTGTAAGATTGTCTTTAGATTACTTTAAAATATTTAGAGAGTTGTCCTTTATTTCAAATATAACCTGATTCATTAGAAATGCTAAAGGGAATGTGTTGCTGCTGCAGTAAAGTTTCACAAGGTTTATGAAAAATTCTGTAATTGTAAATTGCAGTGAATTTGGTGATGAGATGATTTCTTTGCCAAGTTCTATTTTATTTCAGATTTGTTCCTTGTGAAATAATTACGTTAAGGGAATGATCTGGCAATCCTATTGCACAATGAAAGCTTCAAAAGTACATGTTGGGGTTAGCTACTTTCATTTATATATAAACATTGCTTGTTAAACAGAAAAAGTAATCGTACAAGTTGGTACATTCTGGTACATAAGCTGCAGTGTTTCATAAGTAAATAGCTCCTAAATGAACCTATTTGTCAAATTAAATCTAGATGGAATAAGGGGAAATTAGCAAGTCAGATTTTTTATCTCATAATTATAAAGGAATAATCTTTCTGAAACCGAGCTATATTCATCTTTTTAAAATGGAGTCAATCTGATGTCTACTATTGACTAATTTGGTTTTGTCATCTGAAATATTGCTGCCATCAACCTCCCTTTCAAAGAGCTCAATTAAAGGTTAATCAGTCCAAGTTACCTGTCTTTTACTAAAGGAGTTAATAAAATTATTGTGTAATTATTTTTATTTAAATTGGTAATTAACCAAAACAATATTTATGTGGATTGGGAAGTCTGCAGGACTTCATTATTTATTAGTTATGTGCCACTAAGGTAGATTGTTTATATTATAATTGTGATATGATTTTAAAAGTGCATTTTTGCATTTCACCATTAGTGTAAAATGAGCCTCTTGAGACTGGTTATTAAGTTAAATGTTTTTTTACGACTGGTAACATCTTTGATCAACTGCATAGGATAAATTTAATAGAAATCCTCACCCTGGGGGGCATACTCTTCCAAGTGTAACTCAAGGTTTATGTGTATTTACATTGTATTTTGGATAATTGCTATACAGCCAGTCCACTTGGGGCAGCAGTCGCTGTTTCGGATTCCAACCAGGCATTACTATTTAACAATGTTTTGCATGGTACTGCATTTTAACTGCAGATTGCCGGTTAAAACGAAATGTATGTGGTATATTAGTCATTCCTATTTTTTTGATATTTTGGAGGTTCATTCATGAATCTGATAACAGCAGTGAAGAAGCTGTTCCTGAATTTAGTGGTACGTGCTTTCAAGCTTTTGTATTTTCTGCTGAGGGGAGAAAATGAATTGACAGGGTTGTGAGTGGTCTTTGATTATGTTGTCTGCTTTCCTGAGGCAGGGAGTAGTGCAGACGGAGTCGATTGGTGGAGGTGGGAGAGGCTGGTTTGTGTGATGGACTGGGCTGCATCCACAACTCTAAAATTTCTTGCAGTTTTGGGCAGAAAAAGTTTCCAAACCAGGTTGTAGAGATTTCCATAGTGCATCTGCGGAAATTGGTAGAAGCCATTGGAGACAGCAGGCAGTGAAGAAAGCGAATGGCATGTTGGCCTTTATAACAAGAGGAATCGAATATAGGAGCAAAGAGCTCCTTCTGCAGTTGTACAGAGCGCTAGTGAGACCATACCTGGAGTATTGTGTGCCCTTTTGGTCCCCTAATTTGAGGAAGGACATTCTTGCTATTGAAGGAGTGCAACGTAGGTTTACAAGGTTAATTCCCGGGATGGCGGGACTGTCATATGCTGAGTGAATGGAGCAGCTGGGCTTGTACACTGGAGTTTAGAAGGATGAGAGGGTATCTCATTGAAACATAGAAGATTGTTAAGGGTTTGGACACGCAAGAGGCAGGAAGCATGTTCCCGATGTTGGGGGAGTCCGGAACCAGGAGCCACAGTTTAAGAATAATGAGTAAGCCATTTAGAACGGAGACGAGGAATTTTCTCACAGAGTGGTGAGTCTGTGGAATTCTCTGCCTCAGAAGGTGGTTCTCTGGATGCTTTCAAGAGAAAGCTAGATAGGGCTCTTAAAAATAGCGGTCAGAGGATATGGGGAGAAGGCAGGAGCGGGGTACCGATTGGGGATGATCAGCCATGATCACATTGAAGGGCCGAATGGCCTACTCCTGCACCTATTGTCTATTGAGACGTGCTGAACTTCCACAGATTTCAACAGAAGTAGAGGTTTTGGGCGGCAGGGTAGCACAGCGGTAGAGTTGCTGCCTTATAGCGCCAGAGACCCAGGGTTGATCCTGAATACAGGTGCTGTCTGTTCGGCGTGTGTTCATTCTCCCCATGATCGTGTGGATTTCTCCGGGTGCTCTACAGTTTCCTCCCACACTCCAAAGACATACAGGTTTGTAGGTTGGAACTGCAGGTGCTGGTTTAAACCGAAGATAGACACAAAATGCTGGAGTAACTCAGCAGCACAGGCAGCATCTGTGGTGAGAAGGAGCGGGTGATATTTTGGGACGAGATGTAAAGAAGGGTCTCGACCCGAAAGATCACCCATTCCTTCTCTCCAGAGGTGCTGCTTGTGTCTATCCCAGGTTTGTAGGTTAAATGGCTTCTGTAAAAATGGTAAATTGTAATCGACGCATGTAATCAACATGGCGTGCACAATCAAGTAGAACAAATTGTCCTACAACTTCAGGCTGTGCACGCCAATACGCAAGAAGAAGAAGGTGTATGGGGATTACTGGTCAGCATGGACTTGGTGAGACGCAGGGCCTGTTTCCATGCTGTATCTCAAAACTAAACAAAACAAAAAGATGTTGGTGTACTTTCTTGGCTATAGCATCAATATAGTTGGACAGCAACTAATATGTTGGTGATATTTACGCTTGCCTTCTGGGCATGAATGCAAGAATAAAGAAAACGTAATACTAATGTATACCAAAAAATCCATGTTCTTGCCACAGAAGGAGTGCAATAAAGTTTAACAGGTTTATTTGGGAGAGGCTGAGTGAACCAGCCACTTCACTGGAATGTAGAATGAAATGATCTTACTGAAATTCATAACATTTATAGGATGTTTCTCTGGTTAAGGGGGTTGAGAAATGCTGCATGGGTAACTGTCCCAAAAAAAGGAGTGGACCATTTAGAACTAAAATGAAGAGGAATGTCTTAACTAATACTATTACATGGTGGTGAATCTTTTGATTTATTGTCCTGGAAGCCTGTGGAGGTTCGCTCATTGTTGGTATTTAAAACATTATTTTTGTGGTCTTGGATGGAGCTGTTCCCAAACCAGTATCCTTTCCAAAGCCCCCACGTCCTTCCAATAGTGGGATGATCAGAACCACATGCAATACTCCACATGTGACCTAACCAAACTCCTATAAAGGTGCATCATGACTTCCTGCCTCTTGTACTCAATGCCCTGACCAATGAAGGCAAGCATGTCATATGCCACCTTTACCACTCTACTTGTGTTGCCACTTTCCGTGAATTCTGAACTTGAACCCCAAGACCCCTCTGTGCATCAGTGCTGTTAGGGATCATGTATATTTTGGATTGTATATGTTCCCCTTGCATTTGACTTCCCAAAGTGCAACACCTCACACTTGCCCCGATTATGCCATTTCTCAGCCCATTTCTGTAGCTGATCTATATCCCACTGTATACTTTGAAAGCCTTCGCGATCTGCGATCCCAGCAACTTGGTGTCATCTGCAAACTTAACAACCCATCCAATTTTATATCCAGGTCATTTATGCATATCACAAACAGCAGCGATCCCAGCACAGATCCCTGCAGAACTCCACTGGTCACAGATCTCCAGCCTGAATACTGTCCTTCCACCACAACCCACTGTCGTCTATCAGTGAGATAGTTCTGAATCTATGCAATCAAGTCACTGTTAATCCCGTGCATTATAATCTTCTGGATCAGCCTAGCATTTGGGACTTTATCAAATGCTTTACTAAAATCCATGTAGGCACCACCACCCTACCCTTACTTCTGTCTGTTTCTTATGAAGCCTATTTCTTCAAAAATAAGTTGAACGTTCATCAAATATCACCAAACCAAGAATTGTGTAACCAATGAAAGGTGTTAATGTGCATCTCAAAAGGGAATACTTTGTCCACATGATCCTATTCTTGAATTGTAGTCACAATACATTTAAATCATTTATTATCATGGTGAAATTTATAACATCTCTTCTGTGGGTAAAGATTTCTTCTTAACACATGTGGGGGAATTCACTTCTGACGTTTAGAGTACGTATGTTTAGAGTATTTTTGTAAATATGTTCTAAGCTAATTCCCCCCAGTCTAGTTCTGCCAAAAAAGCACTGAGTCAAGCACTGGAACAACTAATCTTTATTTTTAGATTGAACAGCAAATTCCCCTATATGATACCTAAACCACCAGGGGTTCAATCCTTGTCTCTGTCTGGCCAAGCCCTTCAGCCTCGTGCAAGCTGACACACTCCAAAAGGTCACAGTCCCAAGCGCTCTTCCAGAAGATCAATAAAGGACCTCGTGGGGGCTGCCTTTTATAGGTCCCTGAACCTTGAACTACATAGGGGTGGTCTCTTTACATTCCAATTAAACATATTAATTACAGCAATACATTACTGACAGTTCCCAAAACCAATAACAGAATCTCCCGTACATTGTTTCTAGGAGAAGCTTCTGGAAGAAGCTAACAACTTGAATAATGCAACATTTACCCTGGAATTCAAAACAACCCTGCCAGGGCTTAACACTTTGGCCAATCAACAAGATTAGATTGACAATATTATTTACAATGCTTTTTCCAGTAATCCAATCATATCAATGCATTTAAGTTTGCTTGCAGAGTTTCTATACATTTTATCAATTAAGGGGAAATGAGGAGATAACCTGGATCCTTCACCATCCTGCATATCATTCTGAGGCTCAGACTAATTAGCGCCATCCAAAGCCTGTAATTTTCCACTGACAAAAGTTAAGCAATTCTGACAAATGCAGGCATCCTCCATTTTATGGTGTCTTTAATTTGGTCAATATTAACATTCCCCCGTTTTGTCATTTATGATAACCCTCATCATTAATGATACAATAACGACTGCTTCACTCTAACAAATGTCCTAACAAAAAGATGCTGATGTATTTTCCCAGAATTCCATCAAGCTTCACGAGTTTTAGTGGGCCTAGCTTCATGATTCCTGTCTGAGTCTTCACCTCCTGAGTTTTCATGGGCACGAATCCCATCCATCAATCTTGATAGTTCATCTGTGCTTGATACCTAATAGAGCATATAGTTCCTAAGAGAACCTGGGATGAAATAAGTTAGCACTCCATTCTTTCACTGATGCTTTCCTATGTATTCCTGTCATCCACTGTTGACAAAAGGCCTCTCACTGTACACTACTCCTATTCTGTGATACAATCCTTCCCATACTATGATAAATGCTAAGGTGTAGTCTGTTATCTCTGCAGTTACAAGGTGGTTTCCTATATGTTTCTAATGGAGGTTCCTCATATGAATTTTAGCTGGGTTCAGTCCAAATTTCCCTACTGGTGTGACTTTTATTCAAAACAACTATGGGGAATGCTTCAATTCAGCCAAATTCTGTCTCTGCCTTTAATTTACTATTTTAAGTTTCAGGGTCTGTCTTGCCCCTTTCCAATCCACAGTTTGTGGTCGATAAGCACAATTCAATCAAATTGCTGTGGAATTCCCAGCTATTTAATTTCATCAATTTATTTCCATATGTTATGGACCATTAATTTAAATCAAGCCAATTAAGAATGCCGAATATAGGGACAATTTTCTTTACACCTTGATAATAGTAGCTGCTTTATTATCAAGGGTTAGATAAATTGTGACCCACCGGTTAAATACATGGACTCTGACAAGTACCCACTCGCCTGGTACTTCTTCCAACCTAATCAACTCTTTTTCTGGTATGTTGAACAGACTCACAGGCAATAGGGATTCTTCCTTATAACTAGTCTCCTCCTGCCACTGAGTAACTTTCTGGATAGTTAGTATCGACCTCTCTGAGGGGAACTCGTCATTTAAAATTTTAGTCCACTGTCATTCTACGCCACCACCTTACGTTCCCAGGGTATTTCCGTCACTGTTAAATCCATACCGTAATTTCTGATATCTACTAGGGTCTGTCCTTTTCTTGATAGTCACTAAACAGTCCCATCCCATCTCAGATTGTTCTCCGGGGTTACACAAAAAGCTGGAGAAACTAAGGAGCGAAGGAGATAGGCGACGTTTCGGGTCGAGACCCTTCGAAGGGTCTCGACCCGAAACGTCGCCTATCTCCTTCGCTCCTTAGATGCTGCTGCACCCGCTGAGTTTCTCCAGCTTTTTGTGTAACCCTCGATTCTCCAGCATCTGCAGTTTCTTCGTTAACACTCAGATTGTTCTCCTATGGGTGAGGCAAGAAAATATGCCAAGTCAATCAATTCTCCAATTTTTTAAAAAACTATTCCATGTCATTTTCAAATACTAAATTTTTTAAAGTCCTTATTCGTGTCTCACAATTAATCAAAATTTAGGTGCAAAGTAGGTGTCCCCGAACCACAGATGAGCGTTCATTCCCAGGTTTCCACATTCAGTTCTTTTAAGTTGGAGCTTGCCTCGATGGTCTTTAGAGGCTGTCTATATTTCTTCAAATTTCTGAGATGTTGTTCTTCCTTTTTCACTGGTGTCAAATATTATGTTACATTGGTAAGGTTGGGCACAAGGGTATGTATATCTTCTTTCTCCTCCTGATGTCAATCTGCAGGAGTAGGAATACCACTATGCGGAACAGTCTTTTTCCGTTGGCCTCTCCTGAATTGTGAACGTTAAAGGGACAGGACAGCATCACTTCTTTCTTTCTGTTGATCTCGGTCTCTGGGGAGGTAGACAAAAATGCTGGAGAAACTCAGCGAGTGAGGCAGCATCTATGCAGCGAAGGAAATAGGCAACGTTTCAGTTTGAGACCCTTCAGATTGGGGGGGGGGGAAAGAAAGGAAGAGACAGTGAACTGAGGGAGAGCTGAGAAGGGGAGGCGAAAGTAGGGACTACCTGAAATTAGAGAAGTCATTGTTCATACCGATGGGGTGCAAACTGTCCAAGCGAAACATGAGGAGCTGCTCCTCCAATTTATGGTGGTCCTCACTCTGGCCATGGAGGAGGCCCAGGACAGAAAAGTCGGATTCGGAATGGGAGGGGGAGTTGAAGTGCTGAGCCAGGAGATCAGGTGGGTTAATGCGAACCGGGCAGAGGTGTTGGGCAAAGCGATCGCCAAGCCTACGCTTGGTCTCACCGATGTAGAGCAGCTGACATCTAGAGCAGCGGATGGAGTACATGAGGTTGAAGGAAGTGCAGGTGAACCTCTGCCACACCTGGAAAGACTGCTTGGGTCCTTGAATGGAGCCAACGGGGGAGGTAAAGCAACAAGTGTAACATTTCCTGCCGTTGCAAGGGAAAGTGGCAGGAGAGGGGGTGGGAAGGGACGAATTGACCAGGGAATTATGGAGGGAGCGGTCTCTGCGGAAAGCAGACGGAAGGAGATGGGAAGATATGGCCAGTGGTGGGATCCCCTTGGAGGTGGCGAAAATGCCGGAGGATTATTTGTTGTATGTGATGGCTGGTAGGAAGGACTCTGCCCTTGTTACGAGTGGGAGGGATGGGGAGTGAGAGCAGAGTTACGGGGTATAGAAGATACCCTGGTGAGAGCGTCATCTATAGTAGAAGAGGGGAGAATGAGGACATCTCTGAAGAATGAGGACATCTCCGATGCCCTGGTGTGGAACACCTCATCCTGGGAGCAGATGTGGTGTAGATGGAGGAATTGGGAGTAGGAGATGGAATCCTTACAGGTAGCAGGGTGGGAAGAAGTGTGGTCCAGATAGCCATGGGAGTCTGGGTTTATAGTGGATGTCGGTCAGTAGTCTTATCACCTGAGATGGAGATAGTGAGGTCTAGAAATGGTAGGGAAATGTCAGAAAATGTATTTGAGTGCCGGATGGAAGTTAGTGATGAAATGGATGAAGTGAGTTGTGTGTGGATGCAGTCGTCGATGTAGCGGAGGTAGAGTTTGGGGATGAGGCCCTGGTAACCTGGCCCTGGTTGGGGGAATGGGGGCCTAGAAAACGGAGGTCCTGGAGTAGACAAAGAGCGTGTGAGGTGTCTTGAACATAGGTTGGGAGGGATTTAACCGGGGGGGTAGGATGGAGTTGAGGTATGTGGAAATAAGTTTGGTGGGGCACGAACAGGCAGAAACAATGGGTCTGCCAGGACAGTCAGGTTTGTGGATTTTGGGGAGAAGGTAAAATTGGGCCGTGCGGGGCTGGGGAACGATGAGGTTGAAGGCTTGAGAGGGCAGGGAGCCCTAGGTGATGAAGTCAGTGATAGTGCTAGAGATAGTGGCCTGGTGCTTGTCTGTGGGGCCATGGTCCAAGGATAAATAGGAGGAGGTGTCAGAGTTGGCAGGTGGCCTCAGCCTTGTAGAGATCAGCGTGCCAGACTACCACGGCACCTCCCTTGTCGGCAGGTTTGATCACCGAGTCGGGGTTGTTGCAGAGTGAGTGAAGGGCTATGCATTCAGGGGGGAAGAGGTTAGAGTGAGAAAGGGGAGTGGAGAAGTTGAGGCGGTTGATGTCCCGCCGGCAGTTTATAGGTCTATAGCCGGTAGATGGCTATGTCTCTGGGGAGGTACTTGGATGGAAATGATGGTTACACATTCTACCTGAGCTGTGTCTTCTGCCCATTCTTTGGGTCAAGGGTCCACATACTCTTTTACCTCACTCCCCAGATAGAAGCGTGTGTCATAAGCAGTACAGTCCTGAAGGCACAACAACTCAGCAAAAAGTTATTAAACAAGTTTACACTTGCTCCTATTCCTCACTCCTACGCCTCCTATGCAATAGATTGTTTTCTTCCTTTCCCTAGTGCCAATCTGAGTTCCTTTGATCTTTGTCTTTTGACTAGCTACTTTGCCCTTTTCCTTAGTTTCTTTATCGCCCCTTGATTTCTCCTCCACTCTGCTATATTCTGTCTTCTGGATGGGCTCTCTTTACTCCAATGACCTAATTTTGTACATATATAACAAGCTCCCAAATTTACAGTGTTCTTTGCTTTCAGGGGGTTCTCTGGGCAGTTATAGAGTTGCTTACAGTTCCCTCTTTTATGATATTTAGTTTTAATTATATTGGTACACCCAATTGCTTCTATTTGGTAAATTACTTGAATGGGTCCAAGGGTATGGGTCATGTACTCTGTCCATAACTTTTGGACTGGTAGGTGTGTCAGGATTGTGAGAATGGGTTTGTTTGCGAAAAAGGTGTTTGTCTTTATTGGTTTCTGACATTCCAGCTCTCTCTGTGTTCTCTAGGACCCAAGAAGTCTCCTGAATTTAAAGACCTCTTATAAGTTTTTGGATCATGGATGTTTCTATATCCTCTAGGATCCCAAATATCTCCATGACTCTGGAAGTTCTTTCCTTGAAGCCTTCTTCCCACTCGCTCCCTTGTCGGGCAGCCTTGGTTCCAATGTCCCATTCCCCCACAAGTATAACATTGATTGGGTAATGTTGTTGGATTTCTTTTTCGACTTGGTCGCAATAGAATTGGTTCTAAAATGGGAGTATAATTGTAATAATGATCTGGATATTCTGGGACTCTAATTTCTCCCATTCCATTTTTGGCTAACATGTGAGGACCCAATGGTCCTGAGCCAGTGCTTGGTCCCTCCCTCTTAACCATATATTCAGTTCTTCAAGTTACAGGATAATCTTCCTATTCCCGACCATCCTTCCAATGGTGCCTCACTGCTCTGGCCATTTGACTGGCGCGGTTCTCAGACCAGTCCCTGTTACTAGTCTTAATTGAGTCAGCTACTGCAGTGGGGAGATAATTCAGTAAGATGGCACAATATTGTGGGGAACTTGCTCCGTTTTGATAATTTAAGTCACCTGCTTGGTCCATGTACAATCTTGAGAATCGTTCTAAAAATTCATCTGCACCCTCTCCCTTTTTTGATTTTATCTCCAGGATTCTTGTTAAATCAATTGGCTTCTGAAGGATGTTTGCAAGGACTGTTAAAACAGCCTCTTCTCTTGCACTATCATCCACTATTATATTTGCCAATGCTTCATGTGTCGGCGTCCCGTTCTACCGTAAGAATTGGTGTGTTCTACTGGAGTAAATATTTGTTGTATCATCGCCTATATATCTTGGGAGTCTGCATGGCATACACGCATTGTAGTTCTTAAATAATCCACAAAGGCAGCAGGTGACATATTTCTATCAGGGATTTTATTTAACACTGCTATTATTTCATGGAGCTTCCATGGAGTATGGACATCTATGGTGCAGGGATTATTTAAGGTTGTATACTAATCTCTTATGTGGGACTTGTCGAAAGCCTTCTCAAAGTCCAGATATATCGCATCCACAGGTTCTCCCTTATCCACTCTACTAGTTGCATCCTTTTAAAAATTCTATAAGATTCGTCAGACATGGTTTACCTTTCATAAATCCATGCTGACTTTGTCCAATGATTTCACCACTTTCCAAATGTGCTGCTGTCCCATCTTTAATAACTGACTAGCATTTTCCCCACTACCGATGTTAGACTAACTGGTCTGTAATTCCCCGTTTTCTCTCTCCCTCCCTTTTTAAAAAGTGGTGTTACATTAGCTAGCCTCCAATCCTCAGGAACTACTCCAGAATCTAAAGAGTTTTGAAAAATTATCACTAATGCATCCACTACTGCGATTATGCTCACTCTACTGATTTTGTTTGAAAAGCACCAGCAAATGACTTTCATATTTTAAAAAAAAACCTATAAACTTAATTTAGGCAGATTATTTTTGCCTTCTCTGTAATCTTTACAGCAGAGCTGGTGTTACTCAAGTTGAACTTGCATATTCACTAGCTGTTGGTGGATATCCATGAAGTTGACAACCTGATTCTCATTAGGAATATTGCATTTTGTTGTTTCTTGTACAATTGTTGTGTGCACCACCAGGGGCATCTTTTGCCCTGCAGTCTTCACTATTTTGCTAGGATTTATGCAGAAGAAGCACGTGACCCACGAGGACATTTCAGAATTCCTCACCAATCTTCACCAGATAATTCCTGAGATCCAATACACTTCTCCAATCTGCATGGAAGTTTTAACTGCCTTTCCTCCACACTACATAAGACACAGAAGCTGAGCGCTTCTCATGATTGCAGCCCACGGTGCTAATCAGTGCCTGATCTTCGTGTTTAGAAATGCTGCAAGTTAGGTTTTAACACATGGTTGGTGTCATAATGCACAAAAAGTAACACTGATGCGGCTGTACTTGCTAGAGTATGGGCCTTTCTCAGATTCTTCCATCATTATGGTTTGTCTGTTTTTAATTAACGAATCATTCGATGGCTAGAATTGTTGCAAAGTTACAAAACTGATGTAGCAGTGGATCATTACCTCAATTCGCTTGGAGCTCGTGCACATTTTGCATTGTTCTGTCTGCAGTGTTCGGTCTAAACCATTTCTTGAACTGACTCTGGACGTCTGGACGCCTGGTCAATTCGTCCCTTCCCACCCCCTCTCCTGCCACTTTCCCTTGCAACGGCAGGAAAATGTTACACTTGTTGCTTTACCTCCCCCGTTGGCGCCATTCAAGGACCCAAGCAGTCTTTCCAGGTGTGGCAGAGGTGGAATCTTGATTGGATGCTGTGCTAGATGCTGGAATCTTGCATTGATCACAGTGCTGGAGTAACCGTTACTTGACTCACTGAGTTTTTTTGTGTTCTTTGCCTTTATTGAGCTTGGCATTACTTTGGTGAGGTCTGAGAAATTCATTATAGTTACTTGATTTTCTGCCCCCCCACCCCCATTGCCGTCTTGACTCTGCAGACAATTCTGAGCATGTAGCATCTCATCCTTGGTTACTTTGGTGATGATTTTATTCCCTGTTGTAGTTTGGTGGCGTTTCTTTCAACTAGTGCTGAGATTCTTCTCGACATTAAGCTAGGTTGGGAACAGACTAGTCAAAATTTGGCCTTTGCTAAATTGGCTTCTAAATCTTGAGATGTTGGTAGGAAACATAGAAATTAGATGCAGGAGTAGCCCATTTGGCCCTGTGAGCCAGCATTGCCATTCATGGCTGATCATCCAAATTCAGTACCCCTAAGAGCTACATTTAACTCTCTCTTGAAAACATTCAGTGAATTGGCCTCCATTGCCTTCTGTGGCAGAGAATTCCACAGATTCACAACTCTCTGGGTGGAAAAAGATTTTCCTCATTTCAGTCCTAAATGGCCTACGCCTTATTCTTAATCTGTGACCCCTGTTTCTGGACTTCCTCCAACATCGGGAATATTTTTCCTGCATCTAGCCTGTCCAATTCCTTAAGAATTTTATGTTTCTATGATCCCCTTGCATCCATGGGAATTTTGAAGGATATAAGCCAAGTCGATCCATTCTTTCATCATATGTCAGTCCCAGGAATTAACCTGGTGAGCCTACACTGTCTCCCTTCCTCAAATTAGGAGACCAAAACTGCACACAATACTCCAGATGTGGTCTTGCCAGGACCTGTACAACTGCAGTGGGACCTCCTTAATCGTGTACTCAAATCATCTCGCTATTAAGGCCACAATGCCATTTGCATTCTTCACTTCCTGCTGTGCCTGCATGCTTACTTTCAGTGACTGATGTACAAGGACACACATGTCTTTTTGCACATCCCCTTTTCCTCATCTGATGCCATTCAGATAATGATCTGCCTTGTTGGCAGGAAGTATTGCCTTTCACATCAGAATCACACTTTTTTCGCCAAGTATGTTTTGCAACAAATGAGGAATTTCATTGGCCAGGTCAGTCATACAATTAAAAGCAACAGATCACTAAAAAAAAACACATTTTAACATGAACATCCACCACAGTGACTCCTACACATTCCTCACTATGATGGAAGGCAAAATAAAGTTCAAGTCTCTTCCTTTTGTTCTTCCTCGGTCGTGGGCCTCGAGCCCCTGTTGACGGGATTATCTTGCCCTCCGCGTCGAGGTGATCAAGCTCCAGCATCGAGGGGATTTCAGCTCCCCCGCGCCGGGCGATCGAACCTCTCGTCGGGGCTGGTCGAACCTTCTGCGACGTTGGAGCTCCCGACTATCCTTTCCCAAATCCGCGAGCCCTTGATGGTGATTCCGTTATGGTCACTAGAGCGATCCCAGGCAAGGGATCAGCTCCGATGTTAAGTCCGCGCCCCGCGGTGGGTCTCACAACAGTCCGAGGAGGCTACCAGCTCCGTCGATGGTAGGCCGCAGAGCCCGGAGAATGTGATCCGAAAATTGATAACATCTCCGGGAAGGTAAGAGCTTGAAACAAAAGTTTCCCCCGATCCCCCTCCCCCCACTCCCCACATAAAACAAACCAAAGAACATTAAAACTTTTACCGCACTAAAAAAATAACAAGAAAGAAAATACAAACACTGCCAGCAGGGCTGCCATCTCCCTGGCGCATGAAGGGGTATCTTGTAATCTCAGTAGACCCTCAGATACCACCACCATGTGCATCATCCACCACTCTGTGACGCTTTCATAGATATCCCACATCTCTTTAGAGAGCCTCAAGGAGGGTCTTGACCCAAAACATTGTTTATTCATTCCCCGAGCCAATGCTGCCTGACCTGTTCAGTTACTCCAGGATTTTGTTTTTCCCACATCTCGCCATTCAGCTCTTCTACCAGAGATTGCGTATTGAGTGCGACTACATTTGGAGTAGATGGTTTGTAGTTGGTTTATGTTTGAACTTGAGTGAATCTTTAAATACATCTTTGAGTCTATTGTCATATGTTTGTCAGAGTTAATTGTCATGTCTACCAACAACGGAACCATGAAATTCATATTATTCCAGAACCTGATTTGAACAAAGCTGTAATATTTACTTTGACTGTTTGTTCAATACTTCCTTTACTCTCACAGCTGTACTTGCCCAAGCAAAACTGAGTTATTAGTAATCGCATCTACTCTATAGTTTTACCTTTATCAATATTATGCTTTCAATAGACAATAAGTGCAGGAGTGGGCCATTTGGCCCTTCTAGCCAGCACCGCCTTTCAATGTGATCATGGCTGATCATCCACCAGCAGTACCCCATTCCTGCCTTCTCACCATATCCCCTGACTCCGCTATCTTTAAGAGCCCTATCTAGCTCTCTTGAAAGTATCCAGAGAACCGCCCTCCACTGCCCTCTGAGGCAGAGAATTCCACAGGCTCACAACTCTGTGTGAAAAAGTGTTTCCTCATCTCTGTTCGAAATGGCTTGCCCCTTATTCTTAAACAATGGCCCCTGGTTCTGGACTACCCCAACCGGGAACATGTTTCCTGCCTCGAGCGTGTCCAAAACTTAATACAATACAATACCGTTTATTGTCATTTGAACCTCCATTGAGGTTCAAACGAAATTTAGTTTCTGCAGTCATACAAACAAGAAAAGAACTAAGACACAACACAATTTACACAAACATCCACCACAGTGAATCTCCCCCTCACTGTGATGGAAGGCAAAGTCTTATCTCTCCCCTGCACTCCCCATCCTCCCGATGTCAGAGTCAAAGCCCCCGGCGGGCGATGGTAAATAAGTCCCGCGGCCATTCAGGCCGCGCTGGGCGATGCCGCGCTCCGGGTCTTGATGTTGGAGCCCCCGGTGGGCGCTAGCAAGTCCCGCGGCCATTAAAGCCGCGCCGATCGATGTAAGGCCCCGCTCCAGGTCATTTTCAACCCCGCAACTTGGGCGGGGGAAGTTGCCACCACGGGAACTCCGAAAAGCGGTCTCCCACCAGGGACCCGCGAGCTCCCGGTGTTACCGTCCACCGGCCTGCAGCTGGAGCCTCCGAATCTCCGGGGTCGGGCAGCAGCAGCGCGCCACCACAGCTCCTCCCGTTCCTAACTCGGCCAGCTCCACAATGGTGAGTAGTCCGCAGGCTCTGCAACTGGAGCCCCAGGTCCAGTTGGAGGCCGCTTCACGGTGCTAGGCCCCAACGACAATGGAGACCCGACAGAGAAAAGGTCGGGTCCCCGTACAGGGAATAGATTTCCAAACCTGCACACAATACTCCAGGTATGGTCTCACTAGGGCCCTATACAATTGCAGAAGGACCTCTTTGCTCCTATACTCATCTCCTCTTGTTATGAAGGCCAGCATGCCATTCTTCACTGCCTGCTGTACCTGCATGCTTACTTTCATTGACTGAAAACAAGGACCCCCAGATCCTGTTGTACTTTCCCTTTTCCCAACTTGACATCATTTAGATAATCTTCCTTCCCGTTTTTGCTACCAAAGTGGATAACCTCACATTTATTCACATTAACCTGCATCTGCCATGCATCTGCCCACTCCCCTAACCTGTCTCAGTCACCCTGCATTCTCATAACATCCTCCTCACAGTTGACACTACCACCCAGCTTTGTGTCATCTGCAAATTTGCTAATGTTACGTAATCCCTTCACTTAAATCATTAATATATATTGTAAATAGCTGCGGTCCCATCACCGAGCCTTGCGGTACCCCACTAGTCACTGCCTGCCTTTCTGAAAGGGACCCGGTAATCCCTATCTGTTTCCAACCAATTTTCAATCCATGTCAGCACTTTACTGCCAATACCATGTGCCCTAATTTTGCCCACTAATCTCCTATGTGGGACCTTATCAAATGCTTTCTGAAAGTCCAGGTACATTACATCCACTGCCTCTCCCTTGTCCATTTTCCTAGTTACATCCTCAAAAAATTCCAGAAGATTAGTCAAGCATGATTTCCCCTTCGTAAATCCATGCTGACTCGGACCGATCCTGTTACTGCTATTCAAATGTGCCGCTATGTCATCTTTTACAATTGACTCCATCTTCCCCACCATCGATGTCAGGCTAACTGGTCTATAATTCCCCGTTTTCTCTCTCCCGCTTTTCTTAAAAAGTGGGATAACATTAGCTACCCTCCAATCCATAGGAACTGATCCTGAATCTATAGAACATTGGAAAATGATCACCAATGCGTCCATGATTTCTGGAGCCACTTTCGTAAGTACCCTGGGATGCAGACCATCAGGCCCTGGGGATTTATCAGCCTTCAGGCCCATCAGCCTACCCAACACCATTTCCTGCCTAATGTGGATTTCCTTCAGTTCCTGAAGATTGTTTGTGTCCTCAGTGAAGACTGATCCATACTACCTGTTCAACTCATCTGCCATTTCCTTGTTCCCTGTAATGCATTCAACCGTTTCAGTCTTCAAGGGTCAAACTTTGGTCTTAACTTTTTTTTCCTCTTCACATACCTGAAGAAGCTTTTACTATCCTCCTTTATATTCTTGGCTAGCTTCTTGGAAAATCTTCGTACCTCATCTTTTCTCCCTGTATTGTCTTTTTAGTTATCTTTTGTTGCTCTTTAAACGTTACCCAATCCTCTTGCTTCCTGCTCATTTTTGCTATGTTGTACTTCTCTTTTATTTTTATACTTGCACCTGACTTCCCTTATCAGCCACAGTCACCCCTTACTCCCCTTGGAATCTTTCTTCCTCTTTGGAATAAACTGATCCTGCACCTTCTGTATTATTCCCCGAAATACCTGCCATTGTTGTTCCACTGTCTTCACTGCTTGGGTATCTTTCCAGTTAACTTTGATCAGCCATGGTCACATTGAATGGCGGTGCTGGCTCGAAGGGCCGAATGGCCTACTCCTGCACCTATTGTCTGTAGCTCCTCCCTCATGGCTCCAAAGCCCATTTGTTCAACTGTAATACTCACACCTCCGATTTACCCATCTCCCTCTCAAATTATAGATTAAAACTTATCATATTATGATCACTATCCCCTAATGGCTCCTTAACCTCAAGTTCCCTTCTCAAATCCGATTCATTACACAACACTAATTCCAGAATTGCCTTCTTACTGGTAGGCTCCAGTACAAGAATCCATCACTAGACACTCCACAAACTCCCTTTCTTGGGGTCTGGTACCAACCTGATTTTCCCAGTCCACCTGCATGTTGAAATCTCCCATAACAACCATAGGATTACCTTTACGACATGCCAATTTTAACTCCTGATTCAACTTGCACCCTATATCCAAGTTACTGTTCGGGGGGCCTGTAGATAAGTCCCATTGGGGTATTTTTACCCTTACAATTCCTTAGTTCTATCCATACTGATTCCATATCTCCTGTTTCAATGTCACCCCTTACAAGGGACTGAATTTCATTCCTCACCACAGAGCTACCCCACCCCTCTGCCCAACTGCCTGCCTTTTCGATAGGATGTATGCCCTTGAATATTCAGTTACTTGCCCTCTACCACTTGCAACCATGTCTCTGTAATTCCCACAACATCATACTTGCCAATTTCTAAATGAGCCCACAATATCATACTTGCCAAATTAACCTACCATTGCTCTACCTATTCTACTTGAATTTGACTTCATTGTATATTTATAGTATTATCTGATTTAATTGGATAGCATGCAAAATAAATGTTTTCACTGTACCTAGGTAGACGCGACAATAATAAACCTAATCCCTACCTTTTTAAATGTGGGAGGAAACTAGAGCAGAACTGATAGCTACATCAACTGAAATGGCCTCTTAAAAATAACGCTGAAGGCTTTTCAGACTGCACAAATTGTTTGTGTGAACGTGGATCAATGTTAGAAGCAACAGAAGGTCGATGTGAAATGCAAATGGACGAGGAATCGGGTCAGGTAGAAAACTGCTGCCTTTTAAGGTGGAGGTCATCTTCCCTAGTGTGGAAGTTCAGAGCAGGGAGTTCACTTTCACAAGTTAGGAGGAGAACAAGGCTATTCGGCCCATCGACTCCACTCCACCATTCAATCATGGCTGATCTCTGCCTCGTAAACCCATTTTCCTGCATTCTCCCCATAACACTTGACACTCGTTCTAACCAGAAATTTGTCTATTTCTGCCTAAAAAATATATCCACTGACTTGGCCTCCATAGTCCTCTGTGGCAATGAGTTCCACAAATGAACTAGCATCTAGCTAAAGAAGTTCCTCCTCGCCTCCTTTCTAAACGAGCGCCCATTAATTCTGAGACTATGACCTCTGGTCCTAGACTCCCCCACCAGTGGAAACATCCTTTCCACATCCACTCTATCGATACCTTTCGCAATTCTGCAAGTTTCAATGAGGTTCCCCTCAAACCAAGTACATCATCCCAGGGTAGACAAAACTCAGCGGGTGCAGCAGCATCTAAGGAGCGAAGGAGATAGGCGACGTTTCGGGTCAAGACCCTTCTTCAGACTGGTCAGGGATCAGGGAAACGAGAGATATAGACGGTGATGTGGAGAGAAAAAGAACAATGTGGCAGTTCAGAGCAGGGAAAGGTTCTAGTTGCTGAAAACAAGGACAAAATCTGTGTGTCGGGGCCAAACAGATTTAAGCAAGTCAAAGCACCAAAGACAAGTCATGTCCCATGAGGAATGCATTTTAATTTGCATTTATAATGCTGTATTAAAAAAAATTGATTTCAAAATTCAAGATTGATCATCAAAAAATACCTATACAAGTATTGATAAAGCATCTTGGGAAGGATAATCCATGACCAGGATGGTTCCATTAGAAAGAAGTACCTCAAAAGCTGATAATATATTTTGGAAGACTCGAAACACATTAATACAACTGGTGAACTGAGGAATTGCAGGGGTACAAATAAACCACTGACTTGGCCTCCATAGTCATGGCATGGAAGTAATGGGTGGAATGGCCTCTATTCTGTGCTGTAGCAAGTAAGCAATAGAGTATGAGGGAACAAGCTCAAAAGTGTAATTAATTACAAGGTTCTTCATAGATTGTCTCTTAAACCTATAAACATTCAAGTACTCTAAAGAGCAGGTAGTGATGTAACATGATCCTTAGAGGGGTGACAGTCTTCAAGCAGCAATTATTTTGCCTTACTGCCTAATACTGCATGTGGTTCTTCCTTCCTTCTATCTCCTGGTCTGCATAGGAATGAAGATAGCTCGAGAAGAGCTACTTGTGGCTTTTTATTTACTGTGGCTTGTTGTTGCAGGGATGTAGATATTTGTCCCCTAACTCATGCTCCGAGTTTGTCCTGAACCTGTTCAATTGTGGTATAAAACCTGTCACTGTGCTGAACAACCCAGTGTCCTTTTAAAAATTGACTTGATGTTTGTCTGCCTCAGTTCCCAGCCTTGGTTATGTTGCTGCCACCTTCACTTGCAAATCTTCAACAGATACCTGAGAGAAACCTGTGAGTGTTTGTATTGAGAAGTACGTCTCCTCCGCTCGCTGGCTGTTCAAAAAGTTAATTGCTGAGCCCCTTAGATCCTTGTGGCCTGCCGGAATAGAGATTTTGATCAAATTGTAGCCCGTAAGTTAATTTGTGTTAATACAGGGGTTATGAGCTTTAGCAAGCTTCTGCTATTTCTCATCTTGGTGCAAGAGCTCTGACCACGAATGTACATGACCACAGACCTGTGCAATCCCTCACTTGCAAGGCATTGGGAGACTTATCCGCTGGACTCCAAAATTCTGGAGCAAGAGACGTGAGAATACTGCTGGGAGAAGCTCCATCTGCAAGCATTGCTTGCTTGTCCTCTGTCTCCTTTGCCCTATCTTGATGCATGCCACCAAATTGCATTCATTGAGCAGAACGCCTAAGCTGCGAGGCCTTGTTAATCTGATTTTAATTCTATCCTTCATTTCACTGCATGTTGAATAAGCGGTAGCGATGACTTTCAACTTTAGTACCGCAAAACCCCCCAGGAATGTGATCAAACAAAAAAGGTTCCAAGATAGTTATCAGATTTTGTCAACATCAGCAATCATTTAATACCTGCTGCTGCTTTGCTGCCAAGCCGCAAACAACAATGTGGAATTTGGTCAAAGAAATATTTTGTGGCATAAAACTTCAGGAGGTAATTCCAAATATTATTTTGGTTTTGATCTGTATCTTGTCTTGAAATGAAAGTGATTGATAATGTTAAGGCTATATTAGGCAGCAGTTAGTCATTCTTTAGCCTCTCTCCCAAACATTTTCGTATCAATGTACTGAATCATACCTTGTGCTGTAATAATCCCTTCATCTTGGTTTGAAGCTTGTGCGTTCAAGATTTTGAGTAGAGATAGATAGATTCTTGATTAGTACAAGTGTCTGCGATTATGGGGAGAAGGCAGGAGAATGAGGTTAGGCGGGAGAGATAGATCAGCCCTGATTGGTATAATCTTAATGGGCCGAATGGCCTTATTCTACTATTCCTTATGACGTTTTGATCCAGGCTGGACAAAAATGCTGGAGAAACTCAGCGGGTGAGGCAGCATCTATGGAGCAAAGGAAATGGGTGACGTTTCTGGTCGAGACCCTCCTTCAGACTTGATGCAGGCTGTCATTTTAATGAAGTGCTTAGGAAGTGCTGTATTGCTTATTTTAGATGAAACTTTTAAACTAAGACTACTCTATTTACCTATTGTGGTCTGTTGGGTGAGTGATAATTGCCATGGTGTTATTGAGAACAAGAGCTGAGAGATTTCTTGGTGTTCCAGCCAGCAATCCTTCTGCCAAAAGCAGGCTAATTGTATTTCATCAGTGGCTTTGACAGTTCATTAGGTGCTAGATGGTTGCAGTGTTTTCCCAAGCAAGTAACTGCACCTAAAATATTTTTGGCAGGTTTTTGGTAACACTTTGCCAACTACTGATATACAGCCCCCCCCCCCCCCCCCCCCCCCCCCCCATCCCATCATATCAGTAAAACCTTAATGTATGTGTCTGGATTGGTGCCACTTCAAGCAGTTTTACTCCTGATGGTTGTGGAGCTGCAGCAAGCTTCATTGGGTTCTTGCATGCAACTGACAAGATGTTTCTTTATTCATTTTCAACCCCCTGTGGCTGTTCAAATCATACACCGTGCATTTCTGCACAGTGTTTGGTTGATTGCATCTACTGAAATACAATTCCGGTGCCAGAGTATCCTAGATACTCATGGAACTGCAGATGCTTGAATTTTGAACAAAGCGCAGTTGTGGAGTTGTGGGTCAGGCAGCATCTGAGGAGGTAATGGATGGGTGTTTTGTTTTGGGTCGGGGGCCGTTCGTCACATTGACCCAAAACGTTGTCCATCCATTCTCTCCATGGATGCTGCCTGACCCGCTGAGTTCCTCTGACATTTTGTAGTTTCTTATGAAATGTTAGTTCTTGTTGAGACTTAGTTAACATACAGTGCCCGCCATGATGTTTGGGACATGGATCTATCATTTATTTATCTGCACCTGTATGCCACAATTTGAGATTTGTAATAGAAAAAGTGCACATTGTCAGATTTTAATAAAAGCTATTATTATACATTTTGGTTTCACCATCAGACCATTCTTTGTCAGGTCGGGGGGAGTTCCCACCTCTACGGGTACCATGAAATCCCGTGCTACCTGCTCCATGTTCGGATAGTCGGCGACTAAACCGTCTCCACCACCTGATTTGCCAGGTGACGAGGGGTGCTGTGGATCCCCAGCAGGACCAAAAGCAAGACCTGTCAAAGGGCGGATGAACTAGCGAGCCAACGGCCATCCACACTTCAGTAGAAGTTGCGATCACTGTCATACATAGCATTGTAAAGCACCGTGCCCGTTGATGTTTTAGACGGTGATGATGATGTAGAAATTACAGCAGTGTTTATACATAGTACCCCCATTTCAGGGCACCATAATGTTTGGGACACAGCAATGTTATGCAAATGAAAGTAGTCATGTTTAGTATTTTGTGCATATCCTTTGCATGCAATGACTGCTTGAAGTCTGCGATTCATGGACATCACCAGTTGCTGGGTTTCTTCTCTGGTGATGCTCTGCCAGGCCTGTATTGCAGCCATCTTTAGCTTATGCTTGTTTTGGGGGCCAGTCCCCTTCAGTTTTCTCTTCAGCATATAAAAGGCATGCTCAATTGGGTTCAGATCGGGTGATTGACTTGGCCACTCAAGAATTGGCCATTTTTTAGCTTTGAAAAACTGCTTTGTTGCTTTAACAGTATGTTTCGGATCAGTGTCTTGCAGTAGAATTAACTGCCAGCCAATTAGTTTTGAGGCATTTGCTTGAGCAGACAGGATGTGTCCATACACTTCATTATGCTACTACCATCAGCGGTTGTATCATCAATGAAGATAAGTGACCCAGTACCTTCAGCAGCCATACATGCCCAGGCCATAACACCCCCACCACTGTGTTTCACAGATGAGGTGGTATGCTTTGGATCTTGGGCAGTTTCTTCTCTCTGCCATACTTTGCTCTTGCCATCACTCTGTTATACTTTAATCTTTGTCTCATCTGTCCACAAGACCTTTTTCCAGAACTGTGGTTTCTCTTTTAAGTACTTCTTGGCAAACTGTAACCTGGCCATCCTATGTTTGCAGCTAACCAGTGGTTTGCATCTTGCAATGTAGCCTCTGTATTTCTATTCATGAAGTCTTCTGCGGACAGTGGTCATTGACAAATCCACACCTGACTCCTGAAGAGTGTTTCTGATCTGTCGGACAGTGTTTGGGGGTTTTTCTTTATTATAGAGAATTCTTCTGTCATCAGCTGTAGTGGTTTTCCTTGCCTGTCAGTCCCTTTGCGATTAGTAAGCACACCAGTGCTCTCTTTCTTCTTAATGATGTTCCAAATAGTTGGTTTTGGTAAGCCTAAGGTTTGGCTGATGTATCTAACAGTTTTATTCTTGTTTCTCAGTCTCATAATGGGCTTATTTGACTTTCATTGGCACAGCTTTGATCTTCATGTTGGTAAACAGCAATAAAGATTTCCAAAGGTGATGGAAAGACTGGAGGAAAGACTAGGTGCTGAGAGCTCTCTTATACCATGAAGGAGGGATTTAAACACACCTGAGCATTCACAAACACCTGTGAAGCCATGTGTCCCAAACATTATGCTGCCCTGAAATGGGGGTCTACGTATAAACACAACTGCAATTTCTACATGGTGAAACCAAAATGTGTAAAAATGATCTCTATTCAAATCTGATAATGACTTTAACCACATGTGATTTTTTTATTTTTCTATTACATACACAAATTGAGTACAGAGGCAAATAGATAAATGATGAGTCTTTGTCCCAAACATTATGTAGGGCACTGTAATAATTCCTGTCCAGTGGGTACTGAGTAACTAAGATTTTTGCTTCAATTGATGCTTTTTGCAGGGAATTCATTCATAGAATGTCAAAGTCTGCATTTGTTATCTGTGCCTAATTGCTATTGAGAAGGGGTTGGTGAAGTGAGTCTCATTAGTGAAGACACTCATGTTGGAACTGGACTGCATGTTCCAGGATTTTGAATTGTAGTATTGTGCTTCTAGTCATGGGCACGATGCTGACTTTAACGTTGTGGAGGCCTGGAAACTTTTGCCAGGGGTCGCCAGTGCAGTGTTTCCACTTTGAAGGAAATTACCGGAAATTAGGGAAATTCTGGTTATTTTAGGGAAATTAAATAATTTTGGGAATACTGGCCCGGTAAGCCTTCCCCCAACTGTGCATGTGTGAATGCCACTCCAACTGCGCACGAGCAGATACCCGGCCCACTGCGCACGGGTGGGGAGACTCAAAGGGATTTGGGGAAAAAATAATAATTTTCGACCATCAGCTCCTGTGCAGTTGGGGAGGCAAGTCAGCCGTAACCAATTTAAAATGGCGCCGGTGACGCGGTAGGGATGCAAAATGACAGTTTCCTTGTGCGGCGCAGTGTGCCGGGTACCCGCGCATGCGCAGTTGGGGCGGCAGTCGCACTTGCGCAGTTGGGGAAGGCTTAAATTTCAGGAAATACCATCAAATTCTGGGGAATTTTTGAGTATTTCAGGAAAAAAAAAATAAAATTGAGGTGTGGAAGCATTGCGCCAATGTTGGAGCTCGGCCTGTGGACTTCGGAAGCTGCAGTCTCTGGTAGGAAGCGGCCAATTCGGAAACCCCAAGCCGCGAGTATGTTCCGATCCGTTCCGACGCCGGAGTTTCGATCATCCCGGCGAGAGGGCCTGAATTTCGAGCTGTCCGTAGCGGCAACTGCGGAGGGTTCAAAGGCCCTGACCACGGGCCAACAATGAGGAAGATGACGGAACATTAGTGCCTTCCATCACAGTGGGAAGCGTTGATTCCACTGTGGTGGATGTTTATGTTAAACTCTATCGTGTATTGTGTTGTTTATTTTTATGGCTGTATGGTAACTCAATTATCACTTGGTGCATGTGACAATAAATGTGGAATGGAATTGAATGAATGAATGAATGAATCGTGATTATTATTTCCAAGCCAGAATGGTGAATTATTTGAATGTTTTGATGTTGCTGTTATGCTGTCGCCCTTGAGTCTTTTTAATGTGTGTGTGTGTGGAGGGGGTGGGATGAAGATGAAATTGAGATTGTGGTTAGCGCTGCTGTCAAACCAGCCTTATTGCATTGATACACTGTCTAGATTGGTATTGGGGTGCTCTTCAAATGATGCTGAAGCTACAAAAATTGCAAATGGAGAGTATTCCTTCATGTCTCTTGAGTTGCTCTACTTGGCTGTGTTCTGTGTCTTATTCAATGCAGTCACTGCAGCTCTTTCCCCATTGTTTGTGTTGTACAACATCAATAATTTCTATCAGCATTCGGGATGCCAGGATATTGTAATCAACATTGACACTGGATTCAACCATTGTGTTTCTCGTCAGTGAATCTGTATAATATGTGGTTCACTACCCCAGGCCTGGGGGGAGGGGATGGGGGTCCATTTTTTAAACGGGATGAATATAATTGCTCTAAGCATTGATTCAAATACCACATTTGTCAGTCATTTTTGCTTTGCAGCACAATGCTTCAGTTGAAGTGTCTAGGGCAGTGTTTTTTTGAAGAAAACCCATTTATGGGCCTGTCCCACTTGGGCACAGAGAGAGACACAGACACACACCATTACAGGCCGGTTATCCTTGGTTTTGAAAACTACTGGTTATGTTTTTTTCCCCCAATGAGCCCAACTAGTTCCCAGAATGCGGGAACTCCTCACGACCATTATAGGCCTATCCCACAAAGGCGACTTTTTAGGCAACTGCAGGAGACTATGCAGTCGCCAAATGTTTGCGGATGGTTGCCGGGAAATCACCTTAATGGTCGTGAGGAGTTCCCGCATTCTGGGAACTAGTCGTGGCCTCCTTATAGTCGCTGTGAATTTTTCAACATGTTGAAAAATTAGCGGCGACTAGAATGAAGCTGCCAAGGAGAGTAGCGAGAATTCTCGTGCTGTAGGTGGGTCGTCAAGAGCTCCCAGTGGGTTGCAAGGATGTCGAAGGTTCTCGTAGGTTGTAGCCGGTGCTGACCGGTGAATTTCATTGGCTCATTGGGGGGAAAAAAAATGTAGGCAGTAGTTTTCAGAACCAAGGATAACCGACTGGTAATGTTCAATGTCCACCAAGCTTCACCGCCATGTATCTCTGACCTCTTGCTTGTCTCCACTCTTTATTCCCACCCTTCTCTCCCTGCCCCCCCCCCCCCTTTTAAAAGACTTGCCATGCACTGTGCTTTAGCCGTCTTAATTACAGCGCCAACCTTCCTGTTCTCCGCGGTATCAGCTTGGCTTTGCACCATGTGAATTGCACTCAGACGGCACTCTCCCTGCTTGCCCTGTCTCTCGCTTGCATAACGGGCTGGTGAAGGAAGGTGTGTGTGCACGCGCGCTCCATCCTGGTGAATGTCCGCTGCACCCTCTTCAAAGTTAATACATCCATTCTATACCTTGCTGACCAGAACTGCAATCAGCACCCAAGCTAAGGTTTCTTAGAGCATAACCTTTCCATCTCCTTACTGGGGGCCAAACTAATGAAACCCAGTGTTACGTATGACTTCCTGCCCATTTTGTCTACCTGCATTGGATCTGTGAACTTGTATTCTGATGTTCTTCTGTTCTTCAGTACACCCAAAGACCCTACCATTTGTTGTCTGTCGGAGTCTCATTTGTGCTCCAAAAATGCATCGCTGCACATTTGTCTTGAATGAACTCAAATTCTATTTTTACCCATTTCAAAAAAACATTAACATTTCTCTGCATCCTAAGACTGCTTTCTATACTGAGAAAACAACTCGGCCAATCTTATTATCATCTGTGATCATGCTGAACTTGGTTTCGCACCCACATTCAAGCCTTTCATGTGTGTTATAAACAAGGATCCCAGTTGCAATCCTTGGAACTAATTGCTAGCATCAAAATTCAAAAATCAACTCTCAACCTTCACCACTCATCTCCTATTACCAAGCTAATTTTGGATCCGGTTTGCTAATTTGCCTGGGGTCCCGGGGCACTAACCTTCTGAACCATATGGAACTTGGTCAAAATATTTTCTAAAGTTTAGGGCAGCACAGTGATGCAGCGGTAGAGCGCTGCATTACAGTGCCAGAGAACCGGGTTTGATCCTGACTATGGGTGCTGTCTGTACGGAGTTTGTATATTCTCCCTGTGACCCCATGGGTTTTCTCTGGTCGCTCGGGTTTCCTCCCACACTCCAAAGACATATTTGGTTTGTAGCTTAATTGGCTTTGGTAACATAAATTGTCCCTCGGGTGTAGGATAGTGCTATTGTGTGGGGTTATTGCTGGAGGGCATGGACTGGGTTGGAGGGCCTGTTTCTGTACTGTATCTTTAAAGTCTATGTAAATCACATCTACTGCCCTGTCCTTGTTGATACGCTTTAACTTCAGAGAATTCAATTAAATAAGTTGGACAGCATCTGCCCTTGACAAAGCTCTAACAGTCTTAGTAGCTGTGTAGTCCCTGTCTTTCCAAGTGATCATTAGTTCGCTCCCTCTGAATTTTTGATTGATATCTTCCATGGCACCGATGTCATGATCTGAATGTTAGAGATGGTAGATTTGAAGCTATTGATCAGTATGAATAGAATAAACTAATGATCAGAAATAATTGGTGACTGAGTGTCTTGCCAAGCTGTTTTAGTCCAGTCACAGACATGGCATCTATCTTGTCTTGTGGTAAATTGCCCAGTTATGCCCTGATCATATAAAGCAGGACAGATCCAAACTTGCTAATTGTTGCCTAATTAGTTTACTCCAGTCAGCCAATTGATGGAAACTATCCGACACAATGCTATTGAGCGGACATTAGTCACCAGTGACCTACTTGCTATTTAATGGAACCACTCTGAACTAAACCTCATCAGAGTCCTGGTTCAAATTTTGAACTGAAATGACTGCCCTTGAATATGTTGCCAGCATTTAACCAGTGTGGCAGTGAAATAATTTATATGGTGTAGCCAGCAATCCTGAGACATACCAGAGTGATTACAAGAGAGTATTTGTTTTCTCTTTTGCTCTTCTGCTTTTGTATGAAAGCATCTGTGTGCATTTCACCACAATTACCTGGGTGCAGGTTGGGACTTTGACAGGAGTTACAGATCCTCCAGCTAGTTGTCCCTTAATACCATACTGCTGAACAACAGTGCCCTCCAAATATTACTTGATTTGTCAAATTAAGGTATGATAAACTTAAACTGAAGAAAATGGAATAGGTGACATATTTAATAGCTTTCAAAGATAAACTTACCCTATATAAATTTTCTGCTAGGTTTATTAATTATGAGTGGCAAAGTCTTAAAGATATTGTTTTTTATTGTTGGGATACATGTTAAGTCTCCAGTATTACTGGTAGGATAATTGGATTGCTGATTTTGTTTCTTTGGACCTAGGAGGTAAGCATAGTGTTGAAAAATTAAATGATACAAATACTAATGTTCTAATGATTTTTAACATTTCGGCATGAACATTTTAATCTACATTTTAACCTTGAAAATCAAGGAATATAATGTATAAAATCTTAAAACGGACAATGAAAGCTATTCTCATCTATTTTAGTATTGACCTGCTTTTGGATGGAAGCCCATTAAATGGCTTATTCTGCTGCATCAGGACACAGCCGAAGGAATTATTGGAGGCTATTGTTTGTCAGCATCTATCAAATCAGCCTTCGATTGTCCTTAACGATTGCTACACTGATCATAAAAAAAATGTTGCCACAAATTTGGCTGTGGAATGATTGCATACTGGAACCAATGGAAAATTTCAAAAATCTTCACTGAATTTGTGTGATTTTGTTTTAAACCAGGTTACAAAAAACTTGCAATGCTTGGACATGGGCAGTGGTGAATCCTCTTCATGAAAATTAAGAGATATTTCTGATCAGCACATAGCCAATAGTCTATATATAGGTCTGGTTCCCAAATAATGAAGATCTCAGTAGCCTGAAGATATATTGTGTTGGTTATTGAAGGTAAATGTACTGCCTGATTCGGTATTAAGTTGGAGCATCTTGACTGGCTCGGTAAAGGATCTATTTCAATTACATATGTGCTTCTGATTCAGATATGAATGGAAAATAGCTATGGTTATCTTCTAGATACAAGGAGAGGATTAAGTGTATCTGCATTGTACCTGAAATACTTCCAATTGCTATTTTTAAGTAATATTGTTTAGGTTAAAAAGAGAAAACACTGTGCATGGTGGTGGTGAGAAAGTATGTACATTTCTCAAAAAGAGAGACACAAGGAACTGCAGATGCTGTTTTCTTAAACAATATACAAAATGCTGGATTAACTCAGTGGGTCAGGCAACATTTGTGGATTGGGTTAGGTCTGAAAAAGGGCCCTGACCTGAAATGTCACCTATCCATCATGCCCTCCACAGATGTTGCCTAACCCACTGATATGCATTTTTAATCTTTGCCCTCAGTCTTCTATTCCTTTGCTCAGGTACAGAAGAAAAATCTCCTGCATTTGTTTTCATTTTAAAGATTTGTACTGTGCTTCTATTCTCAATTTTATTTGTTGATCTTCATAACTTATTCCACACCTTGTAAATCCCTTCTCTTTTCAATCTTTTGCAATCCATTATACAGGTTGCCTGTAATGTGCACAAGATATATTTTGCACCTCTGACAGTGTCTGCGAAGTCATTTTGTATTTTGGGAAATTGCAGTGTGCCGCCTGTAAATTTTCCATTGGCTTTTGTGTGAGGTCTCAGCAGTAATGATTTTGTCTTGCAAAATTGATCATAAACATGCAGGTACAGTAGGCAGTAAAGAAAGCTAATTGCATGTTGGCCTTCATTGCGGGATTTGAGTTTAGAAGCAAGGAGTTCCTACTGCAGTTGTACAGGGCCCTGGTGAGATGGCACCTGGCGTGTTGTATGTAGACAATATATTTCCTATAACACGGTGCCCTGAACTGAACGCAATATTTTAACTGTAGCAATGTTACAAAATTTTGAGATTTAAAAAAATCAAGTCTGCAATTTATCCCATCAGATAAAGCATAAAAAGAAGTTTAATTTGACACCTAATTCACTTTCATATCTTCAGTATTAAAAAAGTAATGGCCATTTTCATACTTGGAAATTAGCATCTTGTTCCCTATTGCTTTTCCATTCTTAACACAAAAGTTGTGATCGAGGACAGTCAAAAGCCCATAACTTTCTTAAAAATTAAGAGAACTGAAAGAAATTTTCAGTTATTATAGATTGAAGCATTCTGAAACAAATATGGAACAATCTTACTTGGATGACCTGAAATTAAAGCATGTAATTAGTTACCCAATTGTAGCTAATTACAAAATTCAATTACTAGATTAAACATCTATCCATTTCTTAAGAAAATATTAACATTTTTTTAAAAACCCAAGTGTCCAAAAAACATTCACACAAGAATTCGCAATATAACGTGATTTTTAAATCTCATTGTCATGAATTTATAGGCCAAATTGAAGGAATTTAGTGTTTAATGCCCTAAATTAATGGCCATTTAAATCATCTTGCGAGTGGGATTTTATGGAACGCGATGGATTGGAACGTTGCGGTGAATTGGGTAACTAATTACATGCTTTAATATGGGGTTTATTTTTGCGGTGAATTTAAACCCCATATCAGCTGGAAAAATACTGCAGGTTCGTATGGGGAATAAATCACCGTTTTGCAACATGAAATTTGGATTAAGGTCATCTTAACAAGCAAATTTATATGTAAAAACTGCTTTTCTTTACCTGCCCCGTATGTAAAATCCGTCCCCGTTGTCGGCGTTCACGGCATTAGAAGCTAATTTTTATTTTACTGCAGCGCTGAAATTGTCGCTGAAAAATAAAAAAATAAAAAAATTAAAAATTCACATACCGGCAGTTGGAACGAATCTTTAGCAAAAGCTCGCACCCCGAGAAAACGTAACTCCGGAAGGCAGGGGAAAACCGCATTTTAACCCCCCCCCCCCCCCCCCCCCCCCCCTCAAAGGCGCCAAAGTCGCGTACACGGCCAGTGACAGAACTGCAGCGCCGCTGAAGGTAATTTTGTAACATACCTACTAACTGCGGTCTCACCAACACCTTATACAACTGCAACATGGCCCCCCAATTTCTATACTCAGTACTCTGACTTATGAAGGCCAATGTGCCAAAGCCACATTACCGGACATTCAGATTAGATGTATGTGTTGTGAACAGCAATGAAGATACCCAGTTTGTAAGCACCAAATTAAAAAAGAATTGTTGATAAATGCTTTTTCCATCATTCCCATTTCAGAATTAACATTAAAATTTCAACTGAAATATACCATTGACCAAATTTGGGATGTATATGACCGACCGTAGAAGTAAAACCTGGATAAATCCAATGTATAGTTGTGAATGTCGCTCATCAAAATAACAGCACTGATACTCCATATTAAGAGCATTGATTTGCCGTTAAAATGAATTCTGTAATAACGTGTCAACGGTAGCAGTGACAATCGAACACTGCGTTTTTAATGTTTCAACGTGTTCACAATTTAATTCATCTTTTTGGATTAAAACAAATAATAACATTGGGAATTAAAACATATTTGATTGCATTCCAGTATCAAACATAGTCGATGTTCGCTCTGAAGACATTTCCAGCACAATAGGGTCGGGAGGGTGTGAATCAGTGCACGATGGATAGATGGTGGGGGGGGGGGGGGGGGGGGGGGGGGGTTGAGAAGGAAATCAGTGCGGAATGGATGGATTGAGGCAGGGGAATTAGTGTGTGTTGGTAGGAGTAGGTAAAATTGTGAGGGGAGAGCGCGGATGACAGTGGGATTGAATGGGGGGGATCTGTGCAGGATGTATGGGGGGTGCAGTGCAGGATGAAGGGGATGAGCAGTGATGGATGGGAAGGGGGGTCAGTACAGGATGAATTGGGGGACCGGTGTAGGATTGATGGGGAGTGGCAGGAGAATCAATGCGAGGTGGATAGGGAGATCAGTGCATGATGAATAGGTGGGGGAGGGGGAGCACACGGGATGTCAGTGAGGACTGAATAGAGGCAGGAAAGGGGATCAGTGCGGGATGGAGAGGAGGGGTCTCAGGATAAGGGGGGTGGAGGGGGCCTCCCCCTTCCTCCCTCCCGGCCTCGGTGTACGAGAGGGTTTGTTTTGAAAGCGCTGTTGGCAGAGTGCGGGAGGAGATGGAGCTGCTGCTGCTGTGCAGGGCCCGTCATTCGCTCCGACCCTCAGTCAAGCCACACTTAGCATCTTTCCCACGCATTACAGCCGTCGCCGACACAAAAGTCACGTTCCTTTTCTCCAGAGATGCTGCCTGACCCGCTGAGTTACTCCAGTTTCTTGTAACTATCTTCGGCATAAACCAGTATCTGCGTGCCAAGCGGGGCAAAATGACTCTGCGTTTAAGTTGCCCGCCAGCACTTTGGGTGGTCAGTGGCACCCGGGCAATTCGAGCCCTGTATGCTCCCTCGCCCAAAGTGCAATATTCTAAATTGATCTATGCTTAAATACATTTCATTCTGATTGCTTTCAATCTGCAGTCTACAATAGGTCATTGCATTTTATTTATTTTAAGTATCAGGATAATTATATTTCAATGACCTTTGGAAAATGCAAGCAGTTCTGCATGAGAAATATTCGCTTGGCTCTGGGCTTGGGGGTTGGGGTGAAACCAGCGTTTAATGAAGCATGACCCAAAGTTTCTTAATCCTTGCTAATTATTCTTTACAGTGTCTCCTCCTTTGAATAAGCAGTGGTTTATAAGTACAACAAATTTGGTGTCCCAGTGGAGAACTTTCTATAAAGATTAAAAAATAATAATTTTTTCAACTTCAAGAATGCAGGGTTTGTCTTTTGTTTTAGTCTCTTAATTGGCTCAGCAACGAAGTTTGTAAAATAAGAACTTGGCAACCTACACTCCCATCTCATTAATTGCTTATCCTAGGTTGGAAATTAGGTAAACTTAATGCTGTTTATTTTTTGCTGATCACGTTTTCAATCGTTTTATGAAAGGGGTAGAGGATTAATTTATAATGTAGCAATGTTGCTTCTCCACTGCAAGCATCTACAAAACAGAACTTGTTTAGAACAGTGGCCTGCAAAATACACAGAAAAATAGACCTGACAACTCAATATTTACTATGCAAGATGCATGTTTGGGGACTTCACCAGTAGTGTCGAGCGTGTAATTTACCTGTGTGTGCATTTTATGTGCATTTAAAATATTCATTTTAGTGACATAATTGACTAAATTAAAGCTTGTGAGTATAATTTATATGCTATTAGATTCTGAATAAATGCAACAAGATGTGAATAAAGTGCAAGCTAAATTTCTAACATCTGTGTATAATTTGATTAACTGGCGTGTTCGATTTTTAGGGGGAATATTACATCTGGTTCAAACCAGATGACAGAATATGCCAATTGTGATTAGCATGATGAGGACATATTTGACTTGGTTGCTTGTGTTCAACTCCAGAAGCCAAATCGGGTTGAACAAGCTCAAGTGTATTCTGTCTTCATAGAGTTATGCAGCTGTAATAACCTGTGGCAGCGGATGGCCTAGTTCTTTACTTCAGCAAGAGATTGACCAAGCTATATTTCGTGCTGAGTTTTGAATATCTCTGCAACATTTTCTCTGACCTTCTCAGCAGATGTCCGTTTGACATCATGTGTTTCATACATTTTGAACAGGATAGATCAAAACTGAAGGCCAATGCCAGAGCAAAGAGAGTATGTTTAGCAGTGGTACATGTACCCGTGTGTTTCACTTTTGGTTCACTTCAAGAGACTGCTAGTAAGGGTGTCAAAGGTTATAGGAGGAAGGCAGGCACATGCCGTCAGGGTAGGCAAGGTAGGCGCTGCCTACCCTGACTAAAATTATAACATAGTAATTACTAAATATAAATAATAAAGCATGGGAGAATTATGCCTATCCAAGCGATCGATCACTTAGGTGGGCATAATTCTCCGAGCCTTTCGTCCGCAGCGCTTGTAACACGGGAAGCTCTGTGCAGCCCACGTGCCATCAGCGCTGCTTCAAGCCGTCAGTTTCAAGCTGGGCTGAAGGCAGCTGAAATTTTGCCTTTGCTGCACTACGGATGCGCAGCAGCCTACTGCACATGCGCAGCGCTGGTTCCTTGGCGGGGTTTTCAAATATGGATTGTCATTATTTTAAGTGTATGTTAGGAAACAAAGAGAGAAGAATGGAGTTTGTGTACCAATAATGTGGTAAGTACATTTTGTGTTTATGTTTTTAAATACCTTATTTCCCGGGGTGGAGGGAGCACTCCTTTCACAGCGTTTGGGGAGTCTGGCCCGGGGTAAAGTTGCGGGGAGGGCACTAATGTTGTGAAGGAGGGGTCGGGAGCATGCCACCTGCGACGCTCCGTGCTGTGCTGGAGAGCGGACCAGCCGCCACCTTAGCACCTTCTGCCGGCCCCCGCTCATCTCTGGCAGCTCGGTGTCGAGCGAAATGAAGCAAACCAGGTTACAAATCAATGAAAGTCAAGGAACTGCAATTGAGGCAATAAGAGCTGTGTTTATGCCAAATGTGAGCACTCCTGTCACATTCTCACCATCCTCCCAGCACCACCCAACCCAATTTATTTCTCATTTTAAACTGCAGCAATGGTCTATAATAGGTCTAGTGATTCTATAGAAACATGGTGGGAGCAGCAGAGTGCACCAATATCGCTTCATAATGTCTGAATGAACAATGAGCAGTTATTTATCATTACATAAGCCTCATAACACTACAGTGCATTACTATAATCCATTTTAATGGATTATGTAAAGTAAAATCCCTGCTGGCAAGTTATTTATTCCACCGTCAAGTAAACAGTAGAGGTTTGCCCATTGGCAGCAAGTGGCAGAGAAGACGCATTTAAAATCTTTTCACTGTTAGTACATGATCCAAAGGTCCCCCGATGTGAATCATGCTGGTGCTGGAAGCCATCCGCTGGTGTGTAACATGCTGCTGCCCCAATCTAATCTGAACATGCACCCTCCCAAAGAGTCCAAATCAATTATTTCGTGTGACTGCGTGGCTAACAGATGAAGTCATTCTTCGTTCTCTCTTTTACACGCGATTTCTAGAGATTGAGGAATAGAAAGAGAAAAGAAAACGCCTATTATGAATGCCTAATAGAGAGAAACAAAATATTTAGAACATCAGGTTTCACTGGACAGATTACTTGTCAGTAGACAATTATCAACACAATATAGTTTGCCTCTGAAGTGTTTTCACAAGGAATTAAAAGCTGTCATCTTACATGGTGTGAATGTCCATACTTCAGATTTCTGAAGGACTGCAAGTCTGGTGTTAAAATTAAGTTGAATTCTGTTGCAAAAAAACTGCATAGTAGATCCAGACTCTGAACTTAAAATGGTTATACAGTAATTTTATTATACAACTCAGCAGTGTAACTTAGTGAATATGTGCTGCCTCTTTAAACATGTACATGGCCTTCTCTGTGTACCTGCACAAGGTGGTACTGATGAACAAGAGAATCATGTGGTACGCCCAGTTTGCTGCAAATGCAAGTTTCTGTGCTGATCATGATTCTACATTAAACTAATTACAGCTGGCTGCATGTGATCAATATCCCTCCATTTTCTGCATATTCACAAGCCCATCTTAAAGCCTGTTGAATACTACCATCGTAACATTAAAAGTAACACGAGCAATTTTGCAGATGACACAAAGCTGGGTGGCAGTGTGAACTGTGAGGAGGATGCTATGATGATGCTGGGCGACTTGGACAGGTTGGGTGAGTGGGCAGATGCAGTTTAATATGGATAAATGTGAGGTTATCCACTTTGGTAGCAAAAACAGGAAGGCAGATTATTATCTAAATGGTGTCAAGTTGGGAAAAGGGGAAGTACAACAGGATCTGGGGGTCCTTGTTCATCAGTCACTGAAAGTAAGCATGCAAGTACAGCAGGATGGTGGGACTCGTATATTGATAGAATGGAGCGGCTGGGCTTGTATACTCTGGAATTAGAAGGATGAGAGGGAAACTTATTGAAACATAAGATTATTAATGGTTTGAACACGCTAGAGGCAGGAAACATGTGCCCGATGTTGGGGGTGTCCAGAACCAGGGGCCACAGTTTAACAATAAGGGGTAAGCCATTTAGAACGGAGATGAGGAAATACTTTTTCACACAGTTGTGAGTCTGTGGAACTCTCTGCCTCAGAGGGCAGTAGAGGCCGGTTCTCTGGATGCTTTCAAGAGAGAGTTAGATAGCGGAGTCGAGGGATATGGGGAGAAGGCAGGAACGGGGTACTGATTGTGGATGATCAGCCATGATCACATTGGTGGTGCTGGCTCGAAGGGCCGAATGGCCTACTCCTGCACCTATTGTATCCGGTTCCACCACCACCCCTGGCAGCTCGTTGCAGGCACCTACCATTATGCAGAAAAACAACTTTCCCCACTCATCTCCATTAAACTATTTCCCTCTCGCTTTAAAGTCAAGTCATTTGGTATTTGAAATTTCCACCTAGAGAAAAATGATTCTGACTGTCTACCCTATCTATGACATCCGAGATGTCCTAATTCTTTAGGGAACTTGGGTTCCCTTCTCCCATCACTGGTGAGGCCCTCATTCGTGTCCCCTAGGTACCCCGCAGCTCTGCCCTTGCTCCCCCTCGTAGCCACAGAGACAAAGTCCCCCTAGTCCTTACCTTGCCCCACATCAGCCGTCGCATACAACAAACAATCCTCTGAAATTTCCGCCACCTCCAACGGGATCCCACCACTAGCCACATTTTCCCATTTCCACTCCTTTCCGCAGAGACCATTCCCTCTTCAACTTCCTGGTTAACTCATCGCTTCCCACCCAAACCACCCCCTCCCCGGATACTTTCCCCTGCAACCGCATAAGATGCAACACCTGTCCCTATACCTCCTCCCTCGATTGTGTCCAGGGACCCCGACAGTCCTTTCAGGTTAGGCAGAAGTTGACCTATACCTCGTCCAACCTCATCTACTGTATCCGTTGTTCAAGATGTGGACTCTTATACATCGGCGAGACCAAACGTAGACAGGGCAATCATTTCAGTGAACACCTTCGCTCGTCTCCCTTTAAGCAGAGAGAAAATTAAAATCAGGAAGGATTTTGTCAAGCTATTTAAATTTCCTGTAACAGAGTTATTTAACTCTTTAACCACATAATTCAGTTTTAAGGTAGTTGGTGAACAGAGGGTACTTGGACATTTTTTTTCATGCAGGAGAGATGTAAATGTACTGCATGACAGGGTGATGGAAGGGATACATTTATATGACTGGGAAGAAATAGCAGGAGTCGTGTGATTGAGTAGAATTCAAAGGGATGTTGCAGATATGATATTTCCAGGATTCATTGTGATCTTCGTGGGCCTTGAGTCTTTCATCCAATTTCTGTTTCGTAGCAGAGAAAAATCAAAATACCTGAAATGCGTTTCTGTTCCACTGAGTAGCAATTAAAAAAAAAAAAAAAAAATACTTGTGGATCTCGAACCTCAAATCAAATTAAAATATGTGTAAAGAACACATGCATTTAGTTACGTAGTAAACATATCTAGAAGACACTGCAGCAGTAACATGGGTGACCTATGCTTGCAGTCAAACATTTTACAGATTTGAATTTTCACTGTAGAATCATTTAAACCATTCAGGCCGAAAAGAATAATTAAATCCCTAGTTTTCTGTCAGCATACGTCTGCCAACAATATTACTATAGTAGTGAAAAGACTATTGTACCATTTGAGGGACTCTGCTCTCAAGGCTATTTAGTTACGGTCCTAATGATTGACAGTGGAAAATGACATTGCTGTCAAACCAGTATCTAAAATAAGCCAACTTCATATTGTCAATGGTGTTCTGAGCCTGGAAGTCAATTTCCTTTTGATAAATTGCCAAGATAGCAAATTACTTCATAATTGAAAAGAGAGCACCATCCAGCATTTTAAGTTCCAACGATTGTGTTATTTGCTCCATATCCCATAACTGGATTTAGAGAGTACAACAGTGCAATAAACTTTCAGGGAATTGGAACTTGAAAAATGCAGCTTATGTAATCCATGCATCGAACTTTTGCATTTGTAAGCGAAACCCAGTTATTTCTGATTTAAGTAATACAGAAAATATTCAGCCAGCTATTCAGATGTGGTCAAAAACTATTTTTCAAAGAATAATTCTTAGTGGCAGAAAAACAAAGCTAAATTATTTGCAGCTGTGTTACATAGGCCATAATTAACCTTGAGTTAATCCTCCAGAAGACAGTAGATTGAACGTTTGGAATTATATTTGCTGAGATGAAGTTGTGGGGCATAATACATATTTTAAATTTTCTTGTAAGCATTTTTGTGGTAGTTAGGAAGGTGGAGCAGTATTGCATTCCTGAATGACCAACACTTTATGAAAAATTGCAGATATTTGTCTATCTGAGCAAGCCTGGGAGATTTATCTACCTTCATCCATTTTAAGATCTTATCGACTGTAACACTGACAGTCTTCAAGACATTATCATTAACTTTCCCTAAGTCCCATAGACTTCATGTTATCTGAATGATTCATCAGGTTCCAGAAGTGCATGCACCTAGCATGTAAATGGCTACTTTTTGTATTGTGACTGGTGAGCCTTCATTTCTGGTTCCTCGCAGTTGTAATCCATGATGGCTTGAATTAATTTAAAATAGTTATGTACTATTTAGAACTGCTTTTAAATTGGAAAAGGTTTTAAAATCTAAAGGTTTTCAAATTACACAAGTAAGTACAACCCAAATTCCGAACAAGTCGTATTTGTTTTTCTCGCTTTTTTTCTATGCAGTTTCTTAAAGTGAAAAATGATGCTACTACAGTATTAATTGTTTGGGGTTTTAAAAACTATATAGGAACCTTAAATATGCTGTCAGTTTTAAATATGGAAACATATTTTGTTCCTTGCAGAGGCAAATTTGCAGTCGTTAAAAAATGCACTGAAAAAGCTACAGGAAAGGACTATGCTGCCAAATTTATGAGAAAAAGGAGGAAGGGTCAAGACTGCCGAATGGAAATTATTCATGAGATTGCTGTATTAGAACTGGCCATCTCCAATCCTTGGGTCATCAACCTGTATGAGGTGTATGAGACGGCGTCAGAAATGATTTTGATTTTGGAATAGTAAGTATATATTTTAATTCTTCCCCCTGTTCTTTAAATGTTAGTAATGTTAAGGGGTCTAGGTAAGTTACTGATCATGTATAGAAAATGAGTAATGAGTTCCTTAAAAATGTGGTGCCTGCCTGATCAATGATGTGAGACCTAAATGTATATTGTAATTTTACTTTTACTTGGGATATTAAAGTTTTTATGCAAAAAAATAATAATTTGTGTTTAAAAGTGCCATTAGTGGGCAGTGAAATATTCCACAACTTTGTATTAGCCTTTGCATTGAATCCTTTTAACCCCTATTGAGAAGATATGTAAAAAAAAAAACGAACCCCATTGTTCAATAACATGCTGTTGTTTGCACTGTTCTTCTGTGAGATGCCATAATCCTGGTATTGATTCAACACAAAGATGACAGAAACCAGACTTGTTCGGAGTACTTAGTTCTCTATTTTGGGTGGTGAACTATGTAACATCATTTGGAGTATTATGTGTAATTATGGTTGCCCCATTACAGGAAGAATGTAGAAGGTTGGAATGGGTGCAGAGGAGTTTACCAGATGATGCCAGGATTAGGGACTATTGGCCACAGGAAGAGACTGAACAGACTTGGATTGGGTTTTTTTTTTCTTGAATGCTGGAGGTTGTGGGGAGACTTGATAGAAACATATAATTTTGAGAGAGGAATAAATAAGGTAAACAGTCAACTGTTTTTCAAGGATAGATAAATCAATACTAGAGGGATTAGTTTTAAGGTAAGAAGAAAGGTTTAAAGGCAATGTGTGGGCAAGTTCTTTTGGTTTCACATGCGTTGCCGAGAGTTGTGCCTGAGACTGATGCAATAGTAACACTTAAGAGACTTTTGGATGGGCATACGGATATGCAGAGAATGGAGGGATATGGGTCATGTGCAGGCAGATAAAGAGTTGGTCATGGCATAATGTTCGGCATGGATGTTGTGGGAAGACATTTCCTGTGCTGCACTGATCTATATTCTACTGAAGAAGGGTTTTGACCCGCAACGTCACCCATTCCTTCTTTCCAGAGATGCTGTCTGTCCTGCTGAGTTACTCCAGCCTTTTGTGTCTATCGTCTATATTCTACACCAATTCCATTTCAGCAAAAGAAGTTGAGGAACAGCCTTCATGCTGCTATGCAAATTGATTTTTCTGCTTTTTTTTCTGCCACCAATGTGATAGCAGTAATCAGCAAAGTGTAATGGGGTACGCCCTTTAGATAAAAATTACAATCGTCAGCTTCGAAATGTGGGGGAAAAAAAGCCATTCTATTTTAACATGTAATGGTGGAGGCAATACAAACGGATGGTTTAATGGTACGACTGTTCGCACTGTGCTCTCGCAGCCCCAGGGGCCCAGGTTTAATTTTAAACTCTGGTACTGTATGCGTGAAACTCGGATGTTCTCCCAGTGACCATTTGGCTTTCCTGTGGCTGATTTAGTTTCCTCGACTGATAGCTGAATTAACCAAGAGCAAGCATGGGCATCATAGGCTACATTTCTCCTATGTTGTAATAAGTAAGTAAATATATTCACATGGACCAGCTGGAATGATTTGCTGTTGCTTTTTTCATATGGGGATAGAGGAAAGAAATGGCCACCATATTTCCCTTTATATATTTAATCATCAGATAAATAGTCCATAAAATTGGTAACTGCCCAGCTACATCTTTGTACAGTAAAACTCGAATCCAATAAATTGGAAATCCTGTTGGTTAGGCATCTGGCTTACTGGGCCTGTTACTGTGCTCCATTTAAACTAACTGTTTCAAGGGAAAACTTGCACCACATATAACATCTTTTTAAAAACAGCAGTGAATTGAAAGTTTGTGGGAAGCAAAGCAAGAATTTCATTGTCCTATCAGGGACACATGACAATAAACTCTCTTGAATCTTGAATTTCTGGAGAATCTGCTAACCAGGCAGGAATTTAAAAACACTAAGTATTTAAATAAATGTATATGTCACCATGGAATGGGAGACTGTGGACTAAGTGCTGTTAAATGGGATTAGTATAATGGACTTGTTTTTGTGCCGTGAGTCATGACTCAGTAATAGTTTTCACCCCCCACCCCATGACTACTGTATTACACCTATTGGGTACACTTCTATTTTTCTAATTTATCATAGGATTAATATCACAATCTTTACTTGGTGACTAATCAATAACTCCCATCGTCTTTTTTCCTGCCCTTCATACTGACGTTTAATTCCACGTCATGATCTGCCTATAAGATAATTTCTCATGACTGTACTGATAATCCTTTAATAATGCTGTTCCACCTCCTTTTGCTTTATTTCTATCCTTCCTAAATGTCAGATGCACTTGACCACTTATCTCCCAGCCTTGGTCGCTCTACAAGCCCATTCGATCCATTCTATCAACATATGACAATCTCGCCATCCCAGGAATTAACCTCGTGAAACTACGCTGCACTCCCTCACTAGCAAAAATGTCCTTCCTCAAATTTGGAGACCAAAACTGCACACAATACTACAGGTGTGGTCTCACTAGGGCCCTGTACAACTGCAGAAGGACCTCTTTGCACCTATACTCAACTCCTCTTGTTATGGAGGCCAACATGCCATTAGCTTTCTTCACTGCCTGCTGTACCTGCACGCTTACTTTTAGTGAGTGATGAACAAGGACCCCCAGATCTTTTTGGACTTTCGCATTTCCCAACTTGACACAATTCAGATAATAATCTGCCTTGTTGTTTTTGCCACCAAAGTGGATAACCTCACATTTATCCACATTAAACTGCACCTGCCATGCATCCACACACTCACCCAACCTGTCCAACTCCCCCTGAATCCTTATAGCATCCACCTCGCATTTGTGTGTTTTATTCCTGTTCCGGGGAGCACTGGATGTAATCCAGAGCACCAACTTTTTAATCTTTTTTTCCAGTTACCTAAAATCTATGTGAAATAGCTCGTCCCCTTTTGTGCCTCCAGAGACAGCCGTTCTTCCAGGTGAGACGCGCACCTCCTCTAACCGCATCTACTGCATTCCGTGCTCCTGATGTGGCCTCAATTACATTGACGAGACCAAGCGTAGACTATGCAACATTTGCAGCCAATCTACCAATGCCTGCTGGATCATCTGGATACTAACCATTTTAACTCCCTTTCCCATTGCCTAAGTGAGGCTACATGCAAATGGGAACAGCATCCTGTTTTCCATTTGGGTAATTTACAAATCATTGGTATGAACATTGAATTGAACATTAAGGGCCCTTAACGCCATTTATGTACAGGACTTTTGTGGTGCAAGTCCATAGATCCTTGAAAGTAGCAATGCAAGTAAATAAAAAGACGCACACTGCTGGAGTAACTCTGAGGGTTTGGCAATGGTGTATGGTACCCGAACGTGGCGTCGAAGGATGAGAAGCCAAAGCAAAGAAGTGGAAGCCAATTAACCGAAAGGAAACGAAGCCGAAAAGCTAACTAACCGAAAGGGTGGGACGCCTACAAGCCCACTCACCGAAAGGACCCTCTGCCGAAAAGTCAAATATTGTACATGACGCCGGGGGGGGGGGGGGGGGGGTGGACTTGTCAGCGATTGGTCCAGACCCCCGCATCCATCACATCACTGGCCGGTGGAGAAGGAGGGTGGGGATCATTTTCCCACACTAGCCATAGGTGACTGGGCAATCTGAACCCGAGCACCAAGTTGTAAGCGGCCGAAGGAGCGCATCCCTCGGGTCAGCCCCCACTCTCCCACAGCCACGGGTTCAGAGTGCCCAGTCACCTATAGCCTGTGCGGGAAACTGATCCCTACCTTCCCAGTCTCCACCGCCCAGTGATGTGATGGACGCGGGGATCTGGACAAGTCGTCGTCCCCCCGGCGACGTTATGTCCGTTATTTGACTTTTCGGCAGAGCGTCCTTTCGGTGAGTTGGCTTGTAGGCGACGCTTCCCTTCTTTGCTTCGGCTTCTCGTCCTTCCACGCCACGTCCGCACACGGGTATGATTGTATATAGATTGTGTGTAGTTTTGGACACCCCATTACAGGATGGATATGGAAACTTTGGACTGGGTGCAGAAGTGTGTCGAGACATTGCCTGGGTTGGAGGGTATTTGCTGTTAGGAGAGGTTGGACAAACTTAGATGTTTTCTTTTGGAGGTTGAAGCGAGACTGAATGGAAGTTCATAAAGATAAAGAGTCAGAATCTTTTTCGCAGGCTGCAAATGTCAAGGACGAGAGGGCATAGCTTTATATAGGGGGAGGGTTTAAAGGAGACGTGGAGAGCAAGTTTTTCAGAGATGGGTGTCAGGAATGTACTCCAGTTGCAAGAGATGTGTGATAGTGGCGCTTCAGAGACTTTTATATGGCCATATGAATATGCAGAGAATATAGAGGTATGGGTCATGTGCAGGACGAGTGGATTACCGTAGTTTAATTTGGCATCATGTTCAACATGGACATCATGGGGCAGGAGGGGCTGTTCCTGTGTTGTACTGTTCTATGTTCTAAAAATTTTGGTTTTGTGCCTCAAATTTTGAATGTGACCCAGGTTGCTATTAATTTAGTCACGTGTAAAGTGGCAGAAAATAGTAGAGAACTATGAGCTTGTATATGAATCTAATTGGAAATGAATTGGAGAAATGCTCAACAATACAAGCTGGACACAAATTTTGATACGAGGGGCCAGTATATTTGGCCATGTCAACAAGCTTCAAATAATGAAGAAGGGTCTCGACCCGAAACGTCGCCTATCTCCTTCGCTCCTTAGATGCTGCTGCACCCGCTGAGTATCTCCAGCTTTTTGTGTACCTTCAAATAATGAGGCTTTGTTGTAATTAGTGTCACACGTGCGCATAATCAATAGCTGTATATTTTTTATGTTTGGCAATAATACTAATACTATAGAAAAGGAATATATGGTGTTCGTAAGGAATAGTAGAATTAGGCAATTCGGCCCACCAAGTCTACTCCGCCATTCAATCATGGCTGATCTATCTCTCCCTCCTAACCCCATTTTCCTACTTTCTCCCCATAACCTCTGACATCTGTACTATCTCAGCCTTAAAAATATCCACTGACTTGGCCTCTACAGCCTTCTGTGGCAAAGAATTCCACTGATTCACCACCCTCAGACTAAAGGCATTTCCCCTCATCTCCTTCCATAAAGAACGTCCTTTAATTCTGAGGCAATTACTTCTAGTTCTAGACTCTCCCACTAATGGGCACATCCTCTCCACATCCACTCTATCCAAGCCTTTCGCTGTTCTGTATATTTCAATGAGATCCCCGCTCATTCTTCTAAACTCCAGTGAGTACAGGGCCAGTGCTGACAAACACTCATCATAGGTTAACCTACTCATTCCTGGGATCATTCTTGTAAACCTCCTCTGGAGAGCCAGCACATCCTTCCTCAGATATGGTGCCCATAATTGCTCACAATATTCCAAATGTGGCCTTACCTGTGCCTTATAGAGCCTCAACATTTCTCCCCTGTTTTTGTATAGAAGCCCTCTTGAAATGTGAGCATTGAGTTTGCTTTCTTTACTACCAATTCAACTTGCAGATTAACTTTTTGGGAATCCTGCACCAGCATTCCCAAGTCCTTTTGCACCTCTGATTTCAGAATAGTCTACGCATATATTCCTACTATAAAAATGCCTGTCTCCACACTTTGCTACACTAATTCCATCTGCCGCTTCTCTGCCCACTCTCAAAACCTGTCCAAGTCCTCCTGCAGAGTCCCCGCTTTCTTTACACTACTTGCCCCTCCACCTATTTTTGTATCATCTGCAAACTTTACCACAAAGCCTTCAATCCCCTCATCCAAATCATTAATATACAACATGATGAGTAGCAGCCCCAGCACCGACCTTTGCGGTGTTGCCTAACAAGTTGGCAGACAATGGTGGAAAAAAGGGCATCTGTCATTTAAAGATTTTATTAGTACCCTATTAAGAAAGGATCTTTGTTCAGAATAGCTGGAACTATAAATGGGATTGGGTGGAGATCTGAAGTGAGACGTCATGGCAAACAATGTTGGGGAAAAATCTAGGCCCTCAAATAACAATTGTCCCTTTGGCCATAGTATAAATGAAGAAATAATAGAGACAAGTTACAAAGGTAGCGCCTTAATCCTGGACAAGGGTACTTTTATGGCTTGACCAAAAAAATTGAGCAGAAGTTTGCAAGATGACTTGATGAAATTCATTCAAGATAGTTTTACAGACCAAGCAGAGCCAAGTCAATTTTAGCTCTGGTCATGTGTGATGTGACAGGATTAATTTATAATCTGAAAGTTTATTTTGAGTTACTGTGATCATATTGTTAAATACTGCAGATGCAGGAAATCTGAACATAACTGCAGAGGGGGGAAAGATTTAACGTTTCAGGTCATTGACCATTCATTGGATGTGAAATTGTTGACCTGAAGTGCATTAAGTGCTTTTGTTTCATAGATTTCTTAACCTGAATGGTAACAATAACATTAAATAAGTGCTGTTAAGCAGCAACTTCATGCAGGCAGCTTATTTGGAACTGGAAACTAAATTCCTGCTTGGAGAATATGTAACCAATGTGCAAAGGTCCACTTTAACTTGAAGCTTCTTTTCCCATAACATTACATTGTTACCCAATCACGTGTATTCAGCCAGATTGGAACGATGATCATAATTTGAATATAGCGTGCCAAAAAATAAAAACCTTAACTTGATTGTGCATTTAAAAAAAACAGCTGAATATTTATGCAAGCCATTGCTGAAACATTGAACAGAAATTATTTGAGGAAACAAGTCCTGAGTTTTGTCCAATTGTTTCCTATATAAAGAGGATCCATTTATTTTTAAATGTTATAATCAAAATGTGCAGATTTACTTCTGTTGCCTCCATGAAGATTAAATTGATAAATGCTGAAAGGGTTCATTGTTTGAGGGCTTTGGCAGAGGTTGATTTCTTTAGTGTCCCACTCATGTTATAGCAATAATAGTACCGCTTATTTCTTTGAATGGAAGATGTGCAAGAAATTAATGTTATCCTATATTTAACTGTGGACCCAGGCTAAACAGTGTTTGCATAGGCATCTGTTTGTATCCTTTGACTAAAGAAGCCCTGTCAAAAACTTCCATGTAGGTGAAACAAATCTTGTCCTTGCGTCAACAAACTTTGCAGACAAATTAAAGTTGTAGAATCTTGCAGCGTGGAAACGGGCCCACACTGGCCAGTGTGGCCCATCTAAACTTGTCCGACCTGCTGGTATTTGGCCCATATCCCTCTAAACCTGTCTTATCCTTATGCCTGTCTAAATGTTTCTTAAACATTGTGACAGTACCTGCCTCAACCACCTCCTCCAGCAGCTCATACCATACACCCACTGCCCACTGTGCGGGGAAAAAAACATTACCCCTCTAGTTCCAACTAAATCTTATTTTTCCCCCTCTCCTTAAACCTATTGTATGTTGTCCATTCCCTTACTCTAACTTCTCATGATTTTGTACACTTCTAAGTTCAGCCCACATTCTTCTGTGCTCCAAGGGATGGTCCTAACCTGCTCAACCTCTCCCTGTAGTTCTGGCCCTCAAATCCTGGCATCATCCTCGTAAATCTTCTCTGCACCCTTTCTTGCCCAAAACTGAACACAATACTCGCGGCTTCACCAACATCTTGTACAACTGCAACATGACCTCTCAATTTCTATAGTCTATACTCTGACTGAAGGCCAATGTTCCAAAAGCCATTTTAATCTACCTGTGATGCCACTTTCAATGAACTATGTACCTGTACTCCTAGATCCCTCTGCTTTACAACACTCTCCAAAGCTCTGCCATTCACTGTGTAGGTTCTACCCATGTTAGTGCTCACAAAATGCCACACCTCACGTCTCTCTGTATTAAATTCCATCAACCATTTCTCAGTACACCTACCCAACTGATCAAGATCCTGCTGCAACCTTTGACAACCATCTTCACTATTTACAATGCCACTCACTTTAGTGTAATTTGCAAACTTGCTCATCATGCCATGTACGTTCTTATCCAAATCATTGATATAGATGACAAACAGCTATGGGGCCCAGCACCAAACCCTGCAGCACACCACTAATCATGGGCTTCCAGCCTGAGAAACAACTTTCCATCATCACACTGCTTCCTTCCATGAAGCCAATTTTCTATCCATTCAGCTATCTCTCCTTGAATCCCATGAGATCTAACCTTCCAGAGCAGCCTACCACATAATTGTTGTCTCCATAATATCCTCCCCATTCATTGGAAGAATAAACATCAATGTTGTTGCCCTCTCAACATATTGAGGCCTGAGTATTTGCAGTCCATGATTTGGGGAAAGTTATGTTTTGTGGTCCAAAAATCCAACAAACGGAACAGAAAAAGCACTGTTGTGCTTCACATTCAATAGCATCTGCTCTGTCACATGACACCAGTGCCAAGTGTGTAACAGTTAAATGGCATGTCACGACAACATCGTTTCAAATTGTGATAATAAACATGGGTGGCCATGTCATTCCCTAAGTGTGCACATTATTCCTAGCTCTCTTATGGGAGGAAATTATCCAAAGGTGGATTGGGAAAAATAGATCTGAAGACATTCTCCAAATTTACTTGATAATGTGCAATGCCACCACTAATTCTGAGGGGCCTTTGGTCCATAACTGCTCAAAACGGAGCAGGAGCATTTGGGTTGGTATTGAGAACCTTGGTCATGCGTTGAGAGTGCAGAAAAGGCATACATATGTGACAGAAGGTGTGCACCACTACACAAACTATTCATCTGCGTGGCCTGACATCCACCAGTGAAAGAGTGTGCAGTTTCCACATCTGACTCGGTAGCTACCTCAGAATCCTCAAAACTGCACTGGAACAGGTCGCTCTCTGTGCCGAGGGACTGCCTAAGGAAAAAAATACGATGTACAGAATGATTACTCTTTGTCGTGACTAGTGCAAGTTTTGCACTGGGAGGTGGGTGGCTTCATAAATATATCCAAAAGCTTGGAAAATATTTCCAGTTTAAGCCTCTGAGTGTACTCGACTAGTGATAGATTTTATAGAGGACAGCAGGATCATGTAGTTTAATGCCTGCTTCGAGATCAAAAGTAGCAATACATCTGGCACAAACTTGGCCTCATTGCTCACTCGTTTCCTGCTGTGAATTCATTAATGTCATTGTGCTTTCAGTTGCACGTGACAGTCCTTGTTAATGGCTCGAAGCAGCTTTGAGTAAAGAGGGCCCTTCAGTTACCAGGGGTTCACTGTTTTGTTAGGGCAGGATGCTATTCATAGCAAACTTTCACTTGAGTGCAAATTGTTTTCATAAGGGGAAGTTGGGTTTTATTTTTCCACAGTGAGTTTGTAAGGGCAACTTTTGTATAAAGAGTTCAATTCTTGATCCATGCCAAAATGAGCAAACCTTCTTTGTTTTGGAATCTGTGTAGATTATTCTAAAAGTCTGGACAATGAAACCCTTAGAAGTAAATCTCAATAGGTTTGTGTATTTTTTTGCTATGGATTATGGTTCACATTTAAGTGTTCTGTAAATTTAATGAAGGCAAATACAGATGCATGATAAAATGGAGTGAAAATTGGAAACTTTAATATTTGATCCAGTATTATGAAACTATAAGTTTACTAGTTTTAGAACTCATTTGATACACTATTCCCAGAACACCTGCTTAATTAGCCAAAGTAAAATTTACAATTTTTAATTTTAAATCAGTTCATACATCCTGTAAAGTAATTCATTGGTTAATAGCATTTGTTGTTCGAGTGGCAATGGGGATAACCTCAGCTGGACAGAAGGAATTTAAATTGACTTAAGTTGCTCATCAGGTGCTTTATTTTCCAATCCACCACCTTTTTAAAACTACTTGATTTAGTTTCAGTTTTTGTTTGTCACGTGTACCACAGCACAACAAAAAGCTTTTGTTGCGTGCTAACCAGAGAGCAGAAAGACAATACATGATTACAATCAAGCCATTCACAGTGTACAGATACATAAGCAAATAATGTTTAGTACCAGATAAAGCCAGTGAAGTCCGATTAAAGATAGTCCGAGGGTCCCCAGTGAGGTAGATAGTAGTTCGGGACTGCTCTCTAGTTGTGGTAGGATAGTTCAGTTGCCTGCTTCGGGTGTTGGGAGTCGGAGAATTGACAGATCTGAGAGGAGATGAAGAAGATCATAGTTAATGCAAGAAATGTTGCTGTGGGAGAATTAAGTTGGAGTGGAGTAATCTGTGATTGCAGATCTCCTTCTGTGACTAGCACACACATAGTCGCCAGGGTTGGGCGACATCTTGTTTTACCAATCAACATTGTCTTTCACATATTTTACTTAAGTTGTATTGTTATATGAATTTATATCAACTTCTATGTGCTTCCTTTGGTTGAACTGCAGACATTTTTTGCACTAGAATCATGGTTATTAATTTAATGAATGTATGTGTTTATAGGCCTGTTAAGCTGCTGAAAGTAAGAGGTTCAATGTTCCGTTATCAGTGCATAAGACAATTAAACAATTGACTCTTGACTCTTAGTGTTTGTCATGAAGAATGGAATTTAATGTGCATGAGAGTAATTACAGAAGTTAAACTAATGAGGAAGAATGAATCATTTGCTATTTAGACTTTTAGACTTTAGATTTTAGAGATACATCGTGGAAACCAGCGATTCCCGTACACCAGCACTATCTTGCACTACAATTAACTGTATGTCTTTGTAATGTGGCAGAATCTGTAACATCCAGAGTAAAATGATAAGATTAAGGATTGGTCATTTAAGACTGAATTATGTTAGAAAGTATGGTGAATTTCAGGGATTTTTTTTTTTTAACCCAGGTCATTGGGGTGGGGGGGTTCAGGGTTTAAAAAAGAAATGTATAATCTTTTAGGATCATGGAATTGAGAGCCATGAGGAACAGGCACAGCTCGTCAACAGTGGAGCGGGCCGCTGGAGGCCCATGTAACAGTTGGGAGCTCGGCTGGATCAGGTGTTGCTCCAAGATGCTGAGAGCGTGGACTGCATTCAGGCTACAGCAGTGGAAGCGTCTGAGGACAACAAATGCTACGATTATCCAATTCGACCCTACAACGTCGCTAGGACAACGAGCCTTCATGTTCAGGTCAAGAACCCTGCACTTTAAAGCTGAGGCTTGAAAATAGTACCAATACTGGCGATTCTGTGTAGTGTTTCAGTGCACTATTGTCATACACTGATACTGTATCTAAGATGCCTATCTAAGATGTATTAAAAAGCTAATTTTATAGTGATACTTGTAATGAACTGTATACAAAAATGAATTTTGCTGTACCTTGATACATTTGAAAATGAAATGGCATCTGCTCCACAATTATGGTCCAGGTTGGCAGGAAATCCACCTGGTGATTTGAAAGCCTTCAGAAAAACGTTGGAACATTTTGTAATACTCCTAAAGAACTAAAGACATGTTTTACAACTGAAAATCCTTATTTCTCCTCCATAGCCCAAGTAAATATTAGGACTGGTGGCTTATATTTCGACCTTTACTTTTTCCCCTAAATCTTTTATTTTCCCTTTCATTAAACTAACGTTCCTTTGTCTTGCATCAGTGTAAGCAATGAAAATTACCCAAGCCTTCCAGGAACCCTGGAAATCCTGTAGCAAAATTTAAAGAAAAATTCAAGGTTTGATAACACCATTTTCTTCTAGCCTTTGTGCCAGGGGTGTTCATAAAGACAAAGTCTTTTACGTGAATCAGAAATCTGCAGATGAGAAAAGAAGTGAAATGAAGCAAAACTTCCATAAATTCCTAGAAGGCTTGTTACAAGATTTGATTTGGCATGGAAGTTAGGAGCATTTCCGGGAAAGATTCCTTTTGGCTATGTAGACTTAATTGAAGCAGATAGCGTGAACTTGAATAATTGTTTGAAACTGTACCAAATTAATCTGTCTGGAAATTAATAAATTATTAATGACTTAAATGTTCAAGTAATATTTTGGAAAAATTAACCAAATAAAGTAATGTGAGTAATTTGAGACATTTGTGTTGATATCTGAATATTTCAAAAGGGCCTTGGATTATATTCACCATCATAGAGGTGAAAATGTTGGAGCTATTCAAAACACAATTTGTAGCTTGCAGGGTGAACTTGGGGAAGAATAACATTTGTCATTCCATATTTAACTCTTGTTATTTAAGGGAATGATTGTTATTTTTCCTCATTGAATTTGAAATACCGGAAGTCTGTTTCTGCTGTTTCAATATTTTTCCTGCTCTCAAGCTCTTTTCCTGGAATCATTAACCTCTTGTTGGTTTCAGATCCATGAAGGAACCCTTGCAGCTTTCCAGAAACTGCAAGTAATCACTGAGTAGTGGTGGTACAGGTTCAATCCCGATCTCTAGTGCGGAGATTATTACTGTGTGGAGTGTGCATGTTCTCCCAGTGACTGTGTGGGTTTTGTCCATACTCCTGTTTACTCCCACATCCCAAAGACAAACATGTATGTAGGCCAATTGGGCATTGTAACTTGCCCCTAATATGTAGATGAGTGGTAGAATATGGGTGATAGATGAGAATAAAATGGAATTGGTGTAGGATACATGAGTGTGAAGGTCAGCACAGCCTCCTCAGCAGCATTGAAGGATTTGGAATCCAAGATTCCACTATAGTTAACTCTTCTGAAAGTGGCAACTCAAGTAGATAAAGTAGTAAACCAAGCATATGGTGTGCTTGCCTTCATTGGCTGGGGCACTGACTAGAAGAGACAAGTTGCAGCTTTATACGACTTGGGCCACTTTTGAAATATTGCATGCAGTTCTGATCCCTCCAATACAGAAAGGTTGTGGAGGCTTTGGAGAGGGTGCAGAGGGGGTTTAATGCAACAATACCTGGTTTGGGGGGTATTATCTACAAGGAGAGGTTGGGCAGACTTTTTTTTCTGGCATGGTAGATTGAGGGGGGACCTGATAGAAATGTATAATATTGTGAGGGGCATGCGGAAGGCACTCAGAACCTTGTTTGTAGGGTGAACGACTAAAGGCGATGTGTGAAACGTTTTTACACAGAGGACGCTAAGTGCCTGGAATGCACTGCTAGAGGTGGTGGTGGAGACAGATGTGATAGTGGCATTTAGAGACTTTTGTATAAGCATGTGGATTGTGCTTGGGCAGATAAGAGTTGGTCTTGGCATTGTGTTCGGTTGTGGGCCAATAATCCTGTTCCTATGCTGTATTGTTCTAATTAATGCAGATTATGCTGGAATATTTTAAATATGTTTTGTGTCGCCTACTATGCTGTTATATACCCAATGCAACTCGTCACCGAATTCTGCAGCTTAGGAATAGGCTCTTCGGCTCACTACATCCATGCTGATCTTATTGCCCGCTTATGCTAATCCATTTGTAAGCATTAGGATTGTGTATTTCTGTGCCTTGCTAATTGCATACCTGTCTGGAAGTTGTGTAAACATTGTGGTTGTATCTAATTCCAGCATTTCCTCTGTGTTGGAAGAGGATGTTCCAGATATCAACCAGTGGGTGCTTGTGAGCATATAGAAATATCTGTACTTTTTGGGAGTGCGGAATTCTGTCTACCTTGCCTATGCCTCTAATTTTATATACCATCAGGTCATCAATTAGCATCCATCGCATCAGGGAAAACAGACCCAGCCAATCCAATCTCTCCTCATAACTAAAGTCCTCTGGTCCAGGCAATATTCCAGTTAACTCTAGTGTCACCATGTCTTTTCTACATTGTGGCGACCGGAACTGCTCACAGTACTCGATGTGTAGGAAGGAACTGCAGATGCTGGTTTACATCGAAGATGGACACAAAATGCTGGAGTAACTCAGCGGGGTCAGGCAGCATCTCTGGAGAGAAGGAATATGTGATGATTCTGGTCGAGACCATTCAATCTGAAGGAGGATCTCAACCCAAAACGTCACCAATTCCTTTTTCTCCAGAAATGCTGCTTGACCCGCTGAGTTATTCCAGCATTTTGTGTCTAACGTCACAAAATTCACTGTTTGGTCCACAAGTGCTTTCAAAAGTTGCACATAGCCTCTCAACTTTTATATTATATTATGTGAAGGCGGACATCTCATTGGCTGCCTTCTCCATCCTATCAAACTTGTATTAATACCTTTGGGGAAATTATGAAGAACCTGAAGGTCCCTCTCTTTATCCTTTATTATACATGTGGCATTTTCTGTGCCTACAACTGCCCCATGGATAATTGGGTCCATAGAGTACTCCATATTGTTTCACTATTTGATAGTTTCAAATCAAAGTAAATGATTGGTTATAATCTTCCAATGTTTTCAGGGCTCACACATAACTTTTTTTCTCTGTTTCCAGCCGGGCAACAAAGGCAGCTTTTTAGATAGCCAAATGATAGCTTAGGCGGTCATTTAAGGTGGCTTGCATGACGAGTGCGATAATGTGCTCGAAGTGCATAGTTACCCGTTGGAATTATGCTCAATGAAGTATTCACATTATTTATGCTTCAAATAAAGTCACAAACTAAACATATTCACCAATCAGGACATGATATATACCACAATGACATGCAGCAAAATTATAATACAGTATCTCAACTCTTTTTACACATTGCAATGAGTGCAATTTCTATTATTTCTTTCCACTTCCAAACAAATGTGTTGGATTATTCAGCGTATGATCAACCTCAGTGAGATCAAGCGCAGGCTTGGCGATCGCTTCGCACAACATCGCCACTCAGTTCGCAATAACCAACCTGATCTCCCGGTAGCTCAGCACTTCAACTCCCCCTCCCATTCCAAATCCGACTTTTCTGTCCTGGGCCGCCTCCATGGCCAGAGTGAGGCCCACCGCAAATTGGAGGAACAGCACCTCATATTTCGCTTGGGCAGTTTACACCCCAGTGGTATGAACATTGGCTTCTCCAATTTCAGGGTGTCCCTGCTTTCTCCCCCCCCTTCCCAGCTCTCTCTCAGTCCACTGTCTCCGCCTCTTCCTTTCTTGTTTCCACCACCCTCACATCAGTCTGAAGAAGGGTCTCGACCCGAAACGTCGCATATTTCCTTTGCTCCATAGATGCTGCCTCACCCGCTGAGTTTCTCCAACATTTTTGTCTACCCATTCACACAAGTTCTGTTAGTCCACTTTCCTCACCCACTCCCTACACATTAGGGGCAGTTTTACAGAGACGAGTTACCCTACAAAGCCTTTGTCTTTTTGATGTGGGAGGAAACCCACACGCTTGCAGGGAGAATGTGCAAATTCAACACGGACAGTTCCCGAGGACAGGATCGAACACAGATCTCTGGTGTGTGAGGCAGCAAGTCTACCAGCTGTGCCACTATATTTTGTTTTCCAACACACACAAAATTATATATTGATAACCTTGGTTACTAAAAAAAAAGAAACTATCCATTTTCAGTCTTAAATCTCTAAGTGATGCTATCTCCCCCTTTGCAGCTACTGTATGTTTTAATTCAGTTCAAGACTGTGGGGCAGTACATTGGCCATAAAGTTGCTGCCTAAAAGTGCCAGAGATCCAGAACTGATCCTGAATATGGGTGCTGTATGTATAGAGTTTGCTCCTTTTCCCTTTGATCGCATGGGTTTTCTCCGGGTGCTCTTGTTTCCTTCCACATTCCAAAGATGTGCAGGAACCTTTTCAGACCCAACCCAAAACGTAATATTTTCCTTTTGTTCAGATATTCTGCCTAACCTGTTGAGTTACTCCATCTTTTTGTGTCTATCTTCAATTTAAACCAGCATCTACAGTTCCTTCCTACACACACAATACTATATGATAGAACTTTATTAATCAGAGGAGTAAAATTGTGGGTGTGTAGGTATATATTGCGCACGCGCACATGCACACTATATATATACACACACACTGTTGTTTTCTCGTTTATAACATTGTTTACAGAATACTATGTTTATATATATATATTGCGCACATGCACACTATATATATATATATATATATACACGCGCACACACACACACACACATATACACATACTGTTGTTTTCTCGTTTATAACATTGTTTACAGAATACTATGTTTACATATTCTGTTGTGCTGCTGCAAGTAAGGATTTCATTGTTCTAACTGGGACGTGAGAATATAAAAACACTCTTGAGTCGTGACTTACGTTGCTGATGTGTGGGATGATCGGTGATCTCCGTGGGCCGAAGGGCCGGTTTCCACGCTGTATCTTTAAATTAAACTAAAAACACTAAATCCAGAGGAAATCTAAAGAAGGGTCTCTACCCGAAACGTCACCCAATTTCTTGTGTCCAGAAATGCTGGCTGCTCCATGGAGTTGCCCCGCACAATTAAAGCATGGAATAGTCTTCACCCTACCATAGTTACCCAACCAGATGCAACTAAATTTAAGGTAGCTCTTTTTTTCCCAAGAACCCTATTTTGCTTAAATCCAAGTCAAGAGAGTTATATTGTCATGTGTCCCAGATAGGAATTAAATTCTTGCTTGCTGCAGCACAGCGGAATATGTAAACATAATACAGAACAGGAGATAAAAGTTCAGTGTGTCTATATACCATAGACCATATATATATATACACACACAATAAATAAATAGATAAAGTGCAATAGGTGGTTATTTTTGGGAGTTTGGTGGTGGAGGGTCCACTCCACTTTAAATTCCATTTGGAATATTTTTGGAGGATCAGGAAACCAAGAAGCAAGAGTTACTCCAGGGAGTTTCTCCAGCTCCAGGGAGTGATACTGCATTGGTTTTCAGCAGCCAGACAGCAATGGCGGCCATATCTCCCACAATGCAAAGGGAGGGAGAAAGTGCCCGGCGCCGACCAGTTGCCGTGGCAGTGCGCATGTGCAGGGCGGCCGATGATGTGCTGGCCGTGGTTGTGCGCAGGGGGAGGATGTGCAGACCGTGGCAGTGCACATGTGCAAGGCGGCCGGCTGTGCCGGCAGATGAGCGGGCGGAGAGCGGAGAACTGGCAGCCCGGATACGGATGGCGGGCGGAGACGGAGAGTGACAGAGAGGGGGGGCCCGCTCAGAGTTGAACGATAGGTGTCCCGGGTGCTTGCCAAGCTGGGCAAAATGGCACGGCTTTTAGGTTGCCCGGCGGGACTTTAGGTGGCCATTGGCGCCCGGGCAACCGTTAATTTCGAGCCCTGGTTCTATAGATTCAGGATCAGTTCCTGTGGATTGGAGGGTAGCTAAAGTTATCCCACTTTTTAAGAGGACGGGAGAGAGAAAACTGGGAATTGGATACTGTATCAAGTTGGATACTGTCTCAATTGGATACTCTCTCAAGAGAGAGCTAGATGGGGCTCTTAAAGTTAGCGGAGTCAGGGGATATGGGGAGAAGGCAGAAACGGGGTACTGATTGTGGATGACCAGCCATGATCACATTGAATGGCGGTGCTGGCTTGAAGGGCTGAATGGCCTACTCCTGCACCTATTGTCTATTGTACCTAATACAAATCTGTATTTATTAATTCATTTGGTTTATTAATTGATCACTCTACTGTGAGGCAAAACCCATACAAATCTGCCAGTGGATGTGCTTGTTGAAAGGGTTGTTCCCGCCTGCAGATTGTAGTGCAGTCTTCTGCTTGGCAGTGCATGCTGTGCAGGTGGACTCGAGTCCAACAGGACAGCGTGACTTTGTGCAGCTCACCAACTCTGAGCCTGTGCCAGATTAACTTGCACAGATATAGCAGATCCACTTAAATGAATGGGAGAAAATTATTTGTCCACCAAAGTGAAGTTTCTATCTGATTTAGTTTTAATGTTTAAATAGTTTTGTATGTGTGTGTATTGCCTTTTGACAGGCCCTGGGTGATTTTAAATATCCTTAGCATTTACAGGTATTGGGTGACTATGAAGGTGGGTGAACTTGGAATCTGAAAGAAAAAGGAGGGTGGGAAACAAAAATAACCAGTGCAGATATAAACGGAAAGAAAAAAAGTTATTGAAAGTTGGAGAGGTCGATTTTGAGCTCCAGAAGCTGCAGTGTGCTGAGAGAAACTACACAGTGGTCTTCGAGCTTGTGTTGAACCTAATATTATTTACCTTCACTGTTTCGGCTAAGCAGTGTAATATCTGTGTGTTGTACTGTTTCAGAATGTGGTTTCCACTGAAATCGGTGGAATTCAATTCAACTGATCTGCAGTTGGGACAATTTTGAAAGTTTATTTCTGGCATGAATTTCTATCCCAATGTAAATTTATTTTTTATCTACGTTTGGGCTAAAGTGGGGAGATGTTTTGCCATTCGCCAGTTGTACACAATTGAGTGTGTTCATTATATGACTCTTGTAAATGTGCAGAAAACTAGAATTTTCTGCAAAAATGAGAGGGCTGAGGGCTTTATTCAGAGGAAGTGCAAAACAACCTTTATAAAGGAAGAAGGGTCTCGACCCGAAACGTCGCCTATCTCCTTCGCTCCTTAGATGCTGCTGCACCCGCTGAGTTTCTCCAGCTTTTTGTGTACCCTTTATAAACTATTCACTGTCTCCGCTGCCACGTGTTACATTAACATTCATCCTTTTATCCACAGTGCTGCTGGTGGTGAGATTTTTAACCAATGTGTAGCTGAGCGAGAAGAGGCCTTCAAAGAAAAAGATGTCCAACGACTCATGAGACAGATTTTGGAAGGTGTTGCTTTTCTGCACAGAAATAACGTAGTGCATCTTGATTTAAAAGTAAGTCTCACTTTATTGTAAAAATGTTATGACGACTCTTGAAATTGAAAGAAAATGTTGTCACAAGGTTGGACGCAAGCTGGCAGCTGTTTTCATATCAAATCACATGGCCATGGTCAGGAATGTGTGCATGCTTCTATCCGTTTGTGTACATTTTAACTCCTTTGATTAATTGATCAAAGCACCAACTACTGTTGTGTAAATATGGGCAAGATACAGTTCCGGAGCTTTGTTTCATTTTACACCATTGTCCTTGAGTGATTTAAATGATGCATTGTTTTGGATGTTAAATAGCTGGTGAATATAACCAAGGGCACAAATGGCTATGGTGCCGAACATGATTTAAAAATATATATATTTTGGAAAATGGGAGAATATTCAAGGATAGGGAAATAAGTGAGCAGGTCCTGGGGAGAAGACTGTTCTAACTTCTTCATGGGTTAAGGAATGTGCTATTGGGAATGCCCACGAAAAGAAAAATGAGATTATGCATTTTGTATAATGACAAAGTGGTATTTAAGATTAGAGTTTAGAGTAGTGTATGTACAGTGAAAAGCTTTTGTCGCGTGGTAGCCTGTTTTTGTGTGCTGACAAAGGGAGAGAGGAAAGATATAACAGGAACCTGGGGCAGTGTGGTGGGTATTTGAAATGATCTGCCAGAGGAAGTAGTTGTGGCAGGTACAATAACAACATTTAAGAGACATTTGGACCGGTATATGGCTAGTCAAGGTTGAGATGGATGTGGGTCAAACGCAGGTAAATGGGACTAGCCCAGATGAGCATCTTGCTTCGATGAGTTGAAGAGCCTGTTTCCGTGCTGCATAAATCTATAAGAGGATTATTGATGCTGAAAGAGAAGCCATGTAGTCCCTTTGCACGTAATGATTTAATTCAGAAGTGATTGGTTTTAGCAGAGGGCGACAGTGCAGCTGCAACTGGGCAGTCGAAGGCAAAACTATGTCTAGAACAGTCTGAATTCTGAAATAAGGTAACTCTCTCTCGAGGGAAATCAACCAGCTATTTGACACCATCAAAGGTTAATTGCTGGTAGACAAAAAATGCTGGAGAAATTCAGCGGGTGAGGCAGCATTTATGGAGAGAAGGAATTGGCAATGTTTTAGGTCGAGGCCCTTCTTCAGACTGATGTCGGGGAGGGGGGGGGGGGTGGGAAAAAGAAAGGAAGTAGGCATAGACTAGGAAGGGGGAGGGAAAGTAAGGACTATCTAAAAGTGGAGAAGTTAATGTTCATACTGCTGGGGTGTAAACTACCCAAGCAAAATATGAGGTGCTGCTCCTCCAATTTACACTGGGCCTCACTCTGCCAATGATGGAGGCCCAGGACAGAAAGGTCAGAGTGGGAATGGGAGGGGGAGTTGAAGTGCTGAGCAACCGGGCGATCAGGTTAGTTAAGACAGACTGAACGGAGTTGTTCAGCGAAGCGATCGCCAAGCCTGCGCTTGGTCTCATTGCAAAGGTTCATTGCTGCCTGCTTGCCATCAGTAGAGAAATCTAATGTTAAGTAATGTTGCATTATGGGAATGTGAATTTGGTTCATGGTGGGGGGATTCGTTGCACCAATCTAACGGGGAATATTGGTCTTTTCAATAAAAAAAGACGTTGGATTTACGATGAAAGTTGCCCAAGACTATGGATTAAATTTGGGAAAATTCATTTTGCCGCAAGCTAATCTATTTTGATAATTAATACCACATTACGTTAATTGTTATATGCACTATGGGGAGATATAGGTACAAAGAAAAAATCTTGCTGCAGCAGTATCAGAGGCACATGCATATAGATAACACATAAATTATACATTATTACATGATCTTTCTGAGAGAAAGATGGCTCTGCTAAAATTAGTACAAAAAAATAATAGAATATAAAATTGAGTGCAAGTGGTGGTCCATAGTGTTCCATTGTCAAGGTAGGATTATGGTTGTGCCGATTGGTTCAGAACCATATGTTTGCAAGAAAATAGCTATTCCTAAGCCTTGATTGTGTGGGATGTCAGTATCCTGTGTCTTGTCCAATGGTAACAGTGATAATAGGACATGACCTAGTTGGGGTTCGTTGATGATGGATGCAGTCTCCTTGAGCCAGCACCTCGTTGATGCTTCCAATGGAGGGGAGTGCTGTGCCTGACAGACCAGGCCGAGTCAAATTCTCGCAATTCTGATACACAATGCCTCTAGAAGTAACCATGCCTATTGTGGCTTCAGATCTGCAACCACAAATATCAATTCCTCTTCTGTGGTAATCTCTTGGGGTCAAAGAATAAGGGGTTGGTCATTTAGAACGGAGATGAGGAAAAACCTTTTCACCCAGAGAGTTGTGAATCTGTGGAATTCTTTGACTGTGGAGGCCAAATCTCTGGATGCTTTCCAGGGAGAGTTAGTTCTTAAAGATAGCGGAGTCAAGAGATTTGGGGAGAAGGTAGGAACGTTGTACTGATTGTGAATGATCAGCTGTGATCACAGTGAATGGTGGTGCTGGCTCAAAGGGCCGAAAGGCCTACTCCTGCACCTATTGTCTATTGTCTAAAGAAGACTTGCTTCCCTGCTCCCTACCTTTTTCTAAGCTATAAGGTGCTGGAATCTACAGACCATCATAGTGGGGCTGCAAGAGCTTAAAAGTTTGGGTGAGTGAGTTCCTTCATATGTTGAGTATTACCTACATATTCCCTGTTTGAGGTAGGTTTGAAGATCAGGACTACACTTTAGCATATGAGAATCTGAGTTCAGTAGTCTGGTAAGAGCAGGGAATAATCTGATCCTGAATCTGGTGGTGTGCTTTCAAGCTATTGTATCTCCTGCCTGATGAGGGAGGGGAGAAGAGGAAATGCCCAAGGTGAAAAATGTCCTTAATATGTTGGCTGCCTTCCCAAGGCAGTGTGAAGTGTAGATGGTCTGGCCTGTGTTATAGACTGAGCTATATTTACAATTCTCTACAATTTCTTGCGGTCTTGGATGAGCCCTTCTTGGGGATCGTTCATAATCATACTTTATTAGCCAAGTGTGTTTTGCAACATACGAGGAATTTGGTTGGCCATACAGTCATACCAATAAAAAGCAACAAGACATACAAAATACATTTTAACATAAACATCCACCACAGTGATTCCTCCACATTCCTCACTGTAATAGAAAATGAAGAAAAAAGTTCAATCTCTTCCCTTCTTTGTTCTCCCGCGGTCGGGGGCCTCGAACCTTCTCAAGTTGTGATGCATCTTTCTATGGTGCATTTGTAGAAGTGGGAGACATGCTGAATGCCCTTCATTTTCTGAGGATGTAGACGCATTGGCGTGCTGTCATGGCCGTGGTGGTCCAGGACAAATTGTTGGTGACATGAGATAATTATCTTGCAAATAATGTACTTAATCCTCTGCAGAGCTTTGCCCTTGTATTGAAATGTTTACATTGTGCAAGACCTTCATTCCAACCATATCTCGGAGGTTGCAGTTATGCCTTGGTTCAAGCATGATTGTAGACATGCAAGCACACATCACAGTTCAAAACATTGGTGTAATACTGAGTTAGGGTTGTGGCCATAGAGGTGCTGCCTTTTAAATTAAAATATTGTGGCGTCACCTGATGGTCAGACCACTTACTGTCGAACCCTCGTCAGAGGTTACGAGGACTGTCACGTGACGTCATGGGTTAAGGGAAGTGTCCTGCGACATCAGCAAATTTTACCTTGAGATCACCAGTCAACAGGAAGCTGAGCTTGAGTCAACACCGTCGCTCAGCAGCAGCAATGACTCAATATGCTATAGAGAGTCCCAACGCACATAATGTCAAACTTATCTCACCGAATAAAGTAACCGTTTGGCCACAAAGTTTGAACACTCTACACATTAGACATATTTATTCCAGGGTTCTCTGAACTAGAGTAGTTTTCCCATGTGTTTGCAAAACTTGGCAACTTTGGGAACTCCTGCTCCCTTTTAAGCAATATCGTGATTTTGAGGGTTTTGTCATTTGTTTTCCAAACCCTGCACTGTTTTGTCCTTCCTATTTCTGAAATGTCCACCACTTCTATAAACCTTGATTATTTCTGTACTCCAGTTTCACTCGCCTTGATTGTCCAGAATCTTTAATCATAGACTACTGCTGTGCCTTCAGTATTTGGTCCTACAAAGAGATAATTGTGCAGTGTTCCAATGAGGAACCGTGGATCTGCATATCATGGCAAAGGTGCAACATGTCACTGCTGCAGTTGTCATCCTTCCTCCCCTTTCTTCACTTCCTTCACCAGCATCATCATCGTTCTGCTCTCCAACGGGTCCCATGTAGCAGATGTGGATACAAAATTAATGCAATAGTTAAATTAGAAGATCTGCGTTAACAATCCAGGGACTGAGATCATCAACATGCTAGCAATTTAATTGCAATTAATAATTTGGACTTTTTAAAAAAAATGACTCTCCATTAATAATAATGAACATAAAATACTTCCGAGTCTGAAGAAGGTCTCGACCCGAAACGTCACCCATTCCTTCTCTCCAGTGATGCTGCCTGACCCGCTGAGTTACTCCAGCATTTTGTGTCTACCTTTGATTTAAACCAGCATCTGCAGTTCTTTCCTTCACATACTTCTGAGATTACTGTGTGCTCATCTGGTTCGCTAATTCAATTTAAATCTATTGTGCTTCCTGATTGTGTCTTGAGGCCCAAAACACATGTTGTTTGCTCAGCCCTTTAGTTGTATCCTTATTGCCAGATTAAAAAAAAGATAAAAATATATGGGCCATTGAACCTTACAAAGACTCGCTCCCGGATATGGGAGCTTGTGTCTGAATTGGGAGATTCATGGCTAGCAATCTGACTCAATGAATTCAACATTGCATAGTGTCCCACATTCCTCTCGCACAATCACTGCAGAGATGGTGCCATGATCTGCAGGCAAGAGAGAGCACTCCTGGATGTCTTCAACATTTTGCATCAGATGCCTCTTTTGGTGGTGAATCTGGTAGAAGCCCTTGTGGAGTCTAAAATCCTGAATTTATATTGAGGATGCCACCTATTAGAATCACAGTCATCCTAAATAGGATGTCAACTGATCTGGCATCTCCGAACTGACCACCTGAGGCACTAAGACACTAATCTACAGCAGAAATACACATTGTACACTGCAATTTAATGAATCTACATATTTTCCGATCTACCTGTTGTCCAGGGAATCAACCCTGGTTCTGCGAGGTGCACAGAGCAGGGTATTTGGGGAGTTAATGTACCTTACAATGAGGTGCGGGTGGTGAAGTTGCCGCATGGAACAGCCATACCCGCAGGCAAGCAATCCCGTGACCTGTGGATCAGGTCGAAGCCCTGCAGTTCTAGCAACCCAATCCTGAATGGTGGTGAGCAATCAAATAGCTAATGAGAGATTATGGCTTCAAGAACCTTTTAATCCTCAACAACATCAGGCATATGAGCAACAAATAAGTCCAGGAAGCATGCGCAACTAGTAAAGCTAGAAGTGCCGAGTAGATGATTCATTTCGGTTTCCTTCTGAAATTCCCCACCAATACGGAAGGTGGTCTTCATCCAATTGATTCACTCCACTGAATACCAGGAAATGACTGAGAGCACAGGATACAACAAAAGCTAATAGGCCAGGACAACATCCTTCTTGTGGTCTGTAGAAATAGCTGTATGACTAGTCAAGCTGAAGCAGTACATTAAAACCCCTCAATTACTTGACATTTGAGAAAATTGTCCATGTACTCTGTTCATAGAAAGTAGGACAAATCCAATCTGGCTCATTTCTATACACCAGGATCAGCAAAGTGATGGAAGGTGCTTCAGACTTAATTCTGTGTAGCTCAGCTGGGGTTTGCCCAACATTATGTCGGTCTAGAGTACATCACAGCCCTGGTCTAAACATGCATCGAGAGCTGAACTCTGGAGATGAGAAAAATATTGAGGAAGCATTTGACTCATTGTAACACGAGTCATAATGAAACTAAAACTGAAATCAAGGGAAATAAATGCAATGAATGGAATCGTAGCTTGCACAAAGGAAGATAGTTGGAGGCCAGTTATTCAGGCCGCATAATCCTGAGGGCGGATGCCTGACCGTTTTTAACTGGTTCACCTGCTACTATGTTTCCATCGTAATATCAGAAGTGGGGATCTCTACTGTTGATACTACTATGTCCATTTGCAACTCTTCAACAAATGAAACCGTCCATGCCTACATGAAAGAAACCTAGAAGGCATACAATAGCAATTAGTAATCATGCTATAAAATGCCAGGCCATGACCATCTCCAACAAGGGAGAGTCTGAACATCGACCTTTGACATTCAATGGCCATGTTCCCCACTATCAACATTTTGGAGGTCATCATTGACCAGAAACTAAACTGGACCTGTTGCACAAATACTTTTTACAAGAGTAGGTATAAGCCAGGTATTCACAGGTTCACAAGTTATTAGGCCATCTGGCCCATCAGGTTTACTCCACCATTCACTCATGGCTGATCTCTGCCTCCTAATCTCATTTTCCTGCATTTTCTCCATAACCCTCAGCACCCGTTCTAATCAAGAATTCATCTATCACTGCTTAAAACTTGTCTACGCACTGATTTGGCCTCCACAGCCCTCTGTGGCAATGTGTTCCACAGATTAACTACCTTCTCATTAAAGTGCTCATCATATGCTAACCCACTCATTCCTGGAATCATTCTTGTAAATCTCCTCTGGACCCTCTCCAATGCCAGTGTAACCTTGCTCGGCTATGGGGCCCAAATCTGTATTGTATTTTGCAATGAGACTTGCCTTCCCAATATCTACAAGATACATTATGAGCATGATGAAATACTCTCCACTTGCCTGGATGCTCTAACTCTTGAAGCTTAACCCATTTGAGACCGAGCAGCTTCTAATTATCTACCACTCTAAACATTTTTTCCTCCTCCCTCCATAGCTTATGATTGACTGGTTCTGTACAATGCATGGTACTTTTTCGACTAGACTGCTCTGATAGCATTTCCCAAAATCACATCCGCTCTCACCAAGATGGACGAGGGCAGCAAGCACATCACCACCTCCAAAGACTCCTCTGATTTGCACAACACCCCGACTTGGAATTGTAACAACATTTATTTGATCCTAGATCAAAGTCCTTGCAGGAACTTGCTACCCAACAAGACACAGTACTTCTCACAGAAAGATTACAATCAAGGAGGTGCTCACCGCCTCTTTTATTGAGGAAACTTAAAGATATGGAATGTATATTGGGTTTGGTAGCAAGGTGTACATCCAAAAAATAAGCTGTTTTGTGTATTCTATTAGAGCAAAAAGACAATAGGTGCAGGAGTAGGCCATTCGGCCCTTTGAGCCAGCACCGCCATTCAATGTGATCATGGCTGATCATCCGCAATCAGTACCCTGTTCCTGCCTTCTCTCCATATCCCTTAACTCCGCTATCCCTAAGAGCTCTATCTAACTCTAAAAAGGAAACGACGTAGTGGAAAAATGCAGCACTAATTCACTCAGCAATTATACCAAATGCTGAAAAATGTTTGATTTTCGTTTTGCTTGATCTAAGGTTTTAGGAGTGAAATTATGAAAATCTTTGTGATTGGGGAATGTAATGATGGATTACTGTCACTGGAACAAAATGAGAACCAGCAGATACCGATCCAAAGTTGCACTTTATGTTGTCGTTGGAACGTTAGCAGACTATCTTTGATCAGACTTTACTGGCTTTACCTTGCACAAAATGCTATTCTCTTATGTATCTATACACTGTAAATGGTTCTTTTGTCATGATGTATTGTCTTATCGCTGACTGGTTAGCACACAACAAAAGTTTTCACTGTACTTCTGTACGCATGACAATAAACAAAACTGAACTGAAATACTTTGCCACAATAAAATTGACATAATTTCTTGTTTGAAAACAGAACTATACTTGTAGGGAAAACATTGAGGGGAGAGAGTGTGCAGGAGATAGTTGAAGTGGTTCAAACAGAACAAAACATCAGACCTGACGGATTAAATGCCTGGTTTCTCATAAATAACAGTAATTCTATAATAACTTTGTGTTAAAGCCCCCGATGGTGACTAAGTGAGTGTGTATAGAATATTCATGAAGTATATGAAGAGGAAACCAAACACATAATTTTACTTCTCAGACGCCCTGGGTCAAAAAATGATTTCTATAGTTTGCAATATTCATATTTAACCCTGTATTTAATTCTATGCTACTGAAAAAAAACTAGTTATCTAGTGGCACCAAATTAAATATACAAAATCATTGATGAAACATTGTTTTCTGCTTCAAAGATAAACACAAAATGCGGGTGTAACTGAGTAGGTCAGGCAGCATCTCTGGAGGAAATATATAGGTGATGTTTCGGGTCTGGACTCTTCTTCGGCCACTTTTTGGTTTCAGGCAATTATAAAGCTGACCAGTTGAATGTAACATTTGCACATTTAAACTTAGAAAAAACTGATGGCAAATAAGAATTAAAAGGCCCTAAATACGTAGTATGTATTTCCATAGGTTCCTATGAATTTGAAGGCAGAAATGGATAAAATAAAAATACCTTTTGTACAATCTGTATTAGCCACAGGCTAAGATTACAGGATATAAAGAGCATAGATGATTATCATTTGTATTTGACCAATCGACTGTAACTGCTGTTTATTTGTAACCTTTGTAGGGCACTATAATTATATGGGAACAGGACTGGGACATTGTAATGCTTGAAGTTGATTTTTCCATTTAAGTTCCTGACTGACACCTAACCTAATTCTGTGCCTGTCATATTTCTCGAGGAATGAAAAACAATTCATCTCGCATTTAAAATGGCTAAATTAACATATGCCTGCTCTTTTTTAGGAGGGAGCACCATACCGCTATCGCCCTTTGCACAAAGAATTGTTTTTTAACTTTCCAGTGACCTGTTTTTTTAAATTGCGTTTTCTCTCCCCCCCCCCTCCACCTACCCCACCAAGACAATCCCACCAGCTGAAAGACTTCCAGCTATGACACAGATTCTTTCCAAAATTCTCAAAAATTAAATTGCCCATTAACCTTATAGTTATTATTCGAGGGAAGTTGATTGCATTTTACATAACAGTTTTTTGTAATGTAACCCCTGGAATTCTAGTCCATCTTCGCTGCATTTCCAAGACAAATATAAATATTTTATAGTTCAGTCTGATCGAAGCTTAAGAACTGAGAAAAAGGTATTCCGGATAGATCATTGATGTTATTTATTTGGGCAACATGGGACTTAGCATAGTATCTAGAGCAAAGTGTTTATTTAAAAATCTTAACAATTGTTTCATTATTAGATGGTCTCCAGTCAGTGGGAAAACAAGGTATAATAACTTAAACAGAGAGATGCAAGATACTGCAAATGCGGTAATTTTGTGCAAAACAACAAAGTGCTGGTGGAACTCAGCGGGTCAGGCAGGATCTGTGGAGGGAATGGGGTTCAATTGTCATACGTACTGAAATGAAAAAAAAAAAGAAATTCTTGCAGCACTGCAACAGGTTTCTAAATATGGTACTCAATAGATAATGTAATAAACAAGAAAATAGTTCAAAAAAAAAAATCCAATACAAAACTAATGTTCAGAGTCCCTACAGCAACCAAGGCAATTTATAGTTTGATGTTTAGTTGGTGTTTGTAATGTTCCATTGCCTGATGGTTATTGTGAAGAAGCGATTCCTGTACCTAGACGTCTTGATGGCAGGAGTGATTTTGGAGAGTTGCCAGGGTGGTGTGGGTGGTTGATAGTGGAGGGTGCCTTTCTGCGGCCATGCATCATAGATCCCTTCGATGGTGGGGAGGTTGGTACCTGTGATGGACTGGGAAATGCCACCCAGTTTTTGTATTCTCCTTTACTCCTGAACGTTCAATGTGCTGTGATGTAGCTAGCCAATGTGCTCTATACCACACATCTGTAGAGGTTCAAGGGAGCATTTGTCGGCACACCAAATCTCATGAATCTTTCTTTTAAAATCTGTTTTCGTTTTTTTTCAAAAACAAAAACAAAACAACAGAAAAAAATGATAAACATAACGATGATATTGATACATAGGGATCAGGATTACATTAACAACAGGTATAACCTAAATATGAGTCCAGTTTCAAAATACACATTGAACATAGACCTATCGGTCCCTATGTAAATATAGTTAAGCGTTTAAAAGAGAACTTGTATATATAAAAACAAAAAGATAAAAAGAAAAGAAAAAGAAAAAGAGAGAAAAAAGAGAAAACCAAAACCTACTAAACTAGAAAAAAAAAGCAAAACAGAATCTGGGCTGCAAAGAATTTCAACATTTCAAGTCCCTGTTTGTCGTCAAGTCCGTTCCACCGTATAAAGGTAAAGGAATTATTATAACAATTGGAGAGGGGATAATTTATGTTGTGTGAAAATGTTGAATAAAGTTTCCCCAAGTCCTATCAAATTTAACCAAGGGTTCAACAATGTCACTCCTAATTTGTTCTAAATTTAAACATGATATCGTTTCAGAGTACCAATGGAATGTAGTTGGAGGATTAGTCTTTCCATTTAAATAAAATAGATTTTCTGGCAAAAAATTGCAGTAATAGGTTGAGGTTGTAAATCAATACCTAAAACTACAGAAATAGTATCAAAAATTTCTTTCCTAGAGTAACTACGATATACATGAGAGAAAAAATAAAATTCTTTGTCATTTGGGTGTAGGAATCTCCAGACTTCTAACATTCCAGAGTCAAGTAAAAAATAATTCATAAGACTAGCTGATTTATTTCGAAGCACATGATCAGATGCAGATCTGTCCATCGAGGGGTTCATACAGCACTTAAAATCTCCATCCATTATCAAAAGATGTTCATTTAAATGAACACCACACATAGGAGCAGCGTCTGTTCTTCCTGATGCAGACTCCCTCCACCTCTGCTGATTAAAAAAACTCAGCAGGTGATCAATATTACTCAAGGTGCATAATGACCCCATCCTCATTCTCCATCCTCCCTCTGGCAGACTCAACTGAGAACACGTTCTGGTAAACTATGACAGCCAACGAACAATAACTTCTGCACTTAAAAACACAATCTTTTTCATTCATTTACCTAAACTTGCACTTTACTGTTTTTACTGTACTTTTTATTTATGGACAGAAGGAGATGCTGCCAAACGAAATTTCGTTGTATATTGTACAATGAAATAAAGGAATTCTAATTCAAAATTGAGGTGCAGGGATCCATAATGAACAAACAAAATCACTAAAAATAGACTCCTTTCACCTTAGCCTGTGAATTTGAATGAAACGGCTGTCCTCTCCAAAACTTAAAGAATCATTGATTGTCGTCTTTCCTTACATGAGTTTCCTAAACAAAGATAATCTGAGCATTTAGTCTACGAAGAACTTTTTTTTTAATTTCCTCTTAATGGGATGGTTAAGACCATTCACATTCCATGAAAAGAAGTTAATAACTTTATCCATATTGTTTGTAAAAATCATGTGGAATGTAAAGGGTTAATTTCTTAAAGCATAACAGTTCATCATACTGGAAGGAGAAGAATCTAAGGCGGAGCCAGAAGTGATGGCATTTAAGACATTTTTGTAGTTCAAATTCTGCCGATAGAAAAAACTAAACTGAAAGCAAAAGTCCCCCCCCCCCCACCCATGCAAAGCCCAAAACTGACCAGTAGACAGTCAGTATGCTACCTGATCCCTCCCCTTCCCCCATCTCTACTATTGACAGCACCCAACGTAAAAAGAAGGCATATTTACCACTCAATAGCCAAAACAAAGTTAATGTCATGGTTAAAAAGTGCATGTTAACTGTGAAAAACAAGAGCTTCATATTATTTATCCAAGGTCAAAATATGAAAAACAAGAACTGCTTTACATTGTTTGTCTAAAGACAGGAAATAAATCCTTCGATGGACATTTTGAAAGTAGAAGAGCTAACAAAGAAGATCTTAAAAGTTAATATATAATACCATTACATTAAATTAACAGTATCTTAGAGAAGGTAAAAGTTATGGTTTGATACCATCATACTAAAATTCTAAAAAGTAATTAAAGAATAACTCATCCAATTAAATTCTTAATCGTTTACAAAACGATATATTGTCAAAATAGGAACAATAAATCTCCAATTGTAACTTAGTCGACTATCAGTAACTCCCCGTCGCGGGTTCAGCCCCATAAGCCTCCAGAAAGCTGGAAGCTTCTTGCGGATTGTTAAAAAAATTGGTTGTTACCATTAAAGAGTCGTATACACAGTCTAGCTTGATAGAGCAAGGCCGGGCGCAATTGTTTCTTAAACAACTCAGACATTACATTATGGAAAAACTTTCTCAATCCCATAAGCTCACGGCTGTAATCAGGAACAAACCGAAACTTGCATCTTTCATATTCAACCATGCCCAACTTTTTTGCTGCTCGGAGGATATTCTCCTTCATCTGCAAAAAGTGAAACCTAACGATCAAATGTCTTGGTTTATCTTGGAGACCAGATTTTTTCCCGATCCTGTGTGCGTTATCCAAATTTGGAAGATTTTCATAGTGCTTGGTGTTGAAAGTCTCCTTTATCATTTTAGAGGTATTTTATAACATTATCCCCTTCTTGACCTTCAGGCAAACCAACAATTCGCAAATTCGGTCGACGGCTTCTGTCTTCCAGATCCATGTTTTTAATCTTGTAGTGCCCGAGTATTTTCATTCATTTTCCGTTCCAGTTTTCAATCTTCAAATCTCTTTCGTGGCCCAAGGTTCGCAAGTTATCAATTTGTTCCTTCTATTGACGAGATTCATCTTGTAACATAATCATCTTGAACTTCCTTCAATTTGCTCAAAATTCCTTTCATTTCTTCCGAACTGCAGAGTCTTGTTTTCATTTCTCCATTCATTTTCGATATTGCTTTTAAGATACCAGAATCAAAAGCTGCGCCTTCCCCACGCTCCTTCCTTGGAGAAGCTCTTTTTCCTCTTGTCTCCATCCTTTACACGATTGAAGCGTATAAACTTGTTATCAACACTTTAAGAAAGGTTAGACCGTGTCTTGAAATCAAGTAATAATAAGTAACATTGAAAGAGTGGTGAGCAAGAAGTTAAAAGTTGAGGGAGCAAACAAAGTTACAACCTTTACAGCATGCTGCCAATAGGAGAATCTCATGAATCTTAAAAGGAAGTAGAGGCATTGATGTACTTTCCTTATGATTGCGTCAATATGCCGAGTCTAGGACGGGTCTTCAGAGATGTGCATGCCCAGGAATTTCCAGTTGTTGACTGTCCACACCGCTAATGGCGGGTTTGTGGATTCTTGGCCACTGCCTTCTAAAGTCAGTCATCAGATACTTGGTTTTACTGATGTTGAGCGCAAGGTTGTTGTTCTGGCACCATTCAATCAGACTATCAATATGACCCATCATTACCCGGAATTTGTCCAACAATGATGTCGGCTAATTTAAAGATGGAGTTGTAATTGTATCTGGCTACAGTCATGAGTATAGAGTGAGTAGAATAGGGGACTGAGCAGAGTCTTGAGGTACCCCTGTGCTGATGGCTGTCAAGGAGAGTGTTCCCAATTTGTACCGATTGTGTCCCGTTGATGAGAAGTTGAGGATCTAGTTGCAAAGGGATGTACAGGGACCAAGTTCTCCGAGCTTGATAACCCGTTTGAAGGGGATGATGGTCTTGAACACCAAGCTGCAGTCGATGAATAGCAGCCTGACGTATGTTTTTATTGTCCGGGTGGTCCAGTGAAGGGCCAACGAGACAATAGACTGACAATGTTCAGGTTGGAACCATTCTTCAGACTGATAAGTAGGTTGGAGAAAGATGGAAAGGAGAGGTTGTAGCGGGCAGGTCCTTGCAAGTGATATGTGGGTGCAGGTGAAGGGGTTTTGACAAGCAAATGGGTGGAAAACATGACCAAGGCTAAAGATAAAATGGAAACAAAAGGGTATCAGATGAGGAAAAGAGGAGTGAAATGTGAAGCCGGATATGAGTGTATGGAGAATGGAGGTTTAAAGACCTCTCAGCGAATGGGAGCTGTTGAAGATGCGCATCTGGAGAAATATGTGCACTCTGGGTGATGTGGGGAGAGGGCAAAGGGGGTTTTATTTAAAATTGTAACATTCAATGTTCATACTGTTGGGTTATAGGCTATCCAAGTGGAATATGAGATGACATTCTTCGTGTGATCTCACTCTGACAATGGAGGAGGCCAAGGACAGAAAGGTCGGTGTGGGAATGGGAAGGAGAGTTTAAAGGGTTAGAAATGAGCTCCAGCAGGCCTTAGCACAGACAGTACAAGTGTTCAAACAACATAGTTGCAGTGCAGTGCGCTAAATATATTGTGTACATCCATTGTTAGAATGAAGCACTTATCGGAATCTTGGATAGACTGGGTGAGTGGGCAAATGCATGGCAGATGCAGTATAATGTGGATAAATGTGAGGTTATCCACTTTGGTGGCAAAAACAGGAAGGTAGACTATTATTTGAATGGTGACCGATTAGGAAAAGGGGAGATGCAGCGAGACCTGGGTGTCATGGTACACCAGTCATTGAAGTAGGCATGCAGGTGCAGCAGGCTGTGAAGAAAGCGAATGGTATGTTGGCATTCATAGCAAAAGGATTTGAGTACAAGAGCAGGGAGGTACTACTGCAGTTGTACAGGGTCTTGGTGAGGCCACATCTGGAGTATTGCATACAGTTTTGGTCTCCTAATCTGAGAAAAAACATTCTTGCCATAGAGGGAGTACAGAGAGGGTTGACCAGACTGATTCCTGGGATGGCACGACTTCCATATGAAGAAAGACTGGATAGACTTGGCTTGTACTCGCTGGAATTTAGAAGATTGAGGGATGATCTCATAGAGACTTACAAAATTCTTAAGGGGTTGGGCAGGCTAGATGCAGGAAGATTGTTCCCGATGTTGGGGAAGTCCAGGACAAGGGGTCACAGTTTAAGGATAAGGGGGAAGTCTTTTAGGACCGAGATGAGAAAATCGTTTTTCACACAGAGTGGTGAATCTGTGGAATTCTCTGCCACAGAAGGTAGTTGAGGCCAGTTCGTTGGCCATATTTAAGAGGGAGTTGGATGTGGCCCTTGTGGCTGAAGAGATCGGGGGGTATGGAGAGAAGGCAGGTACAGGATACTGAGTTGGATGATCAGCCATGATCATATTGAATGGCGGTGCAGGCTCGAAGGGCCGAATGGCCTGCTCCTGCACCTAATTTCTATGTTTCTATCTTCTGCCCAGATTCTTCAGTCTGGGTTCTGTAGTCAATTAAAATATTTTCAGTTCAGTATACTAATGTATTTACATTAATGTATTTTGAATTATTGTACCAGAGCATATGATTTTAAGTATGGGAGGAATGGAGAAAATCATATGTGTTTGGGAAAATAAAGGCAGCAAATATGTTAATTCAGCAGGAGTGATACAATAACACTTCCATATATTCCTGAAAAAGGTGCACGTGCAACGTTTAAGCATGCACCTTGTTTGTTTGTCAATTGGAAAACTGGTGTAGCAAGGCCTTTTGAACTTGCAACTGACCAATAAATCCTAAATTTTAAGGTTGTGGCAATGTTACCAAGTTAAGCTTGCTTTCAAATTGCAATTATTTTATATTTGTGCTCTACATTGGTAATGCATGTATAGAATTATTAAATTAAAGCTGCTGTTTTTATTAGTACTGTATTTATTAGTCCAGTTATTCCTCTCCCAATTGCTACCTAATAGTCTATGCTGTGCTTCCATTACAGCCTCAAAATATTCTTCTGACGAGTGAAACACCCCTGGGAGATATTAAAATAGTTGATTTTGGCCTTTCGAGAAGAATCAGTAATAATGAAGAGCTAAGGGAAATCATGGGAACACCTGAATATGTTGGTAGGTAATCCACGTTCACACTTACTGGAGCTACAGCTGCATACCTTGAAGAATCTATGAACCCTCCAAAACCATGTCATATGTTTCATTGTGTCCGCCTTCACCTACTTGATCTCCCAGTTGCTCAGCACTTTAACTCCCCCTCCCATTCCCAATCTGACCTTCTGTCCTGGGCCTCCTCCATTGTCAGAGTGGGGCCCAGTGCAAATTGGAGGAACAGCACCTCGTATTTTGCTTGGGAAGCTTACACCCCAGCGGTATGAACGTTGCCTTCAAATAGCCCTTGCTTTCCCTGTTTCTCCATCCCCTTGCCAGTTCTCCCACCAGTCTTACTGTCTCTGACTACATCCTATTCCTGTCCCACCCACTCCCCTGACATCAGTCTGAAGAAAGGTCTCTGCCCAAAACTTCATACATTCCTTCTCTCGAGATATGCTGCCTGTCCCGCTGAGTTGCTCCAGCATTTTGTGTCCACCATCCTTTTAATTTACTGAGTTCACATTATAAATTACAAAAAAAAACACTCTTGGAGAATTTCTCCTCAGCAGGTATACAACAGAGGAACGGCACTTGGCCCATTGTGTGTATGCTATCTCCTCAGTAGACTAATTCCTTTCTTTCTCCATAGCACTGCATGAATACTTGATTAAGTGTCTTTTCGGAATGCTGCAGTTGGATTTATTTCACCATCCTCTGTTACTTTGTTGTTGAACAAATTGCCATGCTCTTTAAAAAGACACATTTGTTACATCTAATCATTATTTGGGGGGGGGGGGGGTCGGTTTATTATTGTCATGTGTACAGTGAAAAGCTTTGTTTTGCATGCCATCCAAAGAATTCAGGTATATCATAATAAATACAATTAAGTCCGTTTCAAGTTAGATAGAGCAACGGGCAAGATACTGAGTGCAGAATATACTGTGCCCTCCATAGTGTTTAGGACAAGGACCCATCATTTATTTATTTGAGATTTGTTATAGAAAAAATCTCATCTGGTTAAAGTGCACATTGTCAGATTTTAATATAGGCCACTTTGATAAATTTTGGTTTCACCATGTAAAAATTACAGCAATGTTTATACATAGCCCCCCCCCCCCCCCCGCCCACCCATTTCAAGGCACTATAATGTTTGGGACACAGCAATGTAATGTAAATAAAAGTAGTCATGAAGTTTGTTGCATATCCTTTGCATGCAATGACTGCTTTAGTCTACGATTCATGGACATCACCAGCTGCTGGGTGTCTTCTCTGGTGATGCTCTGCCAGGCCTGTATTGCAGCCATCTTCAGCTTATGCTTGGTTTGGGGGCTAGTCCCGTTTTCTCTTCAGCATCTAAAAGGCATGCTCAATTGGTTTCAGATTGACTTGGCCACTCAAGAATTGACAATTTTTTAGCTTTGAAAAACTCCTTGGATGCATTTGGAGTATGTTTGGGATCATTGTCTTGGTGTACTACCTCCATCGTGCCAGTGCCAAAACACTCCACTGCGGCGAGCCTCAACGACTTACCGCCCAGTTGCACTCACCCCTATCATCGCCAAGTGCTTTGAAAGGCTGGTCATGGCACACCTCAAATGCTGCCTACCTCCCACTCTGGATCCCTACCAGTTTGCATACCGCAAGAACAGGAGCACGGATGATGCCATCTCAATGGCACTCCACTCCGCCCTCTCCCACCTCGACAACAGAAACACTTATGTGAGAATGCTGTTCATCGACTACAGCTCAGCATTCAACACCATTATCCCCTCGAAATTGATCGCCAAACTCGATGACCTGGGCATCAACCCCATCCTCTGCAATTGGTTACTGGACTTTCTAACCAACAGACCACAGTCTGTTAGGTTGGATAACCACTCCTCTTCTACACTCACCCTGAACACTGGCCGCACCCCAGGGCTGCGTGCTGAGCCCCCTCCTCTACTTCCCTCTTCACCTACGACTGCATACCTGTACATGGTACCAACACCATCATCAAGTATGCAGATGACACGACGGTGATTTGGCCTCAACAGCGACAACGATGAGTCGGCCTACAGGGAGGAGGTTTCAGCTCCTAAACAGCATGGTGTGCCAACAATAACCTGGCCCTCAACTCCAAGAAGACCAAGGAGCTCATTGTTGACTTCAGGAGATCGAGAGGCTGCACGCACAACCCCATCCATATCAACGGGACGGAGGTGGAACGTGTCTCCAGCTTCAGGTTCCTGGAGGTCAACATCTCCGATGACCTCTCCTGGACCCACAAACACATCCTCGCTGATCAAGAAGGCTCACCAGCGTCTCTTCTTCCTGAGGAAACTTAAGAAGGTCCACCTGTCTCCCCAGATTCTGGTGAACTTCTACCGCTGCACCATCAAGAGCATCCTTACCAACTGCATCACAGTATGGTATGGTAACTGCTCTGTCGCCGACCGGAAAGCTCTGCAGAGGGCCGTGAAGATCACCCAACGCATCACAGGCTCCTCACTCCCCTCCATTGAGTCTGTCCATAGTAAACGATGCCTGCGCAGGGCACACAGCATCGCCAGGGACAGGTCACACCCCTGTATATGTATATGTATTACTTGTTTATTCACCCTTCGGAGATACCAACTACATTTCGTTGTCTCTGTATTGTACACTGCACAATGACAATTAAGGATTGAATTGAATTGATTGAATTGTATTAACAGCCGGCCAATGTGTTTTGAGGCATTTGTTTGAACTTAAGCAGATACGATGTGTCTATACACTATATCAATGAAGATAAGTGAGCCAGTATCTTCAGTAGCTGTACATGCCCAGGCCATAACACCCCCACCACCGTGTTTCACAGATGAGGTGGTATGCTTTGGATCTTGGGCAGTTCCTTCTCTCCTCCATACTTTGCTCTTGCCATCACTCTGATATACGTTAATCTTAGTCTCAATCTTAATCTTAGTCTCATCTGTCCACAAGACCTTTTTCCAGAACTGTGGTTGCTCTTTTAAGTACTTCTTGGCAAACTGTAACCTGGCCATCCTATTTTTGCGGCTACCAGTGGTTTGCATCTTGCAGTGTAGCCTCTGCATTTCTGTTCATGAAGTCATCTGCGGACAGTGGTCATTGACAAATCCACATCTGATTCCTGAAGAATGTTTCTGATCTGGTCGGAGAGGTGTTTTTCTGTATTATAGAGAGAATTATTCTGTAATCATCGGTGGAGGTCTTCCTTGGCCTGCCAGTCACTTTGCGATTAGTAATCTCACCAGTGCTCTCTTAATGATGTTCCAAACAGTTGATTGTGGTAAGCCTAAGGTTTGGCTGATGTCTCTAAAAGGCCTGTCGCACGGTGCGAGTTGACCCACGAGTGACCCCGAGTTTTCACTTGCGGTAATCACCTACAATTAACGTAGCGGGAATGTCGGAACTAGCGCGCGCAACATAGCGACTCGTGGCGCTAACGGCAGGTACCCGTGAAACTTGTTAACTCGTGAAAAAATTCAAGCATGTTTGAGGTTTTCCACGAGTCAAATTTACTGTTCAAGTTAAAAATTGAAACATTTAAACTCGTTGTAATAACGTAGTGGCCCGTGCGTTTACCTTAGTGACTCGTGAGTCTACCGTGGGCACTCTTTAACTCAGCGGGCAGGCAGCATCTCTGGAGAGAAGGAATGGGTGACGGGATGACATTTCCAAATTTCTCCAGCCACATGTGTTCACTTTTTGTCAACCAGCATCTGCCGTTTCTTGTATATGACATTATTTGTATCCGTGACAATTGATTGTCGCTCCCTTCAGTTTCCCAGGGGGTCGGGACTTGAGTTGGGAGGGAAAGGTGGGTGGGGGGGGGGGGGGGTGGTGTTTCACTAAATGCTTTAAAAAAAACTTTGTTATAGATTATCGACAATTTTAAGTTGAGTATGGACAAATCCAACGAACCACACTACATTATTCTTGAATAGATAACTTTGAATTCATGATTTTAAAAAAAGGGACCAACATCTACAGTGCCTTGTGTCTTGGCAATTCATGATTCTCCACGCTGGGCAGAGAATGGGATTTGTAAGCGGCTAACTTCATTCTAACACTTGGAATGTCACATTGGCGGCACAGCAGTAGAGTTGCTGCCTCACAGCGCCAGAGACCCGAGTTCAATCCTGATGACTGGTGCTGTCCGTACGGAGTTTGCACGTTCTCCCAGTGACCACGTGGATTTTTTCCGGGTGCTCTAGTTTCCTCCCACATTCCAAAGACGTGCAGGTTTGTATGTTAATTGTCGTCTGTAAATTGCTCCGCAGTGTGTAGGATAGAACTAGTGTCCGGGTGATTGTGGTCAGCATGGGCTCGGTTGGCCGAAGGGCCTCTTTCCACACTGTATCTAAACTAAAGGCCTTGAAGAAGAGTCCCGACCCGAAACGTCAACTATCCATTTTCTTCAAAGATGCTGCCTGGCCCGTTTAGTTATTCCAGCACTTTGTGACTTTTTGTGATAAGTTAATGCTTCAACCCTTTCTCGAGGAATGGGAATTAGGGGAAGCAGTAGGAAATATGTTGCTTGGCATTTAAAATAAATAGATTGGTCAGTATAGTAATTATTAAGTCAAAGTTACAGTTATGTAAGTGCAACTGTGGTAAAAATGAGGAGGGGGTGGGGTAATCAGGGGAACAAATGTATAATTAACTGATCTGGAAAACGAGCAGAACGACTGGACGAGGGTTTGTTTGATGCCCAACACAAAATGCTGGAGTAACTTGGCAGGTCAGGCAGCAACTCTGGAGAGAAGGAATAGGTGACTTTTCGGGTCGAGATCCTTCTTCAGAAGACGAGCCTTTATCCGAAACGTCACCTATCCACGTTCTCCAGAGATGTTACCTGATGTTACCTGGCCGGGTTGTTACTCCAGCTTGTTGCGTCTGCCTTCCGTCTAAAGCCTTGGGATCGTCGCCGACGTGAAGACGGTGCGAAGCCCCCGCGCCCGGTGCAATGGGCGGGGAGCTGGAGAGGGGAGGGAAGGGGTCACACACATGGCCGTGAAGCAGAGGGGTGGGGGTGGGGGTGGTGACAGATAGGGCCAACAATGAGATGGAGAAAGACAGAAACACCGACGTGTAAAGGAGACCTACAATAGCGCACGATCTCTCTCGCGTTATGGCGGGTGATTGTCGCCTGCCCGCTGTTTCTGACCCTAAAGCCGTGGGATCGTTGCCCTTTGTGTTCGCGTGGAGGGGGAGGGGGCTATTGTGCTGCTTGATTGCCCCCTGCTATCCCAGGGACAGGGAGACACAGCGGCTTTTGAGACTGGTGGGCAATCACTATCAAAGTGTCTGCCCACACAGTCAGTACACCTCTCCTACACTTGTCTCCCGCACTAAGATCATCCCGCAGAGAATGATCCCAGCCTAACCCAAGAGCCTTGTCACCCCAATTAATGACGCCCGTGCACCCCCCCCCCCCCCCCCCCCCCCCCCCCCCCCCCCCCAACCTCCCTCCACCTCAACTTGCGCCTGGGCACCAAAGCAGCTCAGGAGGCGAACCCTGAGCTCCGTCTCCCAACAATCTGATGTGCAACTGATGGGAAAGAACAGCGGCTGCGGCCGGTTGGCTAGCACCCGGCATGGACTTCTCACCCTCACACACTTCATTCACGGTTGGCTCAAGAGTAACGGGAGAGGAACTTGGTACTCGGGAGAGGAACTTGGAACGTCGCAGAAATGACATACCCGTGGGAATTCGGTTAAACACTTGAACATAAACTTGGAATCTCGTGCATAACCAGGAGTCTGTTTTTTTTTCTTTAACTTGGGGTCACTCGTGGGTGGACTCGCACCATGAGACAGGGCTTTAACAGTTATATTCTTGTTTATCAGTCTCATAATGGCTTCTTTGACTTTGGTCCTTTGGTCCTCATGTTGATAAACAGCAATAAAAGTTTCCAAAGGTGATGGAAAGACTAGGTGCTGTGAGCTCTCTTATACCTGCATCAAGGTGGCATTTAAGCACACCTCAGCAATTACAAACTCCTGTGAAGCCATGTATCCCAAATATGATGGTGCCCTTCAATGGGGGGGGGGGGGTGTATACACACGGCTGTAATTTCTACATGTGAAACTGAAATGTATAAAAATGGCCTTTAATAAAATCTGACAATGTGCACTTTAACCACGTGTGATTTTTTTTAATATTACAAATCTCAAATTGTGTAGTAGAGGGAAATAAACAAATGATGGGTCTTTAAGTATTGTTTTTTAAGTATAAAATCTTAAGTATTAAAAGTATTTTGTCCCAAACATTATAGAGGGCACTGTAGTTCTCTGCATTGGAATTAGTTCCATGACAAAGTCGAATGCCCACAATGGGCTAGAGGTGAATTGGACAGTTCCCAGGCAGATGGAAGGACTGTTCAGAAACCTGACAAGAAATGATGAAACTGTTCCAGAGTCTGAGTCACTCTCACAGAGAGTCGGGTGTGAGCAAGAGAAACTGCTGCAAGCTGCCACAGGTTGAGGCAGGTATCATAATAATACTTAAAAAACACTTAGGTAGGAAAGGTTTAGAGGGACATGGACAAAATGTGGGCCAATAGAACTAGCTTGGCATGGAGGAGTTGTGCTAAAGGGCCTGTGACCATATGGTATACTCTGAAATTAAGTTTAGCTGTAAAAATGGACATAATGTTAAATAACAGTTCCGGTACCTGATGTTTCGCTCTGTTGACATAAAATATTTTTAGAACATTCAGAATGTTTTCTCCCTTTTTCAAATTGGGATCACATTTGCTATCATTTGATCCATAGGAACTATTCTAAATCTGTAACATCATGAAAGATAACAATGTCTCTACGCTTTGTGATGTCCTATGTTCATCTTTAAATCTGTTATTTTCCTCCATTTGCAGCTCCTGAAATTTTAAATTATGAACCAATTAGCACTGCAACAGATATGTGGTAAGTAGAATTCTAAGCGTAACCTTAAATCTTGACGCAATCTTGGTCGAACTGCTGCTGATAGTTTTTCTCTCCAGGAGTATAGGTGTTCTTGCATATGTCATGCTGACGGGGATCTCGCCTTTCTTGGGAGATGACAAGCAAGAAACTTTCCTCAACATTTCTCAGATAAATCTCAGTTTTACAGATGAAGATTTTGAGCATGTCTCCAAACAGGCCATAGACTTCATTAAGTCACTTCTTGTAAAGGAACCCGAGTAAGTTGTTATTTTCATTGTTTTCTACATTTTACTGATGCGATTGTCAAATGTTTTGAAGCCACCCTAGATGACAGCACCTTCTGTTTAGTTTGGAGCTACAGCGCACCGGGTCCATGCTGACAAGCAATTCCAGCACTAACACTATCTTACACACACACACACCACGGACAATTTACAATTTTACCAAAGCCAATTAACCTAGAAACCTGTACATCTTTGGAGTGTCGGAGAAATCCCTCGCAGGTCACAGACTCCATGCAGCCAACACCCGTAGTCAGTATTGAACCCAGGTCTCTGGTGCTGTAAGGCAGCAACTCTACTGCTGTGCCACTGTGCTGGCCTTGGTTTATATTTTGTATCTCCAGGTCAGTAGTACTGACTTGCACTGATATAACCATTATCTTTTGTCTTTAGATGTTGAGCCTATGGTTCAAAATGTTTTAGTGATTTTTATGGTTGACAACTGAAACTAATTTTTAATTTTGTTCCAATAAGCTGCAATGAGTTCCTAAGACCCCATTTTTATTATTATTTTTTCAAACGTGCATGAAATAAAAAGGGGTCCATGCGAAAGCAGAGTAATTATATTGCTAGTTTGTGCTGCTCTTGTGCAATTAGATTGGCGTATTGACAGTTTACAAGTCTGTGCTACTCAAAACTCCAAAGCTAATTGCACTCTGCTTCTTTCTCAATCTTCTGTCTTTATTTTCTTCAAACATTTTTTAAAGGTGCTGACATATTTGCCTTAGGATCTCTTTGTTGCAAAACATTTTGTTCACAAACAAATCTGGGAAAGTAATGTACTTATCATACCCTGAATACAACCATTACTGTATTCACCGCTCTAGTGAAATTAGGGTTGTAAACATCTATCCTCATCCATTGTATGCCATTCTTACCTTCATAGAATCATTGAGCCATCCAGCACCAAACAGCCCCATGGCTCACTATGTATATGCCGGTCAAGTTGGCTTTCTGGGCTAGTCTTATTTTTCTGCATTTAGCCCATATAGTCCTCTAAATCCTTCCTATCAACATCTCTGCTAATCTCTTTCATCCTAATTTGTGTATGTTATATGCCTCAAAAGATTTAATCATCTTTCCCTAACAATTAAAAAATTCTGTACTTTTTTTTGCAGTTTAACTAATAAGTTATATTAATTTATTAATTATATGCTATTTTTATACTCAAACATAATATAATGAACTAGTATTTTGGCCATCTTGCCTTTCCAAGTTTGTTGCCAAAATAGCATGGTCTCTACTAATCCACACCCCCTTTATTTAATGGAATTAGGGTTGCAACTATCTATCCTCATCTGCTCTTATCATCATAGCATCATAGAGCTATACAGCATGAAACTGGCCCTATTCACTCATATAAAATTGCATTGCTGTCTAATTTGTGTCCATATAACATTGTGAATCCAGCTCTTTCTCCATTCCACTAACTAGTCCTTATCTTCAGGAAGTCTTCATAGATTACTACAGCACTATTTTTATTTTATTAAACAAATTTTGTGATTGTGTTTTTAATGCTCCAAAACAAGTTATCTTCTTACAACCTGGTAAGAACTCTTGAGGAACACCTCAACCTTCCTCCACTTCCAGCAGTGTGTGTGTGGTGACATGCCCCATTGCCTGTTATTTAATTGTGTGCATTTTTGCAGAGATGTTTAACTTATTTCTGCTTCATCTATTTTCTTTGCCAGAGAACGAGCTTTAGCTGAGGAGTGTCTTGAACACCCATGGATGGCACACGAAAATGATGAAACTGGATTTAACACTGACAGCCCAGTCGGCCCCCTCGAATCCACAGTTTCAGAAGAATCAGACAGGCAAAGTCAAGAAACTGAGGAGCTTATTGTCATGGCATCATACACACTGGGACAGTGTAGACAGTCGGAGAAAGAAAACCTAAAAACGGACCAAAAAGCCATTTCCAAACGCTTCAAGTTTGAAGAGCCCTTCAACACCTTACAGGAGATTTCGGGAGAGTTTATCTATTGAGTAATGAGATGAAGCACTCTATATTTGACAGTACTTTTTATTTTAATAACAAACTCTATCACAAAAGACTTCAGTTTCCTCTGCGGATATTCAAGTAGACAAAATTTAATGTCCAAACACCAAAAACGAATGTGCCTATCTTATGGATTTAATATGCGTGTAATGCTCAGACTAAAGCCAAACAGAGAGCTGTAAGAGGTAGTATATAATTGATGAACATTTCAAGGTGCATGGTTTCACAAAAGGTGGCTAGCTGTGTATTGTGGGGAAATTATTGGTTCTATTTGCACAGTGGGTGGTGACTGATTGTGGGAGCTGTTGAATAAAAGTTCTGAATAGATCCTTTAAGCCTTACAGTTAGCAATATATTTTAAACGTGCAATACTTGTGAATAATGCACTTGATACTTTGTAGGGAATCTGAAAATACCTGTTTTCCGCGAAGAAATGTTCACAAATAATGCACGTTTGACATTGTTACAAACTGGAACTATTCGCAACATTCCTTAATTTTTTTATGTACATGATTTGTACAACTAGAGTTGGTGTTCTTGATGGCTTTTGTCATAGTTGATTTATATTACTCTTTTGAATAATATCGTTTGTGTATGTATTTTTGTTCAAATAGTTTTTATGATATTTTGCTCAAGATTCCAATGATAGGTGCAGCTGTTTGTGCCTTGCAGATTAGAAATTAATATAGTATTCATTATACAGATGACTGCAAAATAGCTTAGTTAAATATACAGCGATTTGTTGGTAACCTGGATAACTTTTTGGAACAATGAACAAATCTTGTTGGTTTTCATTAGTTAGAAAGCTTTTACGAAATCACTTTTCTAAATACCTTTATTTAACGTGCATAAAATGAAATGCCCATACTACTCTCTGCAGGCAATTGGATACAGTACAATACTTTATTGCACTGTACAGTGCAATAGTCATTACAGGAGGCTTGTCTCAAGAGGTTCACGCTAATGGATCAGGCAAAAAGTTCTGTTCAGCAGCTGGTGTTCATGCCAAGTTGTATTTATTCCAATTCCTAATTGTATAGCACAAATGTATAATCTTTTGCAACACTCTCCCTGTCTTTTAAACAAAAACTTGGGGATCCCTGACCACAGTCACGTTTTAATTATGTTTTTAAAAAGTAAAGATTTTTTTAAGGTGATCTTAGTCTTGAATCTTAAGTTTATCTTAAATTCAGTTTTTGTTAATTTCCTCACATCTCCTTACCCAATACCAGTTCACAATAAAGTGCTGCTCATTCTCATACAGACGTTAACCTGAAAATGAGCAGCTAGATTGAATATTTGGTTCTTTTCAGGCTCTGAAGTGTTTAATCTGGAACTTCCAGTCTGCAGGATTCATCTGCAAGTGGTGCTCAATACATTCTTATCTGAAACGACATTCCTTGTGCTACTGAAAATATGTTTGTTTCTGTATTTAAAAAATCAGCCAGTTCTTGATGTAAATTTCCCTCTGAGTTTAAGGTAGCAATATTTTCTTGATTATCTTGTTTTCTGAACAATGTTGTGTTGAACTTTGCCTTTATGTACAGGTCAATACTGTAAAATTAATCAACTGCTAGCCAGTGCTTGTACCTATGATATTTTGAAACCATATTCTACGAGGGAAAATACAGCAGTTTCTGTATTTTCATCAAAGATGTGTATAATTCCTTTAATAAACATATCTGGATGCTTGTTGATTTTTTTTGTTGTTGTGTGGTTTACTACCATTGTTGAGTATGTGACAACTATTAAGGAGTTTGGCACTCATAGAGCTGAATCATGCTGGACCCAGACTTGTGTTTTTCTGGAAGGTGTACTGCAGCTGAGGGGAGTTAGCAGGATGCCTCGGGCAGCAAAATGCCGAACTCCAGTCCTGAGAATGCACTCTTGCCTCGCTGCTGTCAAAGACATTTGAAATATTTTTTTTAATATCTGACATTTAAAAGCTATTCAAATATATATTTTTTAAACACTATTCACAAAGAATAAAAAGTGTAGTAACCTGTGCAGTTTTATCCTCAGGATTACAAATTGTGTTCAATGATGAGCCTGTACCTGGCTTCCAGCTGATCTTGGACCTCTGCATTTCAACACGCAAGCATGGAAATCCAAGATGTCCTGGACATCATGGAACTGCAAGTCGCAGGTAAGCACTGTTTTGACCAATACAAATCTGCAGATGACTTGTCTATCTACTAACCAGGATACTTGATTGGTACTTTAGCATTGTAAATAATATCTGGGCTAATTCTTGATTGAAGGATCTCTGTCATGTACTTTTGTGCCTCACTTGAGTCCACTGCCAGAGAATGGAACTGCTTGGGAATGATTCAAGCTATTGTGGATAATAATTGTCTAAATCTGTTGCAACAGGTCTAAACAAACAGCAAAACTGGACTATTGATTTTCAGTTTTTTATGGTAGCAAGTACTGTACTGATAACCAAGTGAAAACTTCCAGCTAGACACACATGGTTAACTAATGCTAGGCACATTACTTTCAGGTTTGAAACCTCATTTACATTTTTTTTAAACAAGCTACGGACACTAAACATGAAATTTGCTGATTTTTCAACATTCTTAGACCCACAAGACTGTGCAAAGCTCTGCACCAAACTTGGGCGGTGGGGGCAGGGAATAATTATGGTCCCCTCTTTATGGTCCTGCTTAAATGACTGAATAGCCACACTTGACCATGCTCAGCTGCTCACCCATTTAGCAGATAAATGGTTAACCTCTCCATCAATGTCAACAAGGCAAATAAGATGGTTATCAACTTTGGGAAACATGGTGGTGTACATGCCCCAATTGGCACCAATGGTGCCAAAATAGAATGGTTGAGAGCTTCAACTTCCATCGCAATAATATTACAAACAATCGGTTGTGAACCAAACACATTGATCCGATGGCCAAGAGGGCACAACACCTCTACTTCATTAGGAGACCGAGGGAATTTGCCATGTCTCTAATGACTGACAAACTTCAATAGATGCACCATTGACAGCATACTGTCAGGTTGCATCACAGATTGGTGTGAAATTAGCTCTGCCCAAGATTGCAAGAAATTGCAAAGAGTTGTAGATATAGTCCAGTCCATCATATGGATCGGACTCCCCACCATTGACTCCATCTACACATAACACTGCTTTAGAAAAGCAGCCAACATTATGAAAGACTCTCCCACACCGCTTATTCCTTCTCCCTGCTCCTGTTGGGCAGAAGGTACAGAGGTTTTAAAGCATGCACCACCAAATTCTGAAACTGCTTTTTCCCCTGTTACCAGGCTTTTGAATGATCTTTCCATAAGCTAGCGAACTGTCCAATTCATTGTTTATCCCATTGAGGACATTGGACTGTCTATGGAATTGATGCACTACTATGCTGAGAACTGTATCCTGCACTCTATCTTCTCCTTTCTAATTGCATTTGACGATTGTATTTATGGAGAGTGCTATCTGCATATGATGAAAGAATGGGTCGACTGGGCTTGTATTCACTGGATGAGAGAAGATCTTATAGAAATATAAAATTCTTAAAGGATTGTGCAGGCTAGATGCAGGAAAAATGTTCCTGTTGTGTGGGAAGATCTCATTGAGCAGTATTAAATTATGAAGGGTCTGGGGAAAGTAGAAATTCCTTTGGCATACAGGTTAGAAACCTAGGGATGTAGATTGAAAGTAATTGGTAGATGGATGAGGGAAGATAACAAAAAATAACGAACCTTGGTCGATAGAGGTCCAGCACTCATTGCCCAAAAGAGTGGTGGTAGGAGAAATCCTCATCGCATTTAAACAGTACTGGAATGTGTATTTGAAGAGTAACGAAGAGCGTATGTATCTGGTGTTGGAAGATGGAATTAGCCTAGGTAACACTCTATCAAGTACTACAGATTGTAAATTTTCCATAATTCTAAACATTCATTCCCTCTACCACTCTCATACTGTGAGTGTCATCTATAAAACACATTTACTCACCGAATAAGACATCTCCGAAACTGCTTGTATAGTTTTCCCAGATAATCGTCACAATCTTTTGGTGCACTTTATTTGATGCTGGTATCTGCAGTTGAATGAGTGCACACCATATAAATCTTCCTCTAAGAGAGCAGTATACTTTCAAATGGTGATCAAGCTTTCTTTTAAATTTATTTCCCAAAACTTGGCTCTGTTATTGCTTGATTATCCTTCCAAGTTCTTCTAGATCTCGGTCGAATATTTCATGAGAATATTTTTTGTTTGAGTCTGAAAGATGAAAACCATTTAATATTTGCAAATTGGCCAAGGAAGTATTCTCTACAAATGAGTATAAGTAATGTCCTTTCCATTCCTGAGCAGTGTAACAAAGTACTTTCTCTTTTGCACAATTTTGAGTTTATTATAGTCGGGTATTTTAATTAAGGTAACCTGTACTTTACAGAATTGTCATTTAATGCTAGAAGATTGTGTCTTGCTGGACAAGAAGGATATTTGCATTAAACTGTAATTGAAAACCCAGTCGTCTTAGAATTTTACAGTAATTTCTGGATGAACCAGTGCTCAATCTTCACCAATCATTTTTAAATTATTTTCTACATATCAGAAGGTGAGCACCTTTTGAAGTTTATAGATATATGAAATTGGCATCCTGTTACCACCAGGACTGTTCATTTGATTAAGTCCGAAAAACACTTTTGAAAGGCATTACATATATATTAGCTTTGGTCTTCATCCTTGGTCACGGAGAAAACTGAAAAGTGTTGGCCATCGAGCAATTGTAAAATGGCCTCTTGTAGAAACCATCTGCCAAAAAAGGAGAATATGGATAAAGTTATAACTAATAATTCTTCAACAAAATTATGTTCCTTCATTAAAGTATGTTTGTTGAGTTATGGTTACACAGGTGTTACCAATCATCCTGGTGGTTACTTTTATGAATGAATGACTTGTACAGCACCTATTTATCCAGGGAGGGCCACCACAACCAAACTCAATCCTTAACTGAAAAGAATTCTGATAAAGTCAACTGGTCACCATCCCTCAAAATGTAGCTCTGATCAATGATAGGTGAATTATCTGCATACTAACATCAGATGTATGACCTCAAAAACTGATTTCCAAGTACAGAGAGAAAATGCTCTATGGCTATTCTCTGTGTCCTTGGGGAAAAATGTAACAGCCAAGAGACTAGAGTGTTTAATAGTTGTACGTACTGAAATGGAACAATGAAATTGTTACTTGCAGCAGCATAACAGGTCTGTAAACACTGTACTCATAGATAACACAATTAACAAAGTTCAATAATTTTTTTTAAAGCTATTAGTGCAAAACAAGAGCATGGAAATCCCTCAACAAAGACTGCTCATACTGGAGAAGGAATATCCAGAAACCTTCCAAGGTGCAAATAATCCAATCAACCCATTCAGGCCCCACAAGTGGTGGGTCTGTAGACCCCACAAAGAACAGAAGATTTTATATGGCTGAAATCCCACATGGGAGATTTGTTGAAAAAGAGTGGGGCCTTTGGGGTGCAGGGCAAGTTGGCAAATTTGCTTGGCAATAGGAGACGGAGGGTAATGGTAGACGGTTGTTACGAATGGATGCCTGTGACTAGTGGTGCAACACTTGCTTTGTTGCTGTATCCTTGCTGTTTGTAATATGTGGACAACGTGGATGTTGAAGACATGATCAGTGAGTTCACGTGCTGTAAAGATTCACTTTCAAGTAATGACTCTTAATAAATATAATTCTGGGATTTTCCCAGAAAGGCAAGAATTGGGGGGGAAAAGAAAATAATTCAAGACAATTACAGTGGAAATTACCAGCAAAACAGTGCCTAAGCCTCAAAATGATTGCACTTCAAAATAATTGGAAAAATATAAAGCTATAAAGTTTAACACATTTAATTGAAAGAACAAAATTGTGACAACTTAAGTGCTATGTAAATTAAAGTCATAAATTGTCAGATACTGGAAATGTGAAATGAAAATAGAAAATGTTGATAAGACTCCGCACATTTGTGGAAAGAGAAACCGTTAATGTTGTGTTCAGGACTAAATCAGAACTACTAAGTGTTACATTGTACCTATAATTGCCACTCACAATCACAGTACTTTCTCGTCTCAAAATAATTCAAGCAGAAAAAAGCAGACGGCAAAGGAAGCACCCATGGATAAACTGAGATCTCAGTTCGAGCCACATAATCATACAGCACAGAAACAGGCTCTTCAGGTCCAATGGCTATAATATTAATCCCATTTCTTAACAATTGGTTCATACCCTTCCATGCATTTCCAATTCAAATGTTCATCTGATAATTAAATGTTGTGAGAAAACATTTATCCATAAACTCCTACGGCAATGCATTCCAAACCATGGGAGGGCTCTGGGAAGCATTGTAGTGCAGAGGGATTTAGGTACATTGTTCCTTGAAAGAGGCATCACAGGTAGATAGGGTGGTCAATAAGGTTTTCGTTACTTGGCCTTCATCAGTGAGAGTATTGAGTATAGGAGTTGGAGTGTTGTATGCAGTTTTGGTTACGCTGTTGTAGGAAAAATGTTTACGAGGGAACTGAGCTACAGGGAGAAGTGGGGCAGAATAGAACTTTATTCCTTGCAGCACAAGAGAGGTGATCACGAGAGGAATAATAGGGTAAATGCATAAGAAGTAACTGCAGATGCTGGAAAATCGAAGGTAGACAAAACTTTGCCTACTTCCTTCGCTCCATAGATGCTGCCTTACCCGCTGAGTTTCTCCAGCATTTTTGTCTACCGCAGGGTAAATGCATAGTCTTTTACCCATATTAGGGGAATCAAGAACTAGAGGGCATAGGTTTAAAGGTAGGGGGTGGGGGGAATATGAACTTGAGAGGATACTTATTTACAGAAACGGTGGTAGCTATATGAATGAGCTGTCGGAGGACTTTGTTGACGCAGGTACTATCACAATATTTAAGAAGCATTTGGACAGGTGTATGGATATGATGGGTTTGGAGGGGTTTGGACCAAAGGAAGGCAAGTAGGACGTGTAGATAGGGGAACGTTGGGCTGAAAGGCCCGTTTCCACACTATGACTCTAAATTACAACTATCCTATGGATAAAACATTGTTCTTCAGATCCCATCTAAACATCCCTTTACCCTATATCTAAGCACTTTTTTTGTTATTTCAATTGAACTCCATCACACCTTCCCTTCTCATGACAGTGTAAAGACCAAACTTAGATGAATTTGCCTTTCTACTTGTTCTTCAAAATCAAGGATGACTTGTTTGCACTGCAGGTTTGTAGGCAACTGAGGTTAATGTACTGCTCTCGGGCTCTGCCACAGATGGGGCAGGAGGACCTTGATGGTACCAATAGACGGGTGGCATGTGAAAGGATGTGCTCATTCTGCCACTCACACACTGGGTTTCTGCGTGCTCTTGATCATCACTCTGCCAAAGATAATACAACAGGGTGGCATAGCTGGTCAAGCTGTTGCTTTGCATTGCCAGAGACCTCCGTTTGATCTTGACCTCAGGTGCTCTCTATGTGGAGTTTGCATGTTCTCCCTATGATGTGCTCCAGTTTCCTCCCATATCGTGTTTCTGGGTTAATTGGCCTCTGTAAAGCATTTTTTTTTAAACATAATTGATTTCTAAAGCTTAAATCTCTTTCATCCTATTTTAGCCGTGCTAAACCAGTCTATTTCCCATCCTTGATCCTTCTTGGCGGAACAATTAAAAAAAAACTATTTACACTTGCATATGCTTAAACTCTTAATCACATATAAAAATAAATTTTAATTTATGATGTATAAAAATGCCATTGAGAACAGCATCTCATCTTGAACCTAACCATTTATGTCTCCCTGGGTCATTTAAGGAACCTTGGATTAACACAATTTCTGCCTAGATAAAAATTGAAGCGGTTCTCTTAAAATATTAATCTTCAATGTTTTTCATTCTTTGCAACATTATGAATAGGACAAAGACAAACACAACATAAACATTTGAAAAGGATAATTCATTATTCAATTTGTTAGATACATGCTAAATATTACCTTTTCTGTACAGTGTCTCGAATACAATAGGTATGGAGATAACCAGCTGATTTATTTCCACATACTGGAATTATAATCTGTAAACAATGAGGCACAATCATTATGAGATGCATATTTTTGCAAAATATTATTTGGCAAATTAACTGTATAGATTGCATTGTTATTTTAATTGTCCAGGACCCACTTCCAACTATTGTTCTTCAAATATTATGTTTTTACTGTAGCATAGCATCCTAAATAATCCAAAAACTGAGAAGCTGTGAACCCTACCATGTATTAACATGGCAGATGAAAACCACTTTGTGGAAATGCTGCTTTATGTCGAAGGAACCGACAATTCACATGCAGAGACAGAAGTGAAAAAGAAATAGTAGGTGAACACTGTACCCGTGCACTTATTCCATCCACGCGGTTGTTTCTGTTGGTAAGTTTGATATTTCTGATCTGGAGAGGAGGGGCTCCCAAGGCATCCAGTGCTATGTCATTTTTCATGAGCTCTTCGATTGCCAACTTGTAATATTCTGACTTGGCAAAGGTTTCTATGCAATCACAGAATCATAAGCAAGATCACTGTACAGGTGCCCCGCATGTTATGGTCATTCATGATACGGAAATTCACAAATCATGTCATTCACAAATCAGTATAGGAGCAAAGAGGTCCTTCTGCAGTTGTACATGGCTCTAGTGAGACCACACCTGAAGTCTTGTGTGCAGTTTTGGTCTCCAAATTCGAGGAAGGACATTCTTGCTATTGAGGGAGTGCAGCGTAGGTTCACAAGGTTAATTCCCGGGATGGCGGGACTGTCACATGCTGAGAGAATGAAGCGGCTGGGCTTGTATACTCTGGAATTTAGAAGAATGAGGGGGTCTTATTAAAACATGTAAGATTATTAACGGTTTGGACACGCTAGAGGCAGGAAACATATTCCCGATGTTGGAGTCCAGAACCAGGGGCCACAGTTTAAGAATAAGGGGCAAGCCATTTAGAACGGAGATGAGGAAACACTTTTTCACACAGAGTTGTGAGTGTGTGGAATTCTCTGCCTCGGAGGGCGGTGGAGGCCGGTTCTCTGGATACTTTCAAGAGAGAGCTAGATAGTGCTCTTAAAGATAGCGGAGTCAGGGGGTATGGGGATTGGGGATGATTAGCCATGATCACATTGAATGGCGGTGCTGGCTCGAAGGGCCGAACGGCCTACTCCTGTATTTATTGTCGATTACCCAAAAGTCCAAGATACAAAATAAAATTTACCATTGCTCAACATATGAGGTGGACAAAAATAAGAATAATTAACTTAAAATAACCACATAATGTGAAAGAAACCATAAGTTTTTGCTTTTGCCTCTTGCATCTCTGAATGCAGATGCAAATAATGTGGCATTTTTAAGCGAGGTTTCTCCTCAAACAAGGAGACTAAAAGTGTACTCTGTTTGCAGCACCTTGTACAGCTGTAGCAGCATTTCCCGACTATTACACTTAATCTCTCTTGCAATAAAAGGTAACATTCCATTTGCATTCCTAACAACTTGATATACCTGCAAATTAATTTGTGGTATGCAGCCAAATTTCCATCTAAAGCTGCACATAAACATTATTCTGCTCCTCTATTTCTACTACTCAAGAGTCAAGAGTGTTTTATTGTCATATGTCCCAGATAGGACATTGAAATTCTTGCTTGCTGCAGCACAACAGAATATGTTAACAGAGTGCATAACAGGAGGAACAAATCTCCTACCGCACATTTTCTTTAGGCACATGTGCCTAATTTCTGCCCACTCACTGAAGTTATCACTTTGCAGACTTTGTGTTCTCCTCCCACCTTGTTTTCATGAAACAAATTTGACCCCATTATTTATGATTTGTCAACCATTACCTATAAATAGCAACAATTGCAGTCAGTAGACATTCCAACCAAGCCACCATTTGCCAACTTCTGGAGGGAGAAATTCCAGATCTCCACCAACTCTTGTTTAAAAATATGCTTCCTAATGTAATTCCACATCTCTAACTTTACCTTTATAATATTATTTTGGGCTCACCTGTCAGTTTGCAAGTGAGCAGATATTTCATGGACATTGTAGATAATTGTCGATAAGCTTTTAAAGTTGAGTGAAATGGCTGATAGACTGGTAAATGGTGTGAGAAGAACTGATTATTAGGATTGTACTATTCTATAGTATAAAAATCCAGTCTAAATCATATTGGTCCATGACTGCCAACAATGGGTAGTATCTGTTCAGCCAATAGAGTACTTGAGAAACCATAAATGAGTAGTCTTGTACCTTGTCATAGTCAGAGTGATACAGTGTGGAAACAGGCTCAATTCGCCCACACCGTCAACAATGTCCCACTTGCCTGCGCTTCGTCCATATCCCTGCAAACCTGTCCTATTCATATAGACAATAAGTGCAGGAGTAGGCCATTCGGCCCTTCTAGCCAGCACCGCCATTCAATGTGATCATGGCTGATCATCCCCAATCAGTACCCCGTTCCTACTTCTCCCCATATCCCCTGACTCCGCTATCTTTAAGAGCCCTATCTAGCTCTCTTGAAAGTATCCAGAGAACTGGCCTCCACCGCCCTCTGAGGCAGAGAATTCCAAACTCACAACTCTCTGTGAGAAAAAGTGTTTACTCGTCTCTGTTCTAAATGGCTTACCCCTTATTCTTAAACTGTGGCCCCTGGTTCTGGACTCCCCCAACATCGGGAACATGTTTCCTGCCTCAAGCGTGTCCAAACCCTTATTAACCTTATACGTTTCAATATGATCCCCTTTCATCCTTCTAAACTCCAGAGTATGCACGTCCAGCCGCTCCATTCTCTCAGCATATGACAGTCCCGCCATCCCGGGAATTAACCTTGTAAACCTATGCTGCACTCCCGCAATAGCAAGAATGTGCTTCCTCAAATTAGGGGACCAAAACTGCGCACAATACTCCAGGTGTGGTCTCACTATGGCCCGATACAATTGCAGAAGGACCTGTTTGATCCTATATTCAACTCATCTTGTTATAAAGGCCAAGATGCCATTTGCTATCTTCACTGCCTGCTGTACCTGCATGCTTACTTTAATTGTCTGATGAACAAGGACCCCCAGATCCCGTTGTACTTCCCCTTTTCCCAACTTGACAACATTTAGAAAGAAATCTGCCTTCCTATTTTTGCCACCAAAGTGGATAACCTCACATTTATTTACATTAAACTGCATCTGCCATGCATCTGCCCACTCGCCCAACCTGTCCAAGTCACCCTGAATCTGTCTAACTGTTTCTTAAACGATGGGATAGTCCCAGCCTCAACTACCTCCTCTAGCAGCTTGTTCCATACACCCACCACCCTTTATGTGAAATCCTAGGATGCGCTCAAAAGCATTAATTTCCCATCTATTTTACTCTGTTGGTAAGTCTCCAATATTTACTATCGCAACATGACGGAATCAGTAATTAAACATTGAGCAAATCGCGACTATGAGCCTGCATTTTATCACTGCACAGTACACCATTTAGCAGTCAAACATGCTTTAGCATGATAGTTGCAAAACAATGTGATAGCAAAGATTCGGAGCTTTAATAAAGAAGTAACAATTCTCAATGTCACTACAAACACCCATGTTTGCAGTACGAATATTTCAAAATCTGAAGTGACATGAGCCCTTGCATGAAAAAGCTCAGTTCATAGCTAGTCTAAAATTTTTCAATCTTTATAATATATTTTTTGACTATTTTCAGATAGGAGGCAGTATTCATGCTATCAAATCTATTAACAGTATTATATAATACAATGAGTATGGTATTTGTTAACAAGTGCTTAGAACAGGTGATTTTTTTTTTTAAATGGCACTGGATTTGAAAATAGATTTAACATGTCATGTTTGTACTTACGTTGTATAAGGTAATACATTGCTGCACATCCTCCTCCAGAAACTATCCCCAAATAGATTGCCATCTGTTGTAAAGCACGTGTTGAAACCGGCATTGTGAAAACTTCAGAGACTAAAAGAAGGAAACTAAGATTTTAATGAAGTGCGGTTTTAATATCACATACATGTTAATTAACAGAGATACCATATTAAAAAATGCACACCTAGATATTTGACATAAAAAATAAAACTCTGCACTTATAGAGCCTATTGTGAATACAAAAGAAACAACTGGTTAATCTTTCATTCTACATCTTGCGTTGAAGTGGATTCACCAAAGATCACACGAAAAAGCATATATTCATATCTTTTTTGATAAAAACAGCGATGCGATTGCAGCACTTTATTTTTACATTTTGAGTGCAGCAGCCGACTTTCTATGCTGCCATGAGTTTGGAGATAATAAGACAGTACATTCTCAGTCATAACCAAAACTGGAATAAATTCTTGGAGAGCATCCATTTTGTCTGTGTCAAAAATAATTTTTACTGATTTTGTGGTGAAAATTCTGGATATGAATAGTTCAAACATGAAAAGGATACTGTGTGGGAGGGAGGGCCCAACATATGGTCACACGTGTAATTTAAGCCTTTACTTTTCATTCAAACAAAATGTATATTTTAAGTGCCTCCTCCACAATAAAAGGCAGTCGAACATTTGCCATCACCAAAACAGGTCAATCTCAAAAAGCTGTAAAAGAGCATGCATTGTGAAAATGTAAAATATTCCATTCTAACTCTCCACTGTAATTAACAGAATACTAACTCGATTGGACGGATGTGCCTTCAGCTGCGACAGACAAGATTCTTCTACAATTAACACAATAGACTCAAGCCTATAATAGATTAACTCTGATCTCCCTTGTTAGGTGAACATAAAAATAATACCGTATATTGGAATATATAATTTATTCTGTTTATTGTGTTCCTTTCTTCTCCTCTCATCCACCCGTCCCATCCCGCCCCATACTTCATCCCGTTGCCAAGCTTCTTTCCCATTCCCTAACTAGCTGCATTTGTCTATCATTCCTCCTCATTTTTTGATGTATCGTCTTCCTTACTTATCCAAATTCAACATTTACAGCCTTGTGCCTCAACTGATAATCTTATCTGTTTCTATTTCCATCCTCCCCTCTCCTTGACCACAACAAGCTTAATTTGCTCCCCATTTTTACCTCTTTCCCTATCTGTCTCATCTTTTCACACATCAGCTACCAACTCTATCCCTCCCTATCCCTACTCCAACTGCCCATCATCTCACCAGGTTCCACCTTTCGCCTGCTACTCTATCTCACCACTCCCTCTCACTTTATACTGGCTATCTCCCCTTTCTACACTCAGTGCTGATGCAGAGTCTTAACCAGAATTGCCAACTATTGCTCTACCTCTGATAAGTGCTCCAGCAGTTTGCTTTTTGTTCCAGATTCCAGCATCCGCAGTCTCTTGTGTCTCCACTTGCTTCTTTTAACCAGTTGTATGTGTGGGGCCTTGTTCCGGATAAATTAATTAGTAGGAATAAAGGCGTAGACTATTTTCTATCAAAATGCATGACTCCACACTTTGCAACACTATATTGCATCTGCCACTTCTATGCCCACTCTCCCAACCTGTCCAAGTTCTTCTGCAGAGTCCATGCTTTCTCCACATTACCTCCCCCTCTACCTATTTTTGTATCATCTGCAAACTTGGTCAAAAAACCTTCTAAATCATAAATATACAGTAGTGGCCTCTGCACCAACCCGGTTTTCTCCCACATCCCAAAGATGTGCGGATTTATAGGTTAATTGGTATCTAAAAATTGCCACTCGTGTTTGGGGGGTGGAAGAGAAAGTGGAATAACATAGAATTTGTGTGAACAGATGGTCGGTGTGGACTCGGTGGGCCGAACGACCTGTTCCAATGCTGTACCATGAAACTAGATAACTTCATTTTTATCCACATTACCTACACTGGGGTCTCTCAGCATCACACTCCCACATAACTTAGTGTCATCCACAAATGTAAAGCTAGTACTGTACATTTAATTTTATCATCCAAATCATGAATGCATATTGCAATTACAGTGCATTCAAAAAGTATTCAGAACTTTTTTTGATAGATTACAGCCTTATTCTAAAATGGATTAAATTATTTTTTTTTAAATCATCAATCTACACACAATACCCCCATAAGAAAAAAGCGAAAACAGGTGTTTAGAAATATTTGCAAAGTAATTAGAAGGAAATAACTGAAATATCACATTTTCGTAAGTATTCAGACCCTTTACTCAGTATTTTGTTGAGGCACCTTTGGCAGCGATTACAGCCTCAAGTCTTCTTGAGTATAACGCTACAATCTTGGCACCCCTGTATTTGGGTAATTTCTCCCATTCTTCTCTGCAGATCCTCGCAAGCTCTGTTAGGTTGGACGGGAGCATCGATGCACAGATATTTTCAGGTCCGTCCAGAGATGTTCGATCAGGTTCAAGTCCAGGCTCTGGCTGGACCACTCAAGGACATTCACAGACATGTCACAAAGCCACTCCTGCATTGTCATGGCTGTGTGCTTAGGGTCATTGTCCTGTTGGAAGATGAACCTCCGCCCCAGTCTGAGTATTCAGAAAGTATTCAGACTCCTACATTTTTTCCACATTTTGTTACGTAACAGCCTTATTGAAATTGATTAAATTATTATTTTTTTAAATCACCCAGAATGACGAAGCAAAAACACACCTGTCCATATAACGCTCTGGAGCAGGTTTTCATCAAGGATCTCTCTGTACTTTTCTCCGTTCATCTTTCCCTCGATCCTGACCATTCTCCCAGTTCCTGCCTCTGGAAAACATCCCCACAGCATGATGCTGCCACCACCATGCTTCACCGTTGGTATGGTATTGGCCAGGTGATTGGCCTGGTTTCCTCCAGTTGTGATGCTTGGCATTCTGGCCAAAGAGTTCAATCTTGGTTTCATCAGACCAGAGAATCTTGTTTCTCATGGTCTGAAAGTCCTTTGGGTGCGTTTTGGCAAACTCCAAGTGGGATGTCATGTGCCTTTGACTGAGGAGAGGCTTCCGTTTGGCCACTCTACCATAAAGGCCTGATTGGCGGAGTGCCGCAGATATAGTTGTCCTTCTGGTAGGTTCTCCCATCTCCACAGAGGAACTCTGGAGCTCTGTCAGAGTGACCATCGGGTTCTTGGTCACCTCCCTGACCAAGGTCTTTCTCCCCTGATTGCTCAGTTTGGCCGGGTGGCCAGCTCTATGAAGAGTCCTGGTGGTTCCAAAGTTCTTCCATTTACGAATGACGGAGGCCACTGTGCTCTTTGGGACCTGCAATGCTGCAGAAATTGTTTTATACCCTTCCCCAGACCTGTGTCTCAACACAATCCTATCTCGGAGGTCTAGGGACAATTCCTCCGTCTTCATGGCTTGGTTTTTGCTCTGTCATGCACTGTCAACTGTGGGACCTTATATGGACAGGTGTGTTTTTGCTTCTTCATTCTGCGGTATTGTGTGTAGATTGATGATAAAAAAAAATTATTCAAAATAAGGCTGTAATGTAACAAATTGTGGAAAAGGTGTAGGGGTCTGAATGCTTTCTGAATGCAATGTAGCTACAGCCCAAGCACACAACTTTGCAGTTCCCATCAATCACTGCGACTCAAAGGAGACCTGTTTATTTTTGGTCTGTTTTCTGACTGCCAACTAGTTCTCAATCCGCGCCAGTATATTAACCTCATCCCATGTGGAAAAGTCTGGCTGTTGCAATTGCCTTGGCAGGAAGTTCTTTAAACAATGTTCTTCCTATGGATACCTTCCACCAATGCCCACAATGCCCCCATTTGACCCCCAGCACAATAGGATCCTTGAGAGAGAGAGAGACAGTCATCTTTGTGCTCCGACATTTGTGGTGGCCTGAATTTCACTAATGTGCAGACTTTTCTCCAGTCCCAAAAATTTGGTAGTTTAAAAAAACTGTTAGCAGGCTGAAGCATTTAAAGTGAATAGTTATATAAAACTTAGGCAGTCCTCCTCAACCCTATAATTTAACAGGAAAATGCATTTTATAGGCAAACATTTCAGCAGGGAAAATTAACAAGCTGCTTTTCTTTATTCCACAACATCAGCATAATTTCCAAACAGTTCAACAATAATATGTGCTTTTCGGGAATAATATTTTTAATTTTGGATAGAGGCAACTGACCAATAAAAAAATCACCAAACCTATCTACCGTCTTTTCTATGATTAAAGCGTTTTCTGTTCATTTTTTCTGGGAAAAAGACCTTTACCTTATCTATGTCCCCCGTGATTTTATAAATCTCTATAAGATCCACCTCCTATTCTCCTGGGGAAAAAATACCATCTGTACAGCCTCTCCTCTTCACACAAACCCTCCCGATCAGGCAACATCCTTAACAATATTTTGTGTGCCTTTCCAGTTTAATGGCATCCTCCCTATAGCACAGCAACCAGAACTATACACAGTATGCTAAATGTGGTCTTCATATAACCTTATACAGCTGTAACATGACTTCCCAACTTTAGTACTCAATACTCTGACGGATGGAGGCTAATTTACCAAATGCTTTCTTCACCACCCTGCCCAGCTGTGTCACCACCTTCATGGAACTACTGTATGTACCTGCATCCCTTGGTTTCTCTGCTGAACAACACTCCCCATTTACTACTGTGCAAGTCTTGCCCTGGTTTGGCTTGTCAAAGGACTTGCTAAAGTTCATGTAGACAATGTTTACCGTACCACCCTCATCAATCATCTTGGTCACCGCTTCAAAAAAAAAAATCAAATTAGTGAGATGGGATTTCCCACACAAAGCCATGGTGACCCTATTTTTACCCTAGTTACACTTTTGCCTTCAATATGCTTTTGCAATCTCTTTGGATTCTCCTTTGCTTTATCTTCCACAGTTATCTCATGTCCCCTTTATGCCCCCTTTATTTCATGCTTATCCTTACATCCACTTTACTCCTCCAGGAATATAGAGACATACAGCGTGGAGACAGGCCCTCCGGCCCATACCAACCAACATGTCCCATCCACCTGCCCGCGTTTGGCCCATATCCCTCTAAACCTGTCCTATCCATGTACCTGTCTAATTGTTTCTCATGCGTTGCAATAGTCCCTGCCTCAACTACCTCCTCTGGCAGGTCGTTCCATACACCCACCTTTGCATGAAAAGGTTACCCCTCAGATTCCTATTAAATCTTTCCCCCTTCACACCTATAAAATTACCCCTCATCCTCCTGTGCTCCAAGGAATAGAGTCCCAGCCTGCTTAATCTCTCCCTTTAAGCAGACCCTCGCTCAGACCCTCGTGTTCTGGCAACATCCTCGTAAATCTTCTCTGATACCTTTACAACTTGACAACATCTTTCCTGTGACAAATATGCTTTCAGTGGAGGTTATGTGACGCAAATTGGTGGTAATTGAATCAGCCAAGTTCAATCCACATTACTAACATATTTAAAATAAATGCAATCTATTCTTACATATTACTAGACCAAGGGTGACCCGTTGGGTCCCATCCCCTCAACGCGCGATTGTGGGGGGGGGGGAGGCATTCGGCGTCACACACACTAACCACTCCCCCCCCCCCCCCCCCCCCCCAATTCACACACTAGCCCCCACTTGATATTATATTAATATTATCCCAGGTCGCAGAGCAGCAGCCTCCCCACCAGGGGCCGGGCCCAAGCGAGGCTGCGGGTGGGTGTGTATCCGAGTGAGGCCCCCCTTTCCCCCTTCCCCCCCTCCCTCTCCTCTCCCCCTTCCCCTCTCCACCCCCGCTCTCCATCCCACTCCTCTTCATTCCCCCCCCTCTCCACCCCCTCCATCTCTCTTTCTCTGCCACGGGGAGGGGGTAGAGAGGGAGGGGGTAGAGGCAGCACCTACCCAGGTCGTAGAGCAGCAGCCTCCCCACCGGGCGCCGGGCCCGAGCGAGGCTGCGGCTGGCGTGGACCCGAGCGAGGCCTGGAGCGATCTGAGGACGGTCAAAACCAGCGGAAGGCCAGCTCATCATGGCTTCCGCGAGGGGAAGCCCACCCACCCACGTGACAGACGATCGGGCGGGGGAGAGGAATGTTCAGCGGCTTCAATCAAGAGCCCGGGGGAAAGGGGGGCGGCTGGCCAAGTGGGAGTCGACTGCGAGAGGGCGGTGACAAATTTACTGCATGGCGAGGAGTGACGTAACTCGCAGTGCGTGGAAAACAGTGCGCGGCGGGCGGCACGAGCAGACCCATTGTGATGTCATCAGCTTGTTAACTTTAAAAAAGATTTCAGATTGTGAAAAATATGAATAAGTAACTCAAGAAATAATGAATCAAATTTTCAGATAATGCGATTTTTGACATCATGGCGTAAATCCTTATTGGAATATGTAAAAAATGTCACCGTTAGCTCGTCGTGTTTTCGAGATGTGAATCACAGACAAACATCACACGCAAACAAATACATAAATAAATACACACACATCCAAGATCAGACTTATAATAGTTACTAGACTAAGGGGGACCCGTTGGGTCCCGTCCCCTCAACGCGCAGTTGCGTTGAGGGGCGGCCTGCAGCGTCACACACACTAACAACCACACCCCACTCACACACACTAACCCCCCTTGATATTATATTAATATTATTAATTTGCTCCTTTTACCCCACCACCTCGCCCTATCCACACGCATAACCCCCAACTGCACAGGCACGGCTAAAGAGGGAGAGGGTGGGGTGGCGTCACGGGAGGGCTGGTTCCCAAATGCAATACTCCACCACTCACCCATAGGTACCAATATTCACCACTCCCTAGAGAGGGAGGGGTAGAGAGGAAGGGGGGCAGAGAGGAAGGGTGGACAGAAAGGGAGGGGACACAGAGGGAGGGGGTAGGGGCAGCACCTACCCAGGCCATAGAGCAGCAGCCTCCCCAACAGGCGCCGGGCCCGAGCAGGGCTGCGGCCGGCGAGGACCCGAGCGAGGCCCGGAGCAATCTGAGGACGGTCAAAAGCAGCAGAGGGCCGGTCGATCATGGCTTCCGTGAGGAGAAGCCCACCCACCCACGTGACAGATGATCGGGCGGGGCAGGCAGAGAGGAGGTCATCCCCTCGTGACGGCCAGGTGTGATCATGATCACCAGCGAGGAAAAGGCGGCACAATTCCCCGAGTCCCTGCGATCGACGGAGGAATCGCAGGTCTCCAAAGACGTCCTCTCCCAGAGGGAGTAATGGCTGCCACGGTCACCTTCCCATTGCTCTGTCCCGTGCCCGCACGGCGATAACGGCCGCTGCCACAATGTTCTAGAACTTTAAGGAGCCCAGCGGGTTGCGCGGCACGACCTGAGCAGCAGTTTAAAAATGCTAAGTGACAAATTTAAAGAAGTGAAAGTTAAGAAGCCAAGAAGTACAGAAGACGGAACAGGGGTGATGTCACTCAAAGCACGAGCAGAGGCAGGCAGAGCCATTGTGACGTCATCAGCGAGACCATCTCGTTTATTTACCAAGTTATTTGAATTCTTTGAACATTTTCATAAATAATTCGGAAAATAATGCATCAAATTTTCAGATGGGGCAATGTTTGACATCATGGCGTAAATCTCTATCTGAATATGTAAAAATCTCACCGTTAGCATGTCGTGTATTCGAGGAGATGTGAAATGCAGACAAACAAATACACAAATAAATACACACACATCCAATTTCAGAGTTTTATAAGTATAAAGATATTATAGACATAACAGGAGTGGCACCTGTGTAATGCTATTATTAATTCTAGTTGTTAAATATACTAATATTTAAAGTTTGCAATCTGATACCTTTGTAACATTAATGTTGGAAACATCAAATGTCCTACTTTCCTTTTAAAATATTCTACTGTTATTAATTTACCTGACAGATATGCTTTGAAGTAAAAAGCCTATGTCTTTTAACCACCTTGCACGGCACACAACCACTAATTTAGATTTGGGTCCATCACATTATATTTTGGTAATAAAACAAACTGAAATGGCAAATAGTCTGCTCAAACCCATATGTAATATCACTGAAGCACCCCACAACTCATCATAACAAAAAGCACAATATGTTTGGCTGGAATTTAGAAGCAAAAACAAATAATTCTAATGGTGTTATTTTTGTACTGAGCTCACAGGTGAGTCCAAATATGACTTGGTTGTATGCATTTAGAAACGGCTTATTGATAGAAGACAGTGGGTTGAGGTGGAGGGACAATATTCAGGCTGGAGGTCAGTGACCAGTGGAGTTCTGTAGGGACCTATGCTGTGACCTCTGTTGTTTGTGAAATATACCAATGACTTGGATGTAAATGTAGATGGGTTGATTAGTAAGTTTACAGATGACGCCAAGATTGCTGGGATCGTGGAGCGTGAGGAAGACTGTCAATGTAAGCAATGGGATGTAGATCAGCTACAGAAATGGGCAGAGAAATAGCAGTTAGAATTTAATCTGAGCAAATATAAGGTGTTGCACTTTGGGGGGTTGAATGTAAAGACAAAATATACAATTAATGACATGACTCTTAACAGCATTAATGTATATAGGGATCTTGGGGTCAAATTCCATAACTCCTTGAAAATGGCAACACATGTAGATATTGTGTTATAAGTAAAGAAGGCATATGGTATGCTTGCTTTATTGGTAGGAGCATTGAGTATTATGGCCAGGAAGTCATGATGCAGCTTTATATCTGGAGTATTGTGTGCAGTTTTGTGGTCCCCTAATTTGAGGAAGGATATTCTTGCTATTGAGGGAGTTCAGCGTGGGTTGACAAGGTTAATTCCTGGGATGGCGGGACTGTCATATGCTGAGAGAATGGAACAGCTGGGCTTGTACACTCTGGAGTTTAGAAGAATGAGAGGGAATCTCATTGAAACATATAAGTTTGTTAAGGGTTTGGACACACTAGAGGCAGGAAAAATGTTCCCGATATTGGGGGAGTCCAGAACCAGGGGCCACAGTTTAAGAATAATGAGTAAGCCATTTAGAACGGAGATGAGGAAACACTTTTTCTCACAGAGATTGGTGAGCCTGTAGAAATCTCTGCCTCAGAGGGCGGTGGAGGCAGGTTCTCTTGATGCTTTCAAGAGAGAGCTAGATAGGGCTCTTAAAAATAGCATAGTCAGGGGATATGGGGAGAAGGCAGGAACGGGGTACCGATTGGGGATGATCAGCCATGATCACATTGAATGGAGGTGCTGGCTCGAAGGGCCAAATGGCCTACTCCTGCACCTATCGTCTATTGTCTATATGACTTTGGTAGGCCGCATCTGGAGCATTGCATCCAGTTCTGGTCGCCCCATTACAGCAAAGATGTGGAGAGTTTGGAAATGGTGTAGAGAAGGTTTACCAGAATGATGCATTGAAACATTTATGAAGATGTTGCCAGGACTCAAGGGGCCAAGTTATAGGGAGTAGTTGGACAGGCTGGGACTCCCTTGGAAAATATGAGGCTGAAGGTTGATGTTATGGAGGTGTCAAAAATAATGAGGGGAATCGATAGGGTGAATACCCTTGCCAGACTATTACCCACATTAGCTTTATTTTCGATTTCCAGGAATTGCAGTGTCTAATGTCTCACTGTTTCAGCATTGTTTTGTTTTCCTTTTGTCCTCTATGCTTCGTCATCTTCTACTAGTTTGATCTCCTCCAGCCAGGTTGACTGAACAAGCTTTCACCATCCCCTCTTAGACGGCACCACCATTGTTTGTGTAATTTAATCCCACTTGGTCTTCAATTTATCACAGGCATTCCCTCTGTTTTCTCCACGACTTTCCTCTTTTCCACATCGCAACTTTTAAGAAACATTTACACAAGTACATGGATTGGACATGGTTTATAGGGTATATGGGCCAAACGCAGGTGCATGGGTCGAGTGTAGATGAGACATGTTGGCCAGTGTGGGCAGGTTGGGCCGAAGGGCCTATTTCCAACCTGTGACTCTATGACTTGAATTTCAAAATGTTTGTTTTTTGCTGCTTTCTGAAATTCCTCCCATGTATTTGGCCTTGCAGTCCTTTCCACCTGTCTAACATTCAGATAGTTAATCGCAGCCCCGTATCTATGGTTCATCTCCTTAGGGCTTGACAATTCTTCTGGCACCCGCTTGTCACAAATTACCAACCTGAAAATGACCCAATAATCCTATCCTCTATTTTATGTCCATTAGCTGATTCCCAATTCACACCAGAACATTATCTCCAATATTATTTAACCACTTCTCGTAATGTAAATTTTCAAAAGCCTTTGAAAATTCAAATACACCATATGTGCTGGTTCCCCTTATCGATTCTGCTAGTTATGACCCCATGGTCATGGTGTTGATGGAGGTGTTGAAAGAGGTGGTGGAATGAGCCAACGGCATCGTACTTGGCCAGGCCGATATCTATGTCATCGATTCAGTGCCGTCAGGTCACTAGACCTTAAAGTGATGAAATAAGAAATACTTAAGGGCGGTGCAGCGGTGGAGTTGCGGCCTTACAGCGTTAGCAGCACAACAGACCCAGGTTTGTATGTTCTCCCTGTGACCTGCTTCTTACAAATCCTGAGCAGAGCTGGTGCAGAGTATTGTAACACAACCATTTATTGCTAAAAAGAACAATTATGTGCAGTAGTATATTCAGTGTACTGACAATATGCTTCCTGTTGCAACATAGAGTACTGGGAGGGCAAAGATTCCTCATACCAATTCAATGAAACTGCTTTTTCTTCTTAGCCAGCCCTTGGGAATGAGCATGATGGTGGCTGGTGACTGATGAGGCCAACGTGGGAGCTGCAGACCATTCCACAGATGGGGTGGTGGTTGACAGAGTGGGTTGGTAGCAAATGAGGTGATGCTTTCCTTCCATCACTAACACAGACTTCTACTACTCCTGATGAATGATCTTTTATCATTTCCATCGGTTATGGGCCAGAAATTCCCAGAGCTATACCTGATAAGAGCACTGAATCATTATAGTGCCTTTGATCCAAGATGCTGAAAATGCACCGCCATGCATCCTCTTGTATTTTGACAAATAATCCACTGTGCATTGCTCTGCCAGGGCCTGCTGTGGAGCCCCGCCATCCGCTGTCACTCCCACTGCATTGAAATGTTTACAACTGGTCGCGTAGCAATGCGCAAAGGCTACCTGCAAGATCAGTTGTTGGCAGGGCTGGGCACCTGGGCAGCCACTCAGTGCGTGTGGGGCCCTGTACTGCCCTCTTGCCTGCACAATGAGTGCCGAGCCATTGCTATGTACTGATAGTTCCAAGCAACAGAACAACCCAAATTCTACGGTCTCCCATTACCTTTCACTGAATGCGATGGAAGCTGCCGTCTAACCCTTTCCACATTAAGTTGCACATCTCTCCAAAGCCGGAAGTTTTTCTATAGTAACGAGTTTAACAAGGGAGTGGCTGTGGCCTCTCCCAGCAATGGTGCCAGTTAGAGTGTGGTCCAGGACCACACATCTCGGTGCTAAGTGCTCTTCCCCAACCCCTGTCCAACTCTACCTGCAAGCAGCGACTGCACATTGCCTCAGTGGTTCTCTCCACACCAGTCACACACTGATGAGGTCCGTTGAACTGCTCAGTACTGCAGGAACACCAATGGATGCAACCAGCTGCTAGGTGCACAGTAGAGTGTCCACAACAACAGAAAGTGTAGGCTTCTGCACCTCGTTCCCAGCACAGTAGTGCTGACAGTAAAGCAGTACTCTATGTATAATGATATAATTACCCCTTTTAGTGCTGAATGCTTTCGATCTTGGGAATGCACCCCAAGCTTGAAGTACTCTATTGGTGCAGTACAATTATCCTGCACTGTGTCAGTGTGTGCTACTTTGCTCTTCACTTGCATAGATAAGACAAGTATTCATTTTTGAACATAGCTGCAAAATGCTTCAAGTGGGAAATATCCATAAATTTAGATGACACAAGATGTAAATGTTCAAGAGAGCACATTAGATATAAAGCAATCAGTCAAAAATTGTTTCCCAGAAAATAGAATCGCTGTCCTTGTGGTGAGAGTGTAAGCTTATAATAATAGCCAGCTGGGCAAAGTATGCAGGAACAGATATAGATCTTACATGTTGATTAGAGGTTTCCATTAACTTTGTGAAATCTAGACAGCAGGTTAAAGCCAAACTCATTTCCTCTGCAACCACACTTTTATTGCATGTGTGACATGAGAACTGCTTTGAAATCCTCCCATTTTTCATCTAAGCATGGCTGGACGGGTTACAAAATGAGTAGTAGAAGATGAGTTGTTTGTAGTCACCAGAGTAAACTGAAATCCCCTGCAAATGCAGCGAAGTAGGTGATCCTTGTTTAAATGTTTAATATTTTCGATAATGTAAGCAAAATAAGCTGTTGATCATTTCAATCTTTTTGGCATAACTCAACATTGCCTCGCTCACGATAGACACAAAATGCAGAAGTAACTCAGCAGTTCTGCAGCATCTCTGGAGGAAAGGAATAGATGACGTTTCGGGTCGAGACACTTCTTCGGACCCTGAAGATGGTGTCTGAAGAAGGGTCTCGACCAGAAACATCACCTGTTCCTTTTCTCCAGAGATGCTGCCTGACCCACTGAATTAGTCCTGCATTTTGTGTCTATCTTCGATGTAAAACACCATCTGCAGTTCCTTCTTACACACATCGTCTCTTTCAACATGTCCAATGCATTTCTGCTGACAATCTTTCAGAATCAGGTATAAAACTCAGCACTTGTTTGCTTCCTTAGTGGGATGTCGAACAACCCACTGTACTAGTTAAAGAGGTGCTGCCAAGTTCTTCTGTGATAACGCCAGCATTTTTCCTTCACAGCTCGGCCAATCATTTACTTCACCACACTTAGTGAGAGCTTTCTACATGAAAATTACATGTTACAACACTGGCCAAACTTCAGAAGTACCTCTTTGTCTGTAAAGCCCACACAAAAATCTGATGTCACCCCTCCTCCTCCCCCCTCCCCACACCCTCTCCCTTCCTCTCAAGATTCCAATTGTGCCCTTGAAAAAGAGGCGTTCCTATCTGGCGGCCAGCTGGCTTCATTGTCTGGCTGGTTGCCACGCAGGAAGCTCAGCACAAAAAATTCAACACCATTAAATTATTAAAATTGACAGGACTTTCCCATGTATCTACATCATGGTTGTTGGTAATTTCCCCCTTCCCTTCCCCCACTATTTGGATGTGGGATGTCAGGGCTGCCAATCCAATTTTATAATTACTACCTTACCACATCCTCATGTGCTACCCGACATAGATTTTGAGATTAAGAAGCTTGGAAAAAGTATTTTGACCAAGGCTGCAAGCGTTGTTTTAAAAAGACCACAGATAAAGAAAGAGAGAAAGAGAGAGGGAGAAAACTCCCCCACATATTTAAGGGAATATTGTTCAATAAAGGCAGACATGGAAAAAAAAATGCTCTTAACACATGGTGCAAGGTGAAGACAGAAACATAGAAACATAAAAAATAGGTGCAGGAGAAGGCGATTCGGCCCTTCGAGCCAGCACTACCATTCATTGTGATCATGGCTGATGGACATTCAAAGATAAATATATAGAAGTAAAGAAAGAAGTATTATGTATGCACAGAAGAATAGAAGGAAACTACAAAAGTAGGCAAGAAATATAAATGGAGAAGAAAGCATAAACACAAGAGGAAGAAGAAAAAGAGAATAACGACAAGGCACAGAGAAAAATATATGCATTGAAAATTCAGATAGAGAATGATGACTAAAAGAGAAAATTATAGATTCCTCAACGGCAAATCAAGTGAACATGCCAAGTCTGAAAAGAAATTTAAAGTTAAAAGGATTTTTGTTTCAGGAACATTCCAAATCTATGTAATCTACTGACAGCTAAAAGTAATAACTCTGGTCACAAAATGTTTTTCTCTTCAGAGTAAAGGCTTTCACTGTTAAAGTTGTTACATTTGCTTGTTTAGTAGTACATCAACAGGGAACAGCAGCAAAACCTTCCCACCAAACTTTCAGGGCTTCTTCAGGACACGCAGATGCTAGGTCTATTTTACTTCGGAGTCATGTGAGTGACTTCGTGAAGACCCAGCCAGCACGCATGCGCGACATATCGTCGTACGCATTGCACACGGACATGCTGGGAGGAGCACAGCTCCTCTACCGGCAAGCTTAAAAAAGGAACCCTCAGGTATGTACAGCTAACCTAGAGTGGTTAGGGCACTCTGTCTCTCACATTTGTGTTTCAGAGTACCCATTACCGAGCATGAACAAAACTCGAGGAAAGAAAAGGGCCGCTTCCCGACAGACCACGGAGGACCGCGGGACCGTAGGCAGGAAACAGCGGATAAAACGTCTGAGCTGGCCGTTGAGCATATGGCAACCCCCGACTTCATACCGCTACAGTCCGGAGGACCACCGTGGACTGGTGGTAAGGCCGCACGGAAGCCGGGCAGCCCTGTTGACTCGGCTGAGTCCGGGCCTAACGACCTGCGACGGCGGTCGTTTATCCCGCATGGAGCGGATGGTGGAGCAATTGCTCCAACGTGACCTATTCCAGCAGGAGTCTGGTCACGGCAGTACCCTAATCAGGGCTGCCCAATGTCTCACCCTGCTCGCAGGGGAGCATTAGGTGTTAGGGGTGGGCAGACTCCGAAGAGGGGTTGGCTGAAGAACCCAACTTGCTGGGGGTGCAAGAAGACGAGCTCCTGGGTATGGTATCGAAGTTTACCATCCCAGAAGGGACAGCCATTACAACCGCAGCTGGCAGCGAGTATCAACTACCTAACAACGCACCAGCTGAGGAGCAAGTGATGACGGATACCACGGGCAAATACCTTGCTCCAGAGAACTGTGGGTCTCTCAACGTACCGGCAGTCAATAACCCCATCTGGGGGAACATTAGCCCCAGCATCAGGGCTCAAGAAATTAAGATGTAGAAAATATTGAAACTGCTAGCTGCAGGAATCACTGCATTTGCCAGATCTGTGGATGGCACTGATATGACGGATGAACAACAGGATGCGTTAGCACTGCTTTGCAACGTGCAGCTCGAAATCAACTGTTTCAGAAAAAGCACGATCCATCCTACGCTCAACCCTAAATTTGCAGGGTTGTGCAAAACTAGCAGCACCGCACCGCCTACTTTGCTATTCGGAGACAACCTGCTGAAGCAGGTTAAAGACCTGGATGAAGAAGCAAAAGCAGTCGGGATGATTAAGCCACCGACTACCATCAGGTCAACAGTAGACCGGCGGCAGCACCCCTATGCAACCTCCAACAGGCCCCGCTACCATACCGACAGGACAGCGGGTGAAACTCCGAAGGCCGCACCATTCACGCAAAAGTCTTTTTTAGGCCATGCCCCAGAGCGGCCTTCGTGGAAGATGCACCAACCCCACACCACAGCGTCTCCACCTCCCAAGAGCCAAGGACGGAAGAATCCGACCAAACGCCACCAGTAACCATGGAGGTAGGTGGGTCTGGTTGCCTTGGGAATACCGCATTTATAACTTCACAAATAGGGGGTAGGTTACACTTGTTTAGGGATGCATGGAGTTCTATAACTTCTGATCTCTTTATATTGCACAGTATTCAGGGATACACAATTGAATTCATTAACAAACTCCCCCTACCAGTTCAACATGTACCTAGCCAGAAATTTGTGCTTTCTCAAAAAGAGAAAGTGAAAGGACATGCGGAACTACTTAGATTATATTCTAAGGGAGTAATAGAGAAAACTAAACATGAACCTATTGAGTTTGTATCAAACATCTTCACCAAAAGCAAAAAGGATGGTGGATGCTGCATTATCATTGACTTAACACAGCTGAATGCTTTTGTGCAATATACCCACTTCAAGATGGAAACATTTGTTACTGCTAAACAACTAGTTTCTAGGGTACTTTATAGAAACATAGAAAATAGGTGTAGGAGTAGGCCATTCGGCCCTTCGAGCCTACACGACCATTCAATATGATCATGGCTGATCATCCAACCCAGTATCCTGTACCTGCCTTCTCTCCATACTCCCTGATCCCTTTAGGGCCACATCTAACTCCCTCTTAAATATAGCCAATGAACTGGCCTCAACTACCTTCTGTGGCAGAGAATTCCAGAGACTCACCACTCTCTGTGTGAAAAATGTTTTCCTCATCTCGGTCCTAAAGGAATTCCCCCTTATCCTTAGACTGTGACCCCTTGTTCTGGACCTCCCCAACATCGGGAACAATCTTCCTGAATCTAGCCTGGAATTTTGTAAGTTTCTATAAGATCCCCCCCTCAGTCTTCTAAATTCTAGCGAGTACAAGCCGAGTCTATCCAGTCTTTCCTCATATGAAAGTCCTGCCATCCCAGGACAGTCTGGCGAACCTTCTCTGTACCCCCTCTATGGCAAGAATATCTTTCCTCAGATTTGGAGACCAAAACTGTACGCAATACTCCAGGTTTGGTCGCACCAAAACCCTGTACAACTGCAGTAGAACCTCCCTGCTCCTATACTCAAATCCTTTTGCTATGAATGCTAACATACCATTTGCTTTCTTCACTGCCTGCTGCACCTGCATGCCTACTTTCAATGATTGGTGTACCATGACAATACAGTATAAAAACAAAAGATAAAGCATACAAATTGGCTAGAAAAGGCAGCCTACCAAAGGGCTGGGAGAAATTCAGAGTCCAGCAGAGGAGGACAAAGGGCTTAATTAGGAAAGGGAAAATAGATTATGAAAAAACTGGCAGGGAACATAAAAACTGACTGCAAACGTTTTTATAGATATGTGAAGAGAAAGAGATTAGTTAAAACAAATGTAGGGCCCTTGCAGTCAGAAACAGGTGAATTGATCATGGGGAACAAGGACATGGCAAACCAATTGAATAACTACTTTGGTTCTGTCTTCACTAAGGAAGACATAAATAATCTGCCGGAAATAGCAGGGGACCGGGGGTCAAATAAGATGAAGGAACTGAGTGAAATCCAGGTTAGCCGGGAAATGGTGTTGGGTAAATTGAACGGATTAAAGGCCGATAAATGCCCAGGGCCAGATAGTCTGCATCCCAGAGTACTCAAGGAAGTAGCCACAGAAATAGTGGATGCATTAGTGATAATTTTTCAAAACTCCAGAATCTAAGGAGATTCTGGAGTAGTTCCTGAGGATTGGAGGGTAGCTAATGTAACCCCACTTTTAAAAAAAGGAAGGAGTGAGAAAACGGAATTACAGACCAATTAGTCTAACATCGGTAGGGAGAAACTGCTAGAGGCAGTTATTAAAGATGGGATAGCAGCACATTTGGAAAGTGGTAAAATCATTGGACAAAGTCAGCATGGATTTACAAAAGGTAAATCATGTCTGACGAATCTTATAGAATTTTTCGAGGATGTAACTAGTAGAGTGGATAAGGGAGAACCAGTGGATGTGTTATATCTAGACTTTCAGAAGACTTTCGACAAGGTCCCACATAAGAGATTAGTATACAAACTTAAAGCACACGGTATTGGGGGTTCAGTATTGATGTGGATAGAGAACTGGCTGGCAAATAGGAAGCAAAGGGTAGGAGTAAACGGGTCCTTTTCAGAATGGCAGGCAGTGACTAGTGGGGTACCGTAAGGCTCAGTGCTGGGACCCCAGCTATTTGGATCCTCAGATTTGGAGACCAAAACTGTATGCAATACTCCAGGTGTGGTCTCACCAAAACCGTGTACAACTGCAGTAGAACCTCCCTGCTCCTATACTCAAATCCTTTCGCTATGAATGCTAATATACCATTTGCTTTCTTCACTGCCTGCTGCACCTGCATGCCTACTTTCAATGATCGGTGTACCATGACACCCAGGTCTCGTTGCATCTCCCCTTTTGCCACCAAAGTGGATAACCTCACATTTATCCACATTATACTGCATCTGCCATGCATTTGCCCACTCACCCAGCCTACCCAAGTCACTTTGCAGCCTCCTAGCATCCTCCTCACACCTAACACTACCCCCCAGCTTAGTGTCATCTGCAAACTTGGAGATGTTGCATTCAATTCCCTCGTCCAAATCATTAATATATATTGTAAATAGCTGGGGTCCCAGCACTGAGCCATGCGGTACCCCACTAGTCTCTGCCTGCCATTCTGAAAAGGTCCCGTTTACTCCTACCCTTTGCTTCCTGTCTGCCAGCCAGTTCTCTATCCACATCAATACTGAACCCCCAATACAGTGTGTTTTAAGTTTGTATACTAATCTCTTATGTGGGACCTTGTCGAAAGCCTTCTTAAAGTCTAGATATAACACATCCACTGGTTCTCCCTTATCCACTCTACTAGTTACATCCTCGAAAAATTCTATAAAATTCGTCAGACATGATTTAGCTTTCGTAAATCCATGCTGACTTTGTCCAACGATTTCACCACTTTCCAAAGGTGCTGCTATCCCATCTTTAATAACTGACTCTAGCAGTTTCCCCACTACCGATGTTAGACTAACTGGTCTAATTCCCCGTTTTCTCTCTCCCTCCTTTTTTTAAAAGTGGGGTTACATTAGCTGCCCTAATGTAGCAACCCTTCATGGCTAATTAGCAACCCTTCATTGTTTGCATTGACCTAAAAGATGCATACTATTCAGTACCCATACACAAAGATCACCGCTGATGTTTGAAATTTATCTGGATGGGGCAGCTATGGCAGTATAAAGCGCTGCCTAATGGACTAACAACAGCTCCCAGACTATTTACCAAAATGTTGAAACCAGCATTGGTGTTTCTACGGAAACAAAAGCATATTGTCATGGCATATCTTGATGACATCCTAATTGTGGGGAAAACCTTGGAATTGGCTAAATTAGCTGTGACAGCACCAAGCTTCTAATTCAAAAACTGGGATTTATCATCCATCCAGACAAATCCAAGTTAATGCCCTCTGTAATAATGGATTATCTGGAGTTCACGATTGACACAGTTCACATGACTGTCACCTTGCCAAAAAACAAGGTGATAGACTTAATTGAGGCATGCAATAGCCTTGTTTGCGCCAGTTAATCGACCATTCGGCAGTGTAATCTGGAAACTTGTGGCTACATTTCCAGCTACACAATATGGACCGTTACATTACCAAAATTTACAAAGAGCCAAAATGTCAGCACTGAAATCTCACGCTGGTCATTTTGACAGGCCTATGCAGCTACTGGCCAAAGCAAAAATCGAACTGCGATGGTGGATTAGAAATATTCGACATTGCTTTAATCCCATCACTATTACAAACCCTTCGGTTATGTTACAACCTGACGCCAGTGCTCACGGTTGGGGAGCTACCGATACCACCTCCAGTTGTGGTGGTAGATGGAATATGCACAAATCTACCTTACTTCAGACACGAGGTATTAACTATTTAGAAATGTTGGGAGCGTTTCACGGACTACGGGCCTACTGTACAGATATGGACCATCTGCAGGTTCGCCTACAAATAGATAACACCACAGTGGTGGCATATATTAATCATATGGGTGGGATCAAGTCGATATCTTGTGATGAATTGGCAAATACAATTTGGCACTGGTGTATAGAAAGAAACATTTGGATTTCAGCTACCCACCTTCCGGGTACACTAAATACAGTGTGCTAGGAGTGCTTTGTCATCCTACCTCGGGCTTGTAGTGGGATCCTATCCCCTGGTGTCTAAACCTATGAGGGGTATTTTTAATTCTAACCCTCCCAGGCCTCGATATTCGCAAACCTGGGATATCGGACTGGTCTTGTCCCTACTCAGGGGTTGGGCACCAGTTACGCATATTCAATGACAACACCGAATGGATGTTGAACCACCAGGTAGGTATTTACTGACATTATAGCTCAGCATGGAACGCCAGATATCGACCTTTTTGCATCTAGACTTAACCATCAGGTACCAACATATGTCACATGGGAACCAGACCCTGCACGCAGTAGCGATGGACGCTTTCTCGCTACATTGGGGGAACTTGTTTTTCTATGCATTTCCCCCTTTCTACCTCATCAGTCGGGTATTGCGGAAAATTCAATTAGACTCCACATCAGGGATACTGATAGCACCCGACTGGCCTACATGGTTCCCGACATGGTGATAGAGCCATGTCTCCCGATTCCCAAACACCTGAATCTCCTGGTTCATTCCGTGACAGGGGAAAATCATCCATGCCATGATTACATGAACCTGTTGGCTTGCAGGTTCTGAAAAGACCGCTCCTGGAGTTCGGGCTGACGGACAGGACCATGAACATCATCACGGCGTCGTGCAGGGAGTCCACTAGGAGACAATACCTCACTCATGTTAAAAAATGGGAGGTATTTTTTCCAGGACTGGTACTACTTACAACTCTGCTACCATTACGGACGTACTGGAATTCCTGGCGAGCCTTCACTGCGATGAGGGCCTCAGTTACAGTGCCATCAACTGTGCTAGGAGTGCTTTGTCATCCTACCTCGGGCTTGTAGTGGGATCCTATCCCCTGGTGTCTAAACCTATGAGGGGTATTTTTAATTCTAACCCTCCCAGGCCTCGATATTCGCAAACCTGGGATATCGGACTGGTCTTGTCCCTACTCAGGGGTTGGGCACCAGTCACGACACTCTCATTGACTAAGCTCACATACAAGGTAGTGATGCTGAAGGCACTTGTTACTGCACAGCGGGTCCAGACCCTGCATAAATTAAAATTGGATAACATGGTGTCAACTCCTAACATAGTGACCTTTTATGTAAATGAGTTACTCAAACATAACAGACCAGGGTCATCTGGTCTAAAATTGGAGTTCCTGGCCTATCCATTAGATAGACGCCTTTGTATTACCATCCACCTTCGACACTACTTAGAGGTTACTAAAAATCTCAGGGGTGCGGAAATGGGTCTTTTAATCAGTTTTAAACGCCCTCACCGTAGGGTAACTGTTCAGACTATTTCAAGGAGGCGCAGGGTGATGTTAGGTGCAGCAGGGGTAGATACTGACGTTTTCAAATCTCATTCTACCAGTGCTCCGTCTACATCAGCGGCGAGGATGATGGAAGTTCCCATGGATCACATCCTCGCAACAGCGGGTTGGTCCAATGAGGCAACCTTTCAACGGTTTTGTGACCACACCAGCAACTTTTGCAGATACTATTTTAAGTTCTGTTTCTTAACTCCCCGAAGTTAAGGGTTTATTATTTGTTGTTAATAAATACATTATTGTTTTTCAGCTCTGTTTCAAGTCTGAAATACGTTAACATACTTCCTCCATTAGTCATTATGGCAGTGTGTGAGCATGGACTCGTTTCCAGGGCATGAAATCACAGAGCTTTGAAATCTTCACGAAGTCACTCACGTGACTCTAAAGTAAAATAGTAAGATTAAACAAGAACTTAGCAGTTCGAAGTTTGATCCTTATTTTATGAAGAGTTACGATGAGGGATTTTGTGCCCTCCGCTCCCAACCCTCTATTTTAAGGTCAACTGGTATGTTAGTTCTCTTAATCTTACTATCTTCAGTCAACTCTACTATCTGTGATTTCACACCGCTGCTTTGAAGAATGTTGCGCATGCATGCTGGCGGGGTCCTCACGAAATCCCTCATCATAGCTCCTCATAAAATAAGGATCAAACTTCGAACTGGTAAGCTCTCATTTAATCTTACTATTTTAGTCTATATCGACTTCCAGCCAGCAGAATCAAGCAGATTCTGGAATCAATATCAATCAATTAATAGAATATAGAATACTCATCCAGGGAAGGCATTTACATAGATTTTGAAGTCAGCTTGCAATGTCCTGCTTCAATAGATAAAATGAGGCACCTGGAAATGGAGATCATTGCTTGAAAAATGTTTGGAAGATGGAGGGCAGATTTGGTGTGAAAGAGACATTTATAGGCTAGTAATGCAGTGACATATAATAAAAAGGAATTGCAGATGCTGGCCTATCGCACAGATAGACACAAATGCTGGAGTAACCCAGTGGGTCAGGCAGCATCTCTGGTGAAAATGGATGTGACGTTTTGGGTCAGGGCCTTTCTTCAGACTGATTGTAGTAGGGGAAGAGCGATGGAAAATCTGGGAGCAAAAATAACGCAGACCAAGTCAGGGCTGGACAAGTGTACCTCATTGAAACTTACCGAATAGTGAAAGGCCTGGATAGAGTAGATGGGGAGAAGAGGAGGATTTCATTAGTCAGAGGGTGGTGAATCTGGCAGAGTAGTCTTGATGGGCCGAATTGCCTAATTCTGCTCCTACAACTTATGAACATGAATAAGTTAGTTCAAAAGTCCCGAATCCCCAGCCTGTTTTGTGTCCTCTGTCTGGCCTGACCCTCTCTGGCTGCACTCTTTTGAGTTCTATGGCTACCACCTCCCATACACAACACTCTCAGCTTCGGAGATGGGCTGCAGTGAAGTCAGTTGCTCTTTAAGCTTAAAACTTCAGAGCCTGAAGCCCTCCAGACAATATTTGCTGTGCCTTTGGTTATCCAGGGCATGTTATCTATCTGGAGTTTTCATATGACATGGGACAAGCATTCCACCAATCCACCTGTCCTGTCATGTCTCATCTTGTTTAAATTAGCTAACTATGCGGAAGCTAAAAATGTTAATAATATAATTTAGTTTTAAACATGGTAGTGACACGTACTATTGGTCTTGTCTCATCAAAGTCCCTTCCTCACCATAGTCCACATTGGATGAGCACATTGAGCTTGAAAGCAATGCACATTAAGGCTTAATGCTGATGCTGGTAGGAATTTTCATGGATCACATAAAGTAAATGCTCGTCTCAATTTTTCCATGCAATAACCTGCGGTCCATTAAGGAGCAATGGAGACTATTCAGAAGAGGGCCATTTGTCTCAGGATGCCTGCTGTCAGCTCTGTTTTTGTTGCATCTTTCCCTCCCAAGCTCCATGCAGAGCCTGGCCAATTTTCCACTTTTCGTCACCCACAAGCTGCAGCAGATGCTCGTTTGGCGTCCGTAACCGTAAAAAAATTTAACAAGGCTACAAACCTGAAAATAGCTCACATAGTATAGTTAATCACATGAGCCCTGTGCCTCTACCACTTCCAGCTAGAATTTATCACCGTTATCAATACACCGTTATCAATTCTCCTAGCCAGCTTCGATTAAACTGCCAGCTAAAACTATTTTTGTTACCACACCAAATTAAAATCAATAGCTTAGTCTTCCCTTTTGCCGCATGCTTTAGCAACAGATTGAGGCAATTATTGGTGTTAACATGAATCACTCCAATGCATACAATGCAATTCAATGCAACTCCCTTAGGTCAAGACAGATTTAGGCAAGGGATTAAATTAATTTGACATAGCTCCTTCTGTGAGGGATTAGCTCTATTGTTCATGGTACTAAGGTACAAGCCAGATCTCCACTTTGATGGAAACCCCAACTACACATTATGGCAATTATTGATGTTAATATGAATCACTCCACCACGGTGCAATTGCCCAGCTGCAGACATATGCAATACATTTAATGGACAGAACACATCTCCTTCTGAACAATGGGGTCAAAGTTAAACCTCAAGATCAGGGTAATGGTGGTTGGGAGAGATGTTAAAATATTAAATGTGACTCTAAGCTGATTCAAGTAATTGACTTCCATTCATTTGGTCTCTATTAGAAAACAACGTGCTTTCTGCTTAAATGCCAACGGTCTCTTTAATGAGCAACAACAGACATTTTAATTAAAAAGTCTTAATGATCCACCAGAAGCTCAGGTTACCACATATTTATTTATTTACCCTGATGGCATCTTGCTGTAAGTGTAAGTGACATCAGTATTGCTGCTGAAGCCCACCCTAGCTTTTTGAGCAACATTGGGAGCTTGTTGTACGTCCAAGGTCATAGGGTCATAAGTGATAGGATCGGAAATAGGCCATTCGACCCATCACATCTACTCCGCAATTCAATCGTGGCTGATCTATCTCTCCCACCTAACCCCATTCTCCTGCCTTCTCCCCATATCCCTTAACACCCGTACTAATCAATAATCTATCTCTGCCTTAAAAATATCCATTGACTTGGGTTCCACAGCCTTCAGTGGCAAAGAATTCCACGGATTCACCAACCTCTGACTAAAATCTATCTCTGACTAAAAAAAATCCTTCTCATCTCCTTCCTAAAGGAACATCCTATAATTCTGAAGATATGACCTTTAGTCCTAGACTCTCCCACTAGTAAAAACATCCCCTCCACTCTATCCAAGCCTTTAACTATTTGGTACGTTTCAATGAGGTCAAGATTCAAGATGCAAGAGAGCTTATTGTCATGTGTCCCTGATAGGACAACAAAATTCTTGCTTTGCTTCAGCACAACAGAACATAGTAGGCATTGACTACAAAACAGATCTGTGTGTCCATATACCATTATATAAATATATACACACATGAATAAATATACTGATAAAGTGCAAATAACAGATAATGGGCTATTAATGTTCAGAGTTTTGTCCAAGCCAAGTTTAATAGCCTGATGGCTGTGGGGAAGTAGCTATTCCTGAATCTGGTCCCCCCTCATTCATCTAAACTATAGTGAGTGCAGGCCCAGTGCCGTCAAACGCTCATCATATGTTAACCCACTCATTCCTGGAATCATTCTTGAATGCTCACAATACACCAAACGCGACATGACCAGCGCCTTATAGAGCCTCAGCACATCCTGTTTTTGTATTCTAGCCACTTGAAATAAATCCTAAACTGCCTTCAACTTACAGATGAACATTTTGGGAATCCTGCAACAGCACCTTTGCACCTACAATTTCTGGATTCTCTCCCCATTTAGAAAATTACACCTTTATTCCTACTACCAAAATGCATGACTCCACACTTTGCTACACTATAGGATCCCTGAAGGCAGCATTAAGGTAAGATTGCAAAGAAAGCCACAAATACATTTGCCTTCATTAGCCAGTTATGGCTGCCACACTATAGGAACTGGAGAGGGTGTCAAAGAGACTCATCAGGAAGTCATCAGGGATGAAGTGTTTGAGTTATGAGCGGCCTGGCTTCGGAGGCTCGGCCGCGGGCCTGGTGGACGATGACATCGAAGGCCTGGATTGCCTCAGTACAGAGGGGGAACAAGTAGGGGAAAATGACAAAGACTTTAAGACTTTTGCCTTCCACCACAGTGAGGAGGTGCTTGGTGAACTCACTGTGGTGGATGTTAAATTATGTGTTTATTGTGTGTTTTGTTTTAATTTATTACATGTTATGACTGCAAGGTAACAAATTTCATTCAGACCGAAAGGTCTGAATGACAATAAAGGAATTCAATTCAATTCAATTCAACTTCTTGAATGAGGAGAGAGTGAATAAACAACTTTTCTTGGAGTGGTGAAGGCTGCAAGGCCTGATTGAGGTACACATATTAAGAGGGACATAGACAAGGTGAACAATTATAAACTTTTCCCCAAGCTGCAAGTATGAAAATAAAAGTTTACAGTAATGTGGAAGATGCTGAGGGAATCTAAGACTTTTTTTTAAATCGGTGGTGGAATCCGAAATGCACTTGCCTGAGTGCATGGGTATTTTCACACAATGTTAAGAAGTATTTTGAACCATCAGGTAGTGGACCAAGCACTGGTAAATGGGATTTGTGTAGATGGATAATTAATAGTCAGCATGGACATGGTGGATTGAACGGACTGTTTCTGTGCCATATGACTCTCTCTAAAATGGAGACATTTTAGCATCTACCATAACAGATGTAAATTGTCCCACAATGTTAGGATCTCATTGTCCTTTTCTACTTATGACAACATTTGTTTTTTCTTTGCAAATTCTACTGTAAATTATTCTTGATTAATTCTATTACTTACCTGTAAGGCTAAAACTACATTGTGAATAATCTCATCTGAAAAATTGATTCTGCTAGTCTCTCATTGGAAGCAGGCTTAGGAAGAAATATTTTTGATTTGGTCAACCACTTTAATTCAAAAATAGACACAAAGTGCTGGGGTAACTAAGCAGCTCAGTCCCTGGAGAACATGGATAGGTTATGTTTTGGGTCGGGACCCTTCTTCATCCGCTTTAGTCCCATTCGGTCTCAGGTTTTCTTTCAAATTCAGAATGGTCAGGGCTACACGGGTTTAAACGCAGAAAAAGGGGAAAATATACATTGTATAACAAATTTTCACGTGGTAGAAACCGGTAATGTTAATAGAAGTGGTCAGCTGAAGAAGTCGAACATTTATTGCAAAATTTGTGCCAAAGATCTAGCATTACAAAATTGATTTGGTTTGGCAAAAACATTTTGTTCTTGGTTTTATATATATTTAAGGATCCGATAGCTATGAATGAATAAAACACTGCTGAAGAGAGATGAGCAGAATTTGTTTTTATGCAGAATGTTTTTACGATATGGTGGAAAAACTGAAATCTGCAGGATATTGAAATAAGGGAGAGAATGGGTCTAACTAGACAGCTCCTTCCAAAAACCAGCACTCATATAATGGGTTACATGGCCTCCTTCAGTGGCACAGGGGCTATGATTTCCATATCTTCGGATACTATTGCGTCAATCAAGAGGAGGTTATGGAGTCCCCAGCAATGCCAGTTATCCAACAAAAACAGGGGTTTTCTGTAATTGGCACTTCTGACAGAAGTGTGAAAAATGAATCAACACCTCATATCATGAAGACATAAGAAATTGCACATTTGAATCCCGATCAAAACACGAAGAACTGAAGAACGCAGCGGGTCCGGTGAGGGAATGGACACGTTTGTTTCAGGTTGGAACCTTTCTTCAAACTAATTGGAGGGTGGAGAAAGGCGGAAAAGAGATGTGGGAGCGGGATAAACTCTGGCAATTGATAGGTAGGGGTGATTGACAGATGGGTGGAGTAAATGAGTATGTAAGATTAGAGGTGAAAAGGAGACAAAAGGGTGTCAGATAAGGTGAGAGGATGAGAGGGCTTCTGTAAATTACTCCTAATATAGGTGGGTGGTGGGACAATCCCAGGGGGGTGAGTTGATTGGCTTGTGAGAGAGAAAAGAGGAATAGGTGGGGGAAGCGGATTAATGGACCAATCACTTTTCACTCATGTTTCCGTATTTCCTAAAGATATACTACTGAAATATTGTTCATTTTTTGTGATTCTAGGAAATACAGCAGCCAGTTTGCACATTGTAGACTTCCAAAAGCAGCAATTTGTTTTCAAAGAAATACATTTTAAAATGCTGTTGTACACTGAAATAGTATTGTGAGATCTTTTACATCCACCACAATGGATGTGAAGAAGGGTCTCGACCAGGAATGTCACCCGTTCCTTTTCTCCAGAGATGCTGCTTGCCCGCTGAGTTACTACAGCATTTTGTGTCTATCTTCGATTTAAACCAGCATCTGCAGTTCTTTCCCACAAAATGGAAGCGAGCATACGTAGTGAACAGAAGGACTGTGGAGTCAATAGACAATAGACAATAGGTGCAGGAGTAGGCCATTTGGACCTTCGAGCCAGCACCGCCATTCAATGTGATCATGGCTGATCATCCCCAATCAGTACCCCGTTCCTGCCTTCTCCCCATATCCCCTGACTCCGCTCTTTTTAAGAGCCCAATCTAGCTCTCTCTTGAAAGCATCCAGAGAACCTGCCTCCACCACCCTCTGAGGCAGAGAATTCCACAGAGTCACCTCACTCTGTGAGAAAAAGTGTCTCTTCGTCTCCGTTCTAAGTGTTGTAGAGCGGCGGGATCTGGGGGTACAGGTACATTCGATGCACTCCATAATATTTGGGACAAAGAGCCATCATTTATTTATTTGCCCTCTGTACTACACAATTTGAGATTTGTAATAGAAAGAAACCACTTGCGGTTAAAGTGCACACTGTCAGATTTTAATTAAGACCATTAGTATACATTTTGGTTTCACCATGTAGAAATTACAGCAGTGTTTATACATAGTCCCCCCATTTCAGGGCACCATAGTGTTTGGGACACAGCAATGTAATGTAAATCAAAGTAGTCATGTTTAGTATTTTGTTGCATATCCTTTGCATGCTTGAAGTCTGCGATTCAGGGACATCACCAGTTGCTTCTCTGGTGATGCTCTGCCAGGCCTGTATTGCAGCCATCTTTAGCTTATGCTTGTCTTGGGGACTATAATTTCTACATGGTGAAACTAAAATGTATAAAAATACCCTTTAATAAAATCTGACAATGTGCACTTTAACCACATGTGATTTTTTTTCTATTACAAATTTCAAATTGTGGAGTACAGAGGCAAATACATAAATGATGGGTCTTTGTCCCAAACATTATGGGGGGCACAGTAATTCATTGAAAGTGGCATCACAAGTAGATAGGGTGATCAAAAAGGCTTTTGGCACACTGGCCTACATCAGTCAGGTCATAAAATATAGAAGTTGGGAAGTCATGTTGTGAAGCAGTCTGAAGAAGGTTTTTGACCAGAAACACCACCCATTCCTTCTCTCCAGAAATGCTGCCTGTGCCGCTGAGTTACTCCAGTTTTTTCTGTTTATCTTCGGTTTAAACCACATCTGCAGTTCCTTCCTACAGAAGCCATGTTGTAGCTGTATAAGACGCAGGCCCGTGTGCGTGATTTCATGCATTAATTCTCGAGTTATTTATGAAAATCTTCACAAATCTCAAATAGAAAATAAACAAGATGGTCTCGCTGATGACATCACCATGGATTTGACTGCCTGCCTCTGCTCACGCTGCGAATGACGTCACCTGTTATGTCTTCTGTACTTCTTGGCTTCTTAACTTTCACTTCTTTAAATTTGTCACTTAGCGTTTTTAAACTGCTGCTCAGGTCGTGCTGGGCTCCTTGAAGTTCTAGAACATGGTGGCGGCCGTTATCGCCGCGCGGGTGCGGGAAGCGTGATGGGAAGGTGACCGTGGTGGCCATTACTCCCTCTGGGAGAGGCCGTCAATGAAGTCCTGCGATTCCTCCGTCGATCACAGGGATTCAGGGAATCATGATGCCCTTTCCTCGCTGGTGACCCGACCCCACCTGGCGATCTCTGGCCGTCACGGGGGACGACCTCCCCACTGACTCCCCCGCCCACTTGTCTGTCACACGGGTGGGTGGGCTTCCCCTCACGGAAGCCATGATCGGCCGGCCGTCTGCTGCTTTTGATCGTCCTCAGATCGCTTCCGGGACTCGCTCGGGTCCACGCTGGCCGCAGAATCGCTCGGGCCCGGCGCCTGGTAGGGAGGCTGCTGCTCTATGACCTCGGGTAGGAGCTGCCTCTACACCCTTCCCCTCCCTCTCTACCCCCTCCCCGGGGCAGAGAAAGTGAGAGAGGGAGGGAGGGGGGGGAGGGAGAGGGGTGGAGAGGAGCGGTGGATGGGGGGGGGATGGAGAGGGGGGGAGAGGACAGGGGGTAGCAGAGGCGGGGTGCAGAGGGAGGAGAGGAGAGGGGGTAGCAGAGGCGGGGAGCAGAGGGGGGGAGGGGAGGAGAGGAGATGGAGGATGCAGAGGGGGTGAGGGGGTAGAGGAGATGAGGGATGCAGAGGGGGGAGGGGAGGAGAGGGGGAGGGGGCCTCGCTCGGGTACACGCCCACCCGCAGCCTCGCTCCGGCCCGGCACCTGGTGGGTGGGCTGCTGCTCTATGACCTGGGTAGGTCCTGCTTCTACCCCCTCCCTTTCTGCCCCCCCTCCCTCTCTGCCCCCTCCTCCATCTTTGCCCTCCCTCCCTCTGCCCCCCTCCCTTTCTAGAGAGTGGTGATTATTGGGACCTATGGGTGAGTGGTGGAGTATTGCGTTCGGGAACCAGCCCTCCCCTGTGACGCCGCGCCCCCCCCACCCCTCAATCTCTACCCCCCTCCCTCTCCCTTTCTACCCCCCTCCTCCCTCTCTACCCACCGAGCCACACCAGCAGTTGTGGGTTATGCGTGAGTGGATAGGGGAGGAGATGGGGTAAAAGGACCGAATGAATAATATTTATATAATATCAAAGGGGAGGGGTTTAGTGTGTGCATGTGGGTGGTGGCTTGTGTGTGTGTGTGATGCCGAAGGCCGCCCCCCAACGCCCCCCCCCCCCCCCCCGCAACCGTGCGTTGAGGGAACGGGACCCGATGGGTCCCACATGGTCGAGTAACTATTAAAAGTCTGATCTTGGATGTGTGTGTGTGTTTGGTTGTGAATAATCAGTTAAAAAATCTGACAAACTCACAGGACTCACCGTCCTGCGCGTGTCGTCACCCCCCCCCCTCCCACACCTCTCCCTCCTCTTTTGGTTGACGCCCGCTGCCCGCTGACCACTGCTCCTCTCCCCTCCCCTCCTCTCTCCCCCCCCTCCTCTCCCCCCCCCTCTCCCCCTCCTCCTCTCCCCCCCCCCCCCCCCCCCAGTCGCCACGTCAACAGCATCGCAGAGTGCACGTAACCACACTTGCAGCGCCCCGAAAAGCAGCAGCAGGTTGCCCGAAGGAGCCGCTCATGCAGCGGGTTGGTGAATGCGGATTGCGCCGCTCGCACTCCGACCTAAGCTGCTGCTTTTCCGGAGCCTGCTCGGGCTTGGACAGTTTCTTCGAGCACTGCGGAGCCGAGCCCGAGGTGATCGAGAACCTGGCCAGGGAGAAGAATGCCGGCGACGCCTCCTTCGAAAGCCTTGCCCTCAAGTTTCGCAGCATGAGCTGCCCAGACCCGGAGAGCGGCACAGCAGCAGCAATAGCGGCAACGAGCCGCTTCCGGGGAAGAACAAGCCTCTGCCCTCACCAGTGGCCGAACGGCTGCAAGAGGGCTAAGGAACCCAAAGACAAGACTCACTCTATCCTCGTGTAGAATAAAAACATATTGCGCTCCAAATTTTTTTTCCTCTCTGGATTTCTTTTTTACACTGGGGAAAAAAAGGGGGGTGCGACCGCACCCATCGAACCCCCCCTTCGGACGGCCATGAGACGTTAGTGAGGCCACATTTATTGTGTTCAGTTTTGGGCACCATGTCAGAGGAGAGTTGTTATCAAGCTGGAAACGGCACAGAGAAGATTTATGAGGATGTTGTCGGGACTCGAGGGCCTGAGCTATAGGGAGAGGTTAAGCAGGCTAGGACTCTATTCCCTGCAGTGCATAAGAATGAGGGGATGATCTTATAGAGGTGTACAAAATCTTGAGAGGAATAGATTGGGTAGACGCACAGATTCTCTTGCCCAGAGTAGGGGAATCGAGAATCGAGTAGTGGGTGTATGGAACAAGGTGCCAAAGGGGGTAGCTGCGGCAGGTACTATCACAACATTTAAGAAGTATTTAGACAGGTACGTGGCTATGACAGGTTTAGAAGAATATGGGCCAAACTCAGGCAGGTGGGATTAGTGTAGATGGGACATGCTGGCCCGCGCAGTAAAACTCTTTGACTCTATGATCAGAGCGCAGCCCAGACCTTGTTTTAAAGTTTCATCCAAATGAGAGAAACTCTAATAGATGCATGACTCCCTTAGTACTAGACTGGTGGATTAGCCCAGGATTCTGTACTCAGCACTCTGGGTTTTGTTTGAACGCAGAACATCCAGACTCAGAGGTGAGTGTGCTGCTAAGTGACCCCTGGACAGTTAACTCGGCACTTGGGGGCCACGTGTTTCAGTTCCCCAAAGTTTTTAATGATGTTGTCTGCGACATCAAATGTCTAAGACTGTGCTCAGCGTGTCCGCAGAAATTAAATGCATCACCGAGATGATTATTAGCAAAACGTAGCTGCAGAAATACAAAATGTACCTCAAGCTCAAGTGTTTCAAATTTAACCAATTAGGTCTAACTTGCAGCCACTTAGTTTCTTAAGATTTTCTTCGGAGATGGTTTCTTCAAACTCTGAGTCATTGCAATCTTTACTTCTGTCCAACAGATGTGGTAATTTATCAAATGGACGAACATCCAGAGCAGCTGAATTGCATAATGCTACGCTTTTGATGTACCCCCTACAGGCCTAAATTAGAGGAGCTTCTTCTGTGGCTGCAACAGGTGCTCAAGTTTAAAGCAACTTCTGAGAATCAACTATTTAAACCTATGATTAGCAGTTACCCCATTTTTGGAAAACCATAGCCTTAAATTTGACAGATGCTTATTTCTAATCTCCCATAAATAGCCTGAAACTATCGGCAGAAGATTATATTGTAGCTCACATCTTAGCAAAATGTATGTGCTATTTAGTGAAGTATATATCCTGTAATTTTAGCCACTTCAAATGGGTACAAAACCAAAAAATGAACCTTGTCCTTGACACTGGTTCCCTACATATGCTCCTCCCTCATTACAAACCATTGGGATCGGTACACATTGCATGTTAGAATAGGTGTCTGATAAAATATTTGCCCTTGTAGTACAGCAGAATGAAATGGAGAAACATGCGTATGTATCTACGGCTATGTAACTAAGCTGTTAGGTTGAAAGCTTTATGATAAGAGCTTAATGCAATCTATAATGATAAGATATGATTTTGATACGTTACTTGTTACTTGATCTGCAGCTAGTTCCTATTAGAAAATACTCAAAAATCTCTGACACATTACAACACTGATTCACGTTACAATTCAAATAAAGTCGGCCATGATTAGTCAGAGGTTATGGGGAGAAGGCAGCAGAATGGGGACAGGAGGGAGAGATAGATCAGACATGATTGAATGGCGGAGTAGACTTGATGGGCCGAAATGCCTAATTCTGCTCCTAGCACTTATATGAACAAGTTGTAGTTTACTGTCCACTGTTTCTGTAACTGAACCATTGAGTGTCTTAAACTGGGTGAAAATTACTTGCATTTTACCATGCAACACGGTTAACAATTTGGCTGTAATGTACTATGGGTCACATGCCACAAGAACTAAGTACAATAAGAGATTACGAGATGCCGTGCAAAGGTACAGTATTACGCTGAATGTAAGCCATGATGAATGTTATCATAATGACTCACACTCTTATAACTCGGGCCAGTTTCACTCAGGCTCCAGAGAAAAATATTGCCAGAGACCTTGTCTGCACAGAGTTTGCATGTTCTCCCAATGACCTGCATGGGTTTTCTCCGGTTTCCTCCCACACTCTGAAGACATACAGGTTTGTAGGTAAATTGGCTTGGTATTATTGTAAATTCTCCCTAGTGTGTGTAGGATAGCGTTGGTGTGCGGGAATCGATGGTCGGCGTGGGCTTGGTGGGCCAATGGGCCTGTTTCTACGCTGTATCTCTAAGCTAAACTAAGCCTTTCAAAGACAACAATAACATCTGGTGTTGAAATTTGAAAATATAAAGTGTCTGTGCCAAACATGATGGCAAGATGATATCTTATTTGCCTGCATATAATTCATATCCCTTATACCCGGGTATCCAAGTGTGTATCCAAAAGTTCTTTAATTGCCACTGTCGTGGGCAGCAAGATCTCCTAAGATGGGATACCATAGCAGGGAGAGACCTGTGTATAGTGAAGCAAAGGCTAAATTAAAGGTATTAAGATAAGACGTGTAAATGTGATTGTGACATTAGCTAGTACAAACTAATGGCACGAGAAGTGAATGGTATGATTAAGTATAAATCAGAATTACTAATCAGACATTTTATGATTTACAGTACAAATCAGTATTTAAGGCAAAAAATATAACGTATCACCAATGCACATTTGAAATGGCTTTAGTGATAATAAAACAGTTTCCAAACTATGTCTAAGTCACAATGTACAAAAGCAGATACTTGAAATCTCTACTATTTTGTCACTAAAATACTTAGATTATATTTTCCTGCATAAAACACTAAGTGCTGTACACACAGCACTTAGAGTGTGTGTACAGTTCTGGTCACCACCCTACAGGAAGCATGTAGTAGTAATGGGGAGAGTGCAAAAGAGATTCACCAGGATGTTGCCTGGATTGGAGGGCTGAGGTTATAAGCACAGGTTGAATAGGCCAGGCTTATTCTCACTGGAATGTAGGAGGCCTTATAGAGGTTTATCAAATTATGAGGGGCATAGGTAGGAGAGGTAATCAGAAGCATTGTCCAGGCCTGAATGACAAGACAAAAATTTAAAGGAGATGTGAGAGTTAAGTATTCATGCAGAGGGCGGTAAATATCTGGAACGAGCTACCAGAGGAGCTATTTGTAGCAGATATAATTACATAGTTTAAAAGACATTTGGACGGGTAATTGTACAAAAAAAGGCCAGAAGGGCAAGCATATGTGATTAGCAAAGATATTGTAGCGGCACCTAGTGGTGGGGCTGGGAAGTCAGAACCCTTGTCATTGGTCGGCACTGTCACGTGACCGCGGGGGTTTGTCGTGGGCTTTTGTTAGTTATTAGCGCTCCTCCCATCGACAGGAGCTGTGTCCATTAGCTAGACTAGGTATGTGGTTTTCCGAGTTTCTGTTTGCTTTTTGTCAATCAAAACCATTTAGCTCAACCTGCCTGGTCTCACTACAGTGGTGACCCCGACGATCCGAACGTTTTTCGGGTCTGAAAATGAACGCCGCCGAAAACATCGACGCCAACCCTGCCCAGCAGAATGTGGTCTCCCTTAAACTGCCCGTTTTCAGGGTGGTCCAGCCTCATGTGTGGTTTCAACATATCGAGGTTCCAGATCAGTGAGATCGTCGCGGATTCCACCGGGTATTTCTACGTGGTTGGCGTCACCCGTTTGCTCCCTTACCTCCAAAATCCGCCCGCCGACAACAAATATGAAGACCTGAAGGCGCTGCTGCTGCGTACTTTCGAACTCAGCCGCCACGATCGCGCGGCCCGGCTCCTGCACATGGAATGGCCTCGGCGACCGTAAGCCGTCGGTGCTGATGAGCGCGATGCTGTCGCTCATGGGCGGTCACCAGCCTTGTCTCCTGTTCAAGTAGGCTTTCCAGGAGCAGATGCCCAATGACATCCGCCTGCAGTTCGACTTCACCGACCCCTTGCAACTCACCGAGCGGGCGGACGAGCTGTGGCTCGCCAAGCAGCTGGACGGCGTTTGCCTCGATAGTCCGTTCCCTCGATAGTCCGTTCCACCATCGACAGACAGCGCCAGGCTGCAACCGACCGCCGCGGGTTATAGTCAGCACCAGTGGTGTTACTACCACCAACGCTGGGGTGCGGAGCCCGCCGATGCCGCACTCCCTGCTCGCATCAAGGAAATGTCTCAGTAGAGGCTACCACGGTCGGCCGGAAACATCGCCTCTACGTCTGGGACCACCATTCCGGGCTCAGATTCCAAGTGGACACCGGGGCCGAACTCAGCATCTTACCTCCGTCCGAGGTTGATACCAGTTCTGGTAAGCAAGGCCCCACCCTGACTGCCGTCAATGGCAGCCGCATCCGCATGTATGGCATTACACATGGCTGTTTACTATCGCGGATGTCTCCCAGCTATTGCTAGGTGCCGATTTCTTACGGGCCTATTCCCTACTGGTTGACGTCCAGGACCAGCACCTCGTTCATCTCGAGTCCCTCCAGCACGCATCACCGTGGCCCACGGTTTCCTCCGGCCCACATCTCAGATCAGTGTCTCATGCGGACTGTGCGTATGCTCCGATTATAGCCGAGTTCCCGGATATCCTGACCTCTCAGTTTAAATCGGCCACCCCTAAGCATGGTGTCATCCATCAAAGCCTCACCACCGGCCCTCCGCTCCATGCACAGGCGTGTAGGCTCCCACCAGACTAGCTGCGGTTGGCTAAGGAGGAGTTCCAGTGTATGGAGAATATGGGTATTGTGCGGCGTTCCGATAGCCCATGGGCTTCCCCTCTCCATATGGTCCCCAAGTTGTCCGGCGGGTGGAGACCGTGCGGGGATTACCTCCGCCTTAACAATGCCATGACCACCGACTGCTGCCCAGTCCCGCACATCCAGGATTTCACGGCCCATTTAGACGGGGCTAAAATATTTTCCAAAGTTGATCTGGTGCGCGGGTACCACCAAATCCCCGTCCACCCCGATGATGTGCCCAAGACGACCATCATTACCCCTTTCGGCCTGTTTGAGTGGTTGCGGATACCGTTTGGCCTCAAGAATGCCTTGCAAGCCTTTCAGCGGCTTATGGACATGATCGGCCGGGGGTTGGACTTCGTGCGCATGTACCTGGATGACATTCTGGTCGCCAGCCGCTCCCGCCAGGAGCACTTCGCACACCTCCGGGTGCTCTGCCAGCGCCCCAGGGACCACGGCCTCATCATTAAACCTGCCAAATGCCAGTTAGGTCTCTACTCCGTTTCCTCGACCACCCCACAAGGCGCTACTCCACTCCCCGCCAAGGCGGAGGCGATTTGGCATTTTCCCCGGCCGCACACCGTTAAAGGGCTCCCGGAGTTTGTGGGCATCATCCACTTCTATCAGCATTTTGTGCCAGCGGGGACCCAGGTCTTGCGATCTTCGTTCCAGTGTCTGGGAGGCAAGCAGCGGGACCTGGTGTGGGACGCGGAGACCACGGCCGCTTTTTACGGGGCCAAGGAGGTGCTCTCTAACGTCATCATGCTCGTGCACCCGCGGGCTGCTGCCTCAACTGTCGACGCTTCTGATACTGCCATCGGGGGGGGGGGGGGGGTCATCGAACAGTTTATTGACAATCGCTGGCAGCCACTCACCTTTTTCAGCCGGCACCTGCGCCCCCCCCCCCCCCCCCCCCCCCCCCCCAAGTGAACTACAGTGCTTTTGACGCGAGCTCCTGGCCCTCTATTTGGCGGTTTGGCACTTCCGATATTTCCAGGAGGGCAGACCCTTCCCGGCTTTCACCGACCACTCACCTTCACGTTCGCGAAGGTGTCCGACCCCTGGTCCACTCGCCAACAACGGCATCTGCCGTTCATCTTAGAGTTTACCACCAGTGTCCAGCACGTGGTGGATAAGTTTAACTCGGTCGCCGACGCCTTATCTCGCCTTCTATTCATGTCGTGCTGTCCGTAGTCCCGGGCATTGATTATTCTAGACTGGCTGCTGCGCAACGGGATGGGGACGAGATGCTTACCTATCGCACTGCTGTTTCGGGGTTGGTGTTGGAGGACGTCCCGCTCGGTCCTTTGCAATGTCTCCACCGGGCAGCCACGGCCCATCGTCCTGGCGGTTTGGCGACAGCGTATTTTCGACTCCTTCCACGGTCTGGCCCACCCTTCCATCCGAGCAACTACTGCATTGGTGGCGGCCAAGTTCGTCTGGCATGGCGTCCGCAAGCAGGCTGCTGCCTGGGCCAGGGCCTGCATTCCCTGCCAAACGTCCAAGGTCCAGCGTCATGTACGCGCGCCTCTCTAGGATTTTGTCATCCCTCAATACATTCGGTTCGATCACATTCACGTCCACCTGGAGGGTCCCCTGCCGCCGTCCCGAGGTGTCACCCACCTGCTCACTATTGTGGACCGTTTCACGCGGTGGCCCGAGGCCGTCCCGCTCTGACTCTTCCGCGCGACTTGTGCTTGGGCTCTCGCGGCCCACTGGGTGGCACGCTTTGGAGTTCCCGCCGACATCTCTTCGGACCGTGGTGCTCAGTTGACCTCTGCCCTGTGGTCGGCCGTGGCCCAGCTGTATGGCGCTCAGCCTCATCATACTATAACCATATAACATGTAACATATAACAATTACAGCACGGAAACAGGCCCTCTCGGCCCTTCTAGTCCGTGCAGTATACTACTGCATACCATCCTCAGGACAACAGCCTGGTCGAGCGTTTTCACCGGCACCTGATGTCCTCATTGAAAGCACGTCTCATGGGCCGTGATTGGGTGGATGCATTGCCGTGGGTGTTGCTGGCGATCCGCACGGCCCCTAAGGCGGATTTGGCCACGTCATCTGCTGATTTGGTTTACGGCTCCCCTCTGAAGGTACCCGCCGATTTTCTTCCAGCGGCTCGGGGGCAGCAGGAACCCCCTTCGTCTGTGCTGACGCACCTCTGTGAGAAAGTGGGTGAAATACCCGCTGTTCCGACCTCTCGACAAGGTGTTGCTCCATCCTATGTTCCGCCTGCACTCAAGGACTGCCACTTTGTTTTCCTCTGCAGGGACTCGCACCGGACTCCGCTGCAGCGTCCTTATGAGTGTCCCTTCCGGGTGTTGCAACCCGGCGTCGCGTCTTTTGTTTTGGATGTCGGGGGCCGACAGGAGGTAGTTTCAGTGGCCCACCTCAAGCCCACCCACCCACGGATGTCGATAGCCCGGTGTTGGTAGCCCAACCCCATCGTAGAGGTCGTCCGCTGGCCATCCCGCTTTCGCCGGTTGCACCTGTAGTGCCTGTTGTACCTGTTGTGCCTGTCCCTCCTGTCTCCACATGGTCAGGATGCCTGATTCGGACTCCTGCTCGTTTTCTTTACTCTGGTTTTGGGGGGGGGGGGGTTCCTGTAGCAGCACCTTGTGGTGGGGCTGGGAAGTCCGAACCCTCGTCATTGGTCGGCACTGTCACGTGACCGCGGGGGTTCGTTCGCGGGCTTTTAGTTAGTTAGTCGCGCTTCTCCAGTCGACAGGAGCTGTGTCCGTTAGCTAGACTAGGTACGCAGTTTTACGAGTTTCTGTTTGTTTTTCGTCAATAAAAACCATTTCGCTCAACCTGCCTGGTCTCACTACAATATGCTTCGCAGTCAGCATGGATAAATATGGGTCGAAAAGGTGTGTGTACATTTGTGTGCTGTACAACTGCTGTAAATCACTGCATATTTGTAAATTGAACCATTTTCACTGGTTAAATAACAACTCACCTGTTGTGCAATTGCCGGTGGAAATATAGGAGAGAGAAAGCCAAGGGTCAAGGCTCCAGAAGACCAGCAGAAGCCCTGGAAACACAACACAAAAGATCAAAAAGGTAGGTAGACATGCAGCAAATAGAATGTTCCATCTTATAGATTGTGTGGTGCAGAAACATATCATGGGAAGAAAGAGACAGCTGTGAGCCATTTAACCTCATCTCTTGCTAAGCCTCATCTGCCTTTCAATTATATCAAAGCTGATCTGTATCTTGGTGCTAACTATGTGGTTGGGTTTCATTTCCTTAAACTATTCTCCATCAATTGGCTTTTTTAATAACTGCTTTTATTTGGCCTGGCCTCAAGGAGGACTATATATTTCTGTGTAGGAAAGAACTGCAGATGCTGGTTTAAATTGAAGGTAGACACAAAATGCTGGAGTAACTGAGCGGGACAGGCAGCATCTCTGGAGAGAAGGAATGGGTGACGTTTCGGGTCGTTACCCTTCTTCAGACTGATGTCAGGGGAGTGGGCGGAACAGGGATAGAACGTACTCCGAGACAGTAAGACTGGTGGGAGAAATTGGAAGGGGGAGAGAGTGAAAGCAAGGGCTATATGAAATTAGAGGTCAATGTTCATACTGCTGGGGTGTAAGCTACCCAAGCGAAATATGAGAGAAATATATTTCTGCTGCCTTTGTCTGAACTGCTTCCTGCCATCGTCCCAAAAAGTCTGGTACATTTAAACATATGCTGCCCCCACAAACTATCACCTCCTTTAATCATCTTAAACATTTCAATTAGTTAAGAAAGTTATTGGAAGAGATCTGAAAAGCATGAAAATAGGAATTAATCAAAGGTGGGGGAGAGGTTGTTTAAGAGTGTAGCATCTGCAATCTCTTGTTTCTTCAGCGTGGCTTAGTTTGGAGGAGTTATGGTTGATAGATTTGATTGATTCTATTGAACATACAACAAAGTGCATTGATGAGAGCAGTGCGGTTGATCATTTCCCCTCCGCAGTATTTAACTGGAAGCACTGATTACAGCCATTAAACCTCCAACACATTGAGCTGCCGTGCCACGCTTGAGCAAAACCCGGGCACTTTCCCAACAAAGGAAAACAAAGAAAAAATTGTTTGCATTCACGGTTTCAAGGTCAGTTTATTATCACGTACCAGTTAAGGTACAGTGAAATTTGAGTTACCATACAACCGTACTAAGTGAAAAGCAACAAGACACACAACCACATAAACGTTAACATAAACATCCACCACAGTGGATTCCATATTCCTCACTGTGATGGAAGGCAATAAAGTTCAATCTTCTTCCTCTATTCATCTTATAGGATTTCAGAATTCCCAATTAATTTTACTGCCAATTAAGTTCTTGCTGGAAAGTAGTGATGGCTGTAATGTTGGAAATGCAGACAAAAGGAACTTAGCCAGGTGAAAATGATTGTATGCTGGCTGAATCAACATCGTATCATGAACTTCAGGAAGATCGGAGATGTAGCTCTTCACTCTTTCAAAAGTCTAAGTGAATCCGTTGGAAGATTGATTTTGATTAGCAGGTCCGCTCTTAATCACAGTGCTGGAGGAGAGCAATGAATAACACCAGGATCTAAAAGCATCCATTGTCAGACATGATCCCTCCAAACCCACACGCCTGTGCTATTCCAAAAATGGCAATGTATCCCTTGGAGAAACTGAGGTTTAGAGTTTCATCGGAAACATTGGTTGCTGTTTGTTTTACATATACTGTTCTGGAACTTCCAAGAGCAACAGCACTGGTAATCTGATTTCCAAACATGCTTGAGGTCAAACCTCTTATGGTGAGTTCCCATTACAGAGGATTTAGAAAAAAGGAAGTTTCCAAAATTAGGACCAGACTAAAGCCAGATACTACAACTGAAACCATGCCTTCCAGAGTTAATTAGTGACATTCTGAGATAATTTTGATTTGGTTATATCCTTCAAAGTGTATGGAAATGAGTGGCTAATACAGTAAATACAGGAGGGAGAGAACAATGGAGGACTCAGACCGGGAGAGGGGGAGAACAAAGGAGAAACAAAGGAGGAACCTTGTAAGCAACAATGCAAGCAAAAATTTGCACTGTGCCTTGTCACATATGACAATAAAGTATTCCATCCATTCCATTCCATAAATCCTTCTTTCAATGGACCACTTTATAATGGATTTTGGTTGTAGCGGACAAACCTGCCGACTCTACTACAGCTCGCACTGTTAATATTGGCCAAAATACAGCTACTATAAAATGAAGGATCATAACATTTGCTGGGCCTGCTTGGCCCCTTTCTGTGAAAGTTGCAAGCTGAGAGTCATGACTCCAAGGAGTCTGGACCCCAGATGGAAGTTGATGATAAGGAGAGGTCCAGATGTCCTTACTTTATTAAAATGTATGAGGGTTTGCAGAAAGAGATAAGAAAGTCTGCAAACACATAGTGGAGATTGGTTGTAGAAGGGGGGTGTGTAAAGGTATTGTTTATAATGTTGCAAGTTGGTTGTACTGCTGTATGATGACTGGCTGAAGTGTGAAGCCTTGTTTGAATTGTGTATCCAACCTGGGAAAATGTTGCATTACTTAGTCCTTCCAGAAGCTTCTGTAGAAACATTGTAATGGTATGCTTTGTAATTGGGTTAGGGAACTGTCAATAACTGTATAATGTGATCGATATGTGTGATTGGTTTGTAGGGGTTGCCTCCTCCAAGTAATGTCATGTCCTTAGTTTGGAACGGTGGGTAATTATTTGAGGTGTGTCGGTTGATTGTGACTTCTGCCCTGCTTGCACGAGATTTTGTTGTCTTGCATGAGTGGATCAGCAAATGTCCCTGCAGTTTGTTCTTCAATAAAGTAAGGTTTTGAAACCAGAGTTTGACTTAGTGTTTGACTAAACTAGACTAAGGGGGTAAGTATAGAACCAGAATTTACATTTGGGGCTCGTCCGGGATCTCAACGGAGCCCCAGACATAAGTTTGCGGTCAGGGAGTTGAGTCGTTCCAGATTGCGAGGAGAAATCGGCACCATGGTGCGGTTTTCGCATCGGTTTTACCCGCTTCGCTGATCAGGGTGAATCAATCTTTTGCATGCTTGTGTTGGGGATTCTGACAGGAGGGGGTGAGTGTGGGGGAAGGGTTTGTGTGCGTAGGGGAGGGGGGGGGTTTGTGAGGTTGTGGGGTTGGGGAGGGGGATTGTGGGGGTAGGGGAGGGGGTGTATGTGGAGGGGGAGGGGTGTGGGTGGGTAGGGGAGTGTGGGGGGGGTGGGGGAAGGGTGGTGTGGGGGATGGGGTATGTGGGGGAATGGGTGTGTGTGGGGGAAGGGTGGGTATTGGGGGCATGTGTGGGGGGAAGGGGGGGTGTGGGGGAGGATGGGTGTGGAGGGGGTGGGTGTGGGGGAGGGTAGGGTGTGGGGGGAGAGGTGGGGGTGGGGTGTGTGTGGGGGAGAGGGGTATGTGGGTCAGGGGAGGGGTGTGGGTGGTAGGGGGGGTGTGGGGAAGGTGTGTGGGGAAGCAGAGATGCCAAGTGTCCCGGATTCGCCGTATTTTGTCCCGGCGAAATAACCTTTTTACGGTGTTCCGGCAGCCAAACATGCTGTTTACGGAACACCGCCGCGCCGGTGTTCCTCCCGTGGTGAACGCCGGCGCCATGTGCCCCCGGTTTGCCAGCCCGGCAGCTCGCAGCCACGCCCAGCCCAGAGCCCGGGCGGCGCCGGCCCGCGCGATCAGCGGCACTTTCTTGCCGCCAGCCGGCCGCTCGCGGCAGCCCCATCACCGGGCCTCCCCCCACCCCCACCCACCCAGTGCGCAGGCGCAGACCCGCCGGCAAACCTTGCCAAGTGCGCATGTGCCGCACCCCCGCCCGCCGGCAGCCCGCTGATCTGCACCAGTGCGCAGGCGCATACCGCCGGCAACAACCCCAAGTGGAGTATGTTACGGAGAGAAATGCATTTAAACCCCATTTGTTACGGACAAATGGGTTGAATGTTACTGTGAACTAAATTTTAGGGTTGGCATCTATGGGAAAGTGTGTGGGGGAAGGTGTGTGTGGGGAGGGGTGTGGGGGAAGGTGTGTGTGGGGGAAGGTGCGTGTGGGGGAAGGTGCGTGTGGGGGAGGGCGAGTGTGGGAGGGGGTTTGTGGGGTTGTGCGGGTAGGGGGTGTGGGGCTAGCGGAGGGGTGTGGGTGATAGGGGGAGTGGGGAAGGTATGGGGAAGGTGTGTGTGTGGGAAGGTGTGTGTGGGAAGGTGTGTGTGGGGAGGGGGTGTGGCGGAAGGTGTGTGTGGGGGGAGGGCGAGTGTGAGGAGGGGGTTTGTGGGGTTGTGTGGGTAGGGGGGTGTGGGGCTTAGGGGAGGGGTGTGGGTGGGGGGTGGAGTGTGGGGAAGGGGGGTTTGGGAGGTGGAGAGGGGTGTGAGGCAGGGGTGGGGGTATGTGGTGCAGGGGTGTGGAGGAGGGGAGTATGGGGAAAGAGGGGTTGTGGGGAGGAGGATGTGTGGGGGAGAGGGGTGTGGGGGAGGGATGTGGAGGAGGGAGGTGTGAAGGAGGGGCTGTGGTGGGGCGGTGGAGGAGCGGGGGGGGGGTGGGGTTGTGGGGAGGGGATTTATAGGGATGGTTGTTGGGGTGTGGGGGAGGGGGGTTGTGGGGGGAGTGGGTTTGTGGGGGTCTGGGGGAGAAGGGGTGTGGGGAGGAGGGGTGTGGGGAATGGGGCTTTGGTGGGGAGGGGGGCAGGTTTAGGGCAGGGGGCTGGTGTAGGGAAGGGAGGTGCGGGAGGGGGGTGTGTGGGCTCACCTGTTTTACCGTCGAGGCAATAAACATTTTCCCGTCGCATTCCTATCTATATTTCTGGACTTTTTAATCATTTCATGTTTTTAAAAAAGCCAGAAAACTCACCCATTTCAGAAAAAAAAGCGGAGTGACATCACAATTGGCTAGCAAGGCAGGACGGGATACTCCAGGAGGGAGGGGCACTATAGCGCACTCGCGTGGCGGCCGCTGCCGGCGCCCGATGGGGAGGGCGGTGCTGGAGCTGGAGTGAGAGCCGAGCCCAGGGCCGAAAAAGAAGACACCGCTGGAACCAAGGACAATCCGGGATCAGGGACGAGCCCACTGGAGCCCAAGCGGCGACCAAGCTGACGGCTGGAATCTACAGCCAGGGCCGGGCCGAGTACGGGAACCAGGCCGAGTTCCAGGCCCTAGTGCTGCTCTACGACCTGGGTAGGTCCTGGGACAGGCAATGAGAGTGAGGGGAGGAGAATGAGGGAAATGAGGAGGAGGCAGATGAGGGGGTGGATGAGGGAGGAGTGCTGGGGGATGAGGAGAAATGAGCAGCGCCTGCACAGTTGGGGGCTATGCATGAGGGGTGCAATATTGCGTTGGGGGGACGGGTGAGTGGTGGAATCTTGCGTTGGGGGAGCAGACCCAACGGGTCTGCACTTGGTCGAGTATCTTATAAAATACAATACAATAATACAATACAAATTTATTGTCATTTGAACCTCAAAAGAAGTTCAAACAAAATTTGGTTTCGTTTGAATCAAACAGAAATGAATCTAACAGAAATCATGCCAGACTGGTTGGGCAGATTTCAGGCATTTTATATTGAGGAGGAGTACATGAGGTAACCAACAGGACATATATTTCATAAGTCACTGTTCAGCAAACTACACCCAAGAACTGCCTCCTCTAACAACTACCAAACCCTACTTTGAATTACTTTAAAACATTTCATTTAAGCTCTGTTGATTCACATGAGTGAAGTCATAGCCACAACTCTTGGATTAATCAACAGCATTAATTTTGTGTGGTTAATGGGAAACAACTGCTCTGTGCAACCTCTGACCAAAGGCACTCCCAGAGCACAAAATTAAAAATGGAATCCACAGATGTTAAAACTGCATCTTTAGAGTTTGATAAATGCATCTTTAACAGGTGATGCTTTCTGATTACCATGGAATGAACAACACAAAATCTAAGTGACAACCAAGCACTTTCCTGTTTCCTGGTCATTTCAAAGTTATGTGTAGGAAGTAATTAGGGTACTACTGGGATTCACCATAATCGATGTTACTGCAAAGTGGGGGGGGGTGGGGGGGGGGGGGGGGGGGGGGGGGGGGGGGGGGGGGGGGGGCGGGGGGAGGGGGGGGGGGGGGGGGGGGGGGGGAGGGGGGGAGGGGGGGGGGTGGGGGGGGGGGGGGGGGGGGCGGGGGGGGGGGGGGGAGGGGGGGGGGGGGGGGGGGGGGGGGGGGGGGGGGTGGGGGGGGGGGGGAGGGTAGGTTATCTTATCGGCTAATTAAAACAGGCAGCCCAAACCTCAGACTCACATCTTAAGAAGTCTAGCACCACAGAGAATGCCATTTATGGAAGCAGCTGTCCAATCACCAGAGGTTAGAACACACAGTCCACCCAGCAGGATATGAAGCCCTTAATTTACAAAGGAATAAAAAGGATGAAATCAAATCCCAGTGAAATACAAATTAAATTGTAAAACAATGTTAATTCCATTCCAATCCTCCCCTCTTTATCGGTTCTCCCCAGGTTACGACAGGGTTCTGTTCCTAAGAACTGTTCAGAACAGTTTATAAGTCCGCAAAAACCAACCCGACCTCCCGGTGGCTCAGCACTTCAACTCCCCCTCCCATTCCGTATCCGACCTCTCGGTCCTGGGCCTCCTCCACGGCCAGAGTGAGCAACACCGCGAGTTGGAGGAACAGCACCTCATATTCCGCTTGGGGAGTCTGCATCCTTTGGGCTTGAACATTGAATTTTCTCAATTCTGTTAACCCTTGCTCTCCCCTTCCCACCTCTCCCTCAGCCCTCGGGCCCTGGCATTCCCTCTATCTCTATCTCCCTCCCCCACCCTAAGTCGCACTAGTTTCTCATTTCACACCACAAACAGCTTACAATGGCTTGTTCCATTTATCATCGATACTTTTTTGCATATCTTTCATTCATTGTTCTTTATCTCTCCACATCACCCTCTATATCTTCTCGTTTTCCCTGATTCCCTGACCCCAGCTCTGAAAAGGGTCTGCGACCCGAAACGTCGCCTATCTCCCTTCGCTCCTTAGATGCTGCTGCACCCGCTGAGTTTCTCCAGCTTTTGTGTAACCCTCCATTCTCCAGCATCTGCAGTTCCTTCTTTTTAACAGTTTATAAGTCCGTGGCTGTCCAGCAATAAATTGAAAAGAAAACATTGGCCAAGCAAGGGCAACACGTAGTAGGTATGCCATGGCATCCACCTCAACTACTCAGATTTTTCTGTGAGATACTGTCATTGCGGAAGACTATTATCCATACTCAGATATATCTGTGCACTGCACAGAATAAAAAAACTGGTTTGTTTCATTCAGGGTTTTGAAGACAGAAATATACTGTGATCCCAACTTTGCACCAGTGCCACAGAGTTCTCACAAGATGGAAGATGTCTGCAGCAGCTGTGCTGGTCTCCTAAACACTCATTCATATGTATAGGCTGTCCATGAGTCAGGTGTTTATAACCTGGGGAGGAACGAAATAGTCTATCCCATCAAAGAGCCAGTAACATACCTAGGTTGTGGAACAGGCCACCCCACACAAGCTATTGAAATAGGTGTCTCTCAGCTGTCAGCTTAAACACCAGTAGATGTTCTACCTATTGCATCACAAACCATTGCAGTGAGATTTTGTCACAATCGTAGACAGAATTGGAGATAAATCTCAGAGAGTGACACAAGGAACTGCAGCCAGTGGAATCCTGCGTAGGACATAAAGTGCTGGAATAACTCAGCAGGAAAGTTTTACAGAGCTAAAACCCAACTGTGCCATACACCCAACAGTCACTGAAATATTCAATACAAGGAACCAAAGTGTGTGGGGGTGTTGGGTGGTGGTGGGGGGGGGGGGGGGGGGGGGGTGGGAGAAGGGGGAGGTGCGAACGGGGAAGGGGTAAATGGGGGGGGGGGTGTGGGGAGAAGGAGGGGAGGGGAGTGGGAAATGGGGGTGGTGGTTGTGTGGAGGGGGGAGGGGGTGTGTGGTGGGGGGTGGGGGGATTTCCCTCTCAGCGGCCGCGGCATCCCACAACAGCACCTCCTGACTCCACACAGCGGCTTTCCACGACTCCATCTCTTGCGGGCTCGCTCAGCACGCTTGTAGACTCCAATCACACCGGCTTGCTACTCAGCCCCACGTCTGGGCCTTTATTTCTCTCCTCGCCCCCAGTGATTGACAGAGCGGTGCATGAAGATGCGATTACCTTCATTAAACTGACAGGCGAGAAGAGCAATCTGCTGATCTGCATCGACTTTTTAAACCTTCATAACTTTGTAAAATTTCCACCGATCGGAAACAAAACTTGAGCGTTTGGAGCAGTGTAAGAACATTGAGTAAGGTAGTGATAAAGGGTTATTTATTGCGCTAATTTTAAAAAACGCAAAACCATAAGAGGACAAGAATGAGAAGTTTTAATAATAGTATAGATAGATGCTCGGAGTATTTGGCCCCCAAGCAACATCAATGGCATTGAAGTAGAAATGGATCAAGAGCTCTCAGGTTCCTTGGTGTTAATAATACTAAACAACTGCCGTGGACCAACCACATTGATGCAACAGTCAAGAAAGCACACCAATGCCTCTACTTTCTGAGGAGACTGGGGAAAATTGGCATGTCCTTTGTGACTTTTATGAACCTCCACAATTACACCATGGAAAGCATATTGTCGGGTTACAACACAGCTTGGTTTGGGATCAGCGCCTGTCCAAGACTGAAAGCAATTGCAGAGAAGTTTTTGAAATGTAGCCCCCATTGCAATCACATAGACCCAGACCTCCCACCATTGAGTGCCATCTACACTTCCAACACTCCCCTCAGCAGAGCAGCCAATAAAATCAAAGAAGTCCCAACCACGGGCATTCTTTCTTCTTCCTCTGCTCGCAAACTCCGAAGAACGCACACTGAAGCTCGAAAGCGTCAACCAGGAACAGTTTTCTCCTGTTATCAGGTTCCGAATGGTCCTTCCATGAGCTAAGGTACTGTCGATATATCTCTATCCACATTGTGGACATTGGACTTAATGGAACTGACGCACATAAAATTCGAGAACTAAATTCTGCAACTCTGTAATTTTCACCCTTTGCTCTATTGTACTTGAGTTTGAATACTATCTCTCTATG